>JAUMHI010000070.1:7222633-7232993 GCA_032359435.1 Enteromius unitaeniatus | reverse complement strand
CAATCGTGTTTGAGTATTCCACTGCGCTACAAGGGGACTCGTTCAGATCATTCATCTCTCGTCCAGCTCCCGTGACAAACTTACTGTACCCTTCACCAAGAGTTTGATTGACAGGCAATCTGACCAATTATAACACAGAATCTGCCATTTTGACAGAAGAGTAGATTGACCTTGATGCATTTAACCTTGAAAAATTGTGTGTATTGGCATCTTTCAGCAGTTAAAACAAGATGCCTTCTGATGTTCATTCATGTTTATTTCATGCTATAACAAGTATAGAAAAAAAGATGATGGGTCCATGTGTTAGTTAAAGGAATAGTTCACCCAAAAATGAAAATTACCTAATTTTCTCACCCCCAAGCCATCCTGGGTGTACATGACTTTCTTCTTTCAGACAAATAGAGCTTTAAAAAATGTATCCTGGCTTTTCCAAGCTCGGTAATGCTGGTGGATACTGGCCATTAATTTGGAGCTCCATAAATTGTATGCATTCATCTTTAAAATAACCTCCGTGAGCTATTCCTTTAAACTGAGGCACTACAGCGATCTGTCAGGAAACATTAAAAAGCCACAATCTTTTTTTTATTGTTTCTTAAAAATGACTACTTAAAAACTGAGCCTTTGTTTCATACCAAGGTACCTGCTCTGTCTTGTCTGTTGGTGTGTTGTCGATGTCCTCTTTGCTCTATGAAGTATTTTTCACTGTGTGCGAACATAATGTGTGGTGTGAGAGTGGCATGGCTTATCGGATGCATCAATAGTAACTAAGGGGGGGCTAATTCCAATCATTGTTTTACAATTTCATGTCACATCCCAAGCTCATTCCATTCTCAGAAACTTTGTTAAAATTATGCAGTCCATTGTCAATGTTGCTATTAAGCGTTAACTGATATTGGAAATGTGAACTGGGGAATGACTAGTGTGTTTCATGAAATAACCAGTGGGGGCTTTGGGATCCATATTTACCATCCCTGACTCATTACCGACGTTATGGAAAGCTGCTAATTTTAGATAATGAGAGACACTTCTCACCAGGGTTGTGGGTATTCAGAGACAGATGCACGGGTTGTATGTGTGCGTTTGCGTGTGTTGGGTTCGATTGTGTGTTATGGGGCAAGTAGCGCTTGGCGCAATTCCTGTTCCTCTCCCAGCATGCCGCGGAGCAGACATAAGCCACCTCCATCTGCCTATCACTGTACTCCTCCCTCCATCCCAAATGACAGATAAACACACAAGATGTTTCATTTAAATCATCAGTCTATCACTGCTCTGCTTCCTAATTAACGCACAGGAGTGTGATAGATCTGTGGCCGAATGCAGCACATTCAATACAGTGGCTCTGATGACTGTTCTGAGATGGAGGAGTGGGCTTGTAATGACACTGTTGAGACCCACGGGTCTCCAGAACAACTTCCATGCAGAAGCTGCGCAGTGAACTTTTCAACTTAAATGTAAACAAAGGAGGTGATGAACAAAACAGCAAAGGTGCTATTAGCTACAATTAGCAAAACAACTGAGACTTTTTTTTTCTTAGACAAAACATTTTAGATGACACAATCTGCTGTGCTTTTTTGTGTTGCGCTATTTTTTTTTTTTTTTACACAGAAACACACGTGTTGAGCGAGGTGTAATGAGTCACTTTAATGGATTAACAGGTTTCTAGTTTAGCAAGTACTAAATATAGCGCTTGCAACACCTGTCCCGCACTCGTTTAAGAAAAAAAATAGCATCGCTCCTCGCAAATACACCTTATCAAAGTCACAGCAACCATTTTGTTTTCATGTTTAATCAGGGTGCTAAGTGGTTTCAAGTCTCCGGTGTAACAGAGCGTGTTAAATCCATGCCCGAGATTTAATGAGGGCATACATTTATCCCTGCCTCTGAGTGTGAATTTTAAACACCTTAAGAAGTGCACACATGCTCTATATCAAATCAATGTGCCAAAGGATTTCATTTGCACATTTTCAGGGAGAGTAGGGTCTGTGGAACCGGAGAAAAAAAAAAAAAGAGAAAAGGCTCAGGGCAAATTTTATAGCAGGTGTTCAGCACACAGCAAGGACAATAATCTTTCTCAGCATCTAGTCAGGCACTAAAGAACTAATATTATTTTAATGTGGTGATTAAATATATTTACAATAAAGCGTATGCTTTATTTGTTTAGGAAAATGAAACTTGGTGGTGTGGTAATAAAAAATTATAATATAAAAGATGAATAGGACTTTTAACTGACACTGTTTGCACAAGTTAATAAGTTTATAGGTTTGTGGTCAATAATATACATCAATATATAGTATTTAAATACATATTGTGCATTAAATGTATCAAAAGTGACAGTTGACAGATGATAATATTAAAATGCATTTTAAGCAGCCAACTGTAAATCACCTCTCATCTAAAAGGCAATGACATTTTGCAAAAACTGTATTAACTGTAACTGAAATAATGTACTGACAAAAGAATTCAAAATGACCAATTGAGCTTCAGAATTGGACTTCTCTCACAGAGGCATCTTGACAGATAGGTGCTGTCCTGCTAACCTTTTCAACAGGCCAAAGTGTTGAGTAATGATAATAGTTAGATATTAGCCCTTATCCATATGGAGTCCAGATGGCCCTGCTGCCCTAGCCTTTTTGACAGTGTCCTCAACCCAGCAACAGCAGCCACGTATGGACATCAGTCAAGGTGAGTGCTTACATATGCGAAAGGTAACACCGTACCATACGGTCAAGACATATCTTGAGACATGCTTGCTGTATATACTCTACTGGGTAATCACGATGCAGCCCAGACACTGTCAATACACGTTACAATATAATCATACAACACCCATTATAGTGCCTGCAATGTAAACACAATAAAGACGAGGGGTTGATACCCCACTCTTCACCTCTGCAATATTGGAGACATGTAGAGTATTCCTTCACCTAACTAAATAAAAGAAGAGAAAGTGGAAGCTCACAGAGTAGTTAACTTGTCAGAGTAATCTGAGTGCAACCCCACAGGGAGCCGGCCAGTGGCATTTTCTCTGCCGTTTGTTAGAGGAGACTGAGTTTACATTTTGATTTAATAAGGCCCAAAGGCATGGCCCAAACAAGAATCAATCTTTATGATGGCAAAGAAGACAGCATTGACTGAAAAAAACATGTCTGAAATATACTGTATACACTGCATTCATTGCAATATTTGCTAGTCATTTAAGGGATCGTTCATGCAAAATTAAAAACTTGTCATAATTTATTCATGTCGTGTTGTTCCAAACCTGTATGACTTGAAATGCCAAAGATGACCAAAGGTGGCCACTTATATTAATTTAATGAAATCTACGAAATGACACAAAAAGCAGATGACAGATGGTCTAGATGACAAAATGTAAGTCTACTGTATGGTGCATGGTTTAATGGAACATTTCTTTGAATCCTAAAATAATAGAAAAATAATACATTTTTATTTTTGGGTGAGCTTTCCCTTTAATGTCATATCAATATTTGCAGTAAAAGCTGAAACCTCAATAAACAGGAAGATAAAGACAGATGCCTGTACATTGGTTATTAAAGTTCAAATTGTTTTTAGGCTTTATTCTTGATTTGTTCGATTGAAAACTAAGCTCTTTATTTCATCCTGTCCTCTGATATTGCAGCACTGCAAAGGTCATAAATTACAACCATATCAAAAAAATAATCGCACCATATTTCCTGATAGTTCAGATACTCAACCATGTCAGTCAGCAATGCTTCACAAGTGCAAACAATAAATATTGTTGTAATGCAATCTTAGGTTTTTAGATTACCCTGTGCAATTCATTTCAATATAAATTTTATAATGTATTCTAATTCATCGGACTCTGAAAGAAATACATATTGGATGATTGTCTTTGTAAACACTCTGTAAACTGCCACCATATGGATTTACAACAATTCAGCATCTCTGATTATATTCACAAGCTTGTCTGAAATTGCTCTCACCGCCATTTCTGGGATATCCATAATTAATTTCAATCTCGCCCAAATATGGTTCTATTTCAGAATAATTTCGCATCACATTGGTTTTTGATTGGCTGTCCAGTCAGCATTCCTGGATTGAGCCACACCTAATCCGCAAAATATTGAATCATAAATATTGAAACATTTGTTGGTGAATAACTAACTAAAAGCAATGACAAGATTAACTTTACATTTCTCAGTAATGCGTCGGCAGTTCAGTGAACACATTCACCCCAGCAACCCTCACTCTCACTTATATATACCGAAATAAAACACTCCAATGTAGTGAATTTGTAATAGTGAATCTTAAATGAACACCCAGTTTATTCGAGTGAATCATAAACCTTCCTTACTCTTAAATGCAGTTATGGAAAGTCCTATTCATTTTAGTCATTTAGATCATTCAGACTAATAGTTTAAATAAATTCATAAAATTATTAATCATCATTCATCTACATCAGAATGCAAACAAGAGAACACATTATTGAGTAAAGTTGCTACTTTTATTAATTCTTGTAGATTCATAATACTACGTTTGAACTAATGATGTCACATAGACTATTTTTACAATGTCCTTACCAGCTTTCTGGGCCTTGAACATAGTTGTTTAGCTGTACATGCAGGGTCAGAAAGCTCTCAGAATAAAACATATCTGAATTTGTGTTTTAAAGAGTAACGATGGTCTTATGAGTTTGAAACAAAATATAGGAGCAATTAACTCTTTCCCCGCCAAAGATGAGTTTTTACAGCAATCCCTGTTCAAGGTGTATTACAGCAAGGAAAGCCCTAGAGCATCTCCTGAATGAGTTATGGGATTCCTGGGTCTATTGGCTGGAAAAAAAATGGGATCATCATAAATTGAAGGATCAGAAACAATATAGATCATAATATTGATTGTATATGTAGATTGCATGCATGTAGATCGTGTTTTGACGATGTTGAATCTAATCATGACGATGTAGGGTAGTCAGTGACAGAGATGCCTTTACAGATGCAGAAACATCTCCAGTTATGTCGTGGATAGATCTATAATCTATATATGTATGTATGCGTGTGTGTACGTGATCCACATATAAATATAATATGTGTGTATAGGTACATATGTATGTAGCCTCAATGTGTGTGTAAACATATGTATACGTGTGTGCATAAACATGCTTGTATGTGTGTGCATTATTTCACAGTCCATCAACTAATGTTAACACAACTTGTGATTTTTAATAAAGCATTAATTAATTATAAAATTAACATTATCTGAGATCAATAAATGCTGTAGAAGTAATGTTAATTTTTTGTTCATGTTGGCTAATGTAGTTAACTATTATAACCTTATTTTAAAGTTTTAACGATTGCAATTATGAAGCAACACCTATTAAGACTACATGATTTTTAATGTATTTGCATGCTTTCTTGTACACATTGGAGAAAAAAAGCTATTATTTGTTCTAAAGATTGAGGTGTTGTTAGCTCTTGGTAGCCCCTCCCACCGTAAAATCTCATTGGTCCAAAAATACCACTATATGTGAGAACTCCAGCAAAGAACATATATAGTCTCCTATACCGCAGGAGACAAATCGCTCATCCCTAGAAGCTTATGGTGTCATGCCTGTTTAGGACAAGGAATAAGACACGTTCCTGTCATGAAATGTGAAAGATAAAGAAAGGCAATAATACAACACACAGCTTGTCATGTCCCTCCTTCATATGATTAAGCTGGACACGTTGCCCTCTTCATGAAAGGCCTCTTCAAATAAATTTCTATCATGTGTTTTTATCAGGTGAAGGGGCCACGGACTGAGAAGGTTCACTAGGAAGATGCCATATTGCCTGGGATAAGATTAGAAGATTACTGGCCTTGACCTGCTTTAATGGCACTCCATCATATTTACCAAATGGCGTTATTTGCACGACGCCTGCTTAGGAAGAGATGAAATAGACTGGCAACAACAAAGCCGTTAGCTCTCAAGGGTGTACTGTCGAGATGGAAGAATTCAGCGCAAACAACAGGGAGATTTCATCACATGCACACATTACTGCTCTTCTGAGAATGAGAAAAACAGGGGGCTGCTTTTCAAAATTGGCATATCTTGATTTACATGACCGCGCCTAATGCTGAGTGTGCTTTCATTGTTTTTTGTTAGCGCAGTCACCGGATTCCAGGTTGCCGGGGCGTAACCGCCTGTTGTCCTGTCAAACCCCAGTAATACAGTGTGAGCAATGCAAGACGCAATTCGGTTAAATACCTGGGTGACAAATAAATGTATTGTAAAAGGGGAATTAATTCAACGCTTGTACGACATGTGTCCTTATGACAAATAAGGGGGACATTTGTCAGTCTGTAGCACAGATGGCCCCGCTAGAGCACTTGACAAATTACCCCCACCTTGCCTTTACTGGTCGCTAGAGCGCGGGGAGCCGAGCGATGGCATTGTTAATCTGCAGCATTTGGCAATTCAAACTGCTTTCCCCCTGCTCAACGGAGAACTGCCTTGCTTTTAATGACCTTCAAACTGTCTTCTATTATTCATGCCAAACATCCCGGCAAGCATTCTGGTACTAATAACTAATTAAGCTACAAATGACGAGCCTTTTGGATTTCAATACCATACATTGGTGTAAATATTTTATGTAGTTGGGTTGTTACATTGCTTGATCCTGACACATAGAGCTTGTTACTAGAGCTATGTTTGGTGCTTTATAACCAAGCCTCTGGTTCTCTTGGACGGGTCATTCCCTTCTGTGTGAGATGATGGTGTGGATAACCTCAGGGAATGGCTGCTTGAATGGGTTTAAGAGAGATGCGGCTGTATATGTAAGAGTGTTAAACGATACCTCAAAGAGCAGAAATGTCCTTAGACTGTCTATAGCATGCAGTCATCAATTGTTAATGAGACAAGCTATTGCACTATAGCTATGAAGAAAGGAAACTGCATTTAGGGCGCTGTAAAATACAAAGATTCCTCTGCTGTATTGGAAGGAAGTATTAATGCTTCCAACTTTAATGGGATAGTTTATTTAAAATAAAATAAAAAAAACGTAGTAATATTTTGGTACTCAAAGACTTTAAGATGTCCGCATAAAAAAACAAAAAAAAAAAGAAAGTGATTTTATGTCCATAGAAAGCACATTAAGTGAAGTGTCTACTTTTAAGGTTTTTAGGAAATGAAATGTAGTTGAAATAATGTTACATTGTTATTCAGTGTAACACAATATGTATGTAAAACAAAATGTTAGCATGTTTATTCTGACTTGTACAGTAAGTATTAAAATACACATAAAATAATAAGAAAGCATATAAATATGTTATTGTGTTTTAAATGAGTAAAAAAGCTAGAATAGTGGCAAACAAAAGGTACAATTACAACTAATTAATATTTGGGGTGAAAGCAATTTGTCTTTTAATGTGTCATTTTTTTTTTTTTATGGTGGCATTATTAACTTATTTTTTAAACATGCACAATTCTCAATTATATTCTCAGAGATTTTGACCAATATTATGTTGTCCACGGTATGGTTTGTACTGCCAGCAACATAGACATCTGCTTGTTATTGTGATTTGGCCCTTGTCAATAGCACAGTAACTTAATGAGGTGTGGCTGACCATGTGTTTCTGATTTATTAAGAACAAATGATGAATATGATCCTCCTCAATGTGTAATTGGCTTCATTTTACATCTGGGTCTTTAAATACATCAGCTGCAGTGTCAGGATCAGCACAATGGGAGGATTTTACTGGGGAAAAAAAGAGTAGTGTCTACTGCTAACAATTTGTTGTTTAGCCAGCAACCCAATAGGAATTGTACAAAAATCCCAAAATCTAAAGCATTGTTTCAAGCACATGCCTCATACTGAAATATTGTGAATTAGAGAATAAGATGCAGGAACGTAGCTAAAATACAGCAGTTGTTCAGTGAATCTGCTTTGTTGTTTGTAAATGTTCCCTAATTAAGCATCTCATCAACATATATGCTTTTGTAAAGAGTGACTAGATGGAAAGACACTGTAATGATTTCTGAACTCAGAAAACCGACTCCAAATAAGAGCTGTGTGTCTTGTCTATGCGTCCCCTTGAAGTCATTCGCCACCTCTTTTAATTGACTATGCATATATCATTAATTCCTAATTAGCTTTTAGCAGAGCACTGCCTCTTCATCAGTGATAAAAGGATATTTAAGTGGCACAAATCAAATGGGTATATTCTCTTTAAAGAAAAAGAAGATTTGTTCTTTTTCTTTATCAAAAATAGAACATTTTATGGCTAACTCATGTAGCATCTGCTTAAGATCACAGATGATCGCTGGGAGTCTATGTCTTTAAGCCATTGACATTTGGCATCTCCTAAAGGTTCATTTCTATCTATTTCTAAGTATCAAAAATATTTTCTCTTTATTACTTAAACAACGATGTAATACTATGTGATCACGAAATGCATCAAACAATTCCTACGATGTTTTGAAATAAACTGCAACAACTCTCCGTACTAGCAGTAAAAATGCCAATGGGCCATAAATGTAGAAAAAGAAGGTTTCTCCTGCTAAAAATTCATGCCTTTGATTGGCCATTCTGCCCAAACGGTGGGTGTGTCGGGGAACTATCAAAGTCCCTAACCCAAGCGATTCGGTGCTCAAAATCCAACACTTTGCAAAACTCATCTCTTGAGTTTAATCTTCTGCAGTTTTACCTTCAAGTAACTTGTGTTACTCCCCATGTGCTCTTTGTTTTCTCCCCGTGATTTAGTTTCTGTTAATTAGTTATTCATGTCAGGTGTGTCCAGCTTGTTATCTGTGATTGCCTGCCCTTTAGGTTCCTCTTGTCCATGATCGTCTGGGTATAACTGTGTGTAGCCTCATTCTCTGTGTTTCTCTAATATTAAAATATGTTTAAGTATTACGACAACTCTCACCATGTCTTGCCGGAACACCAGCGTGACAGTATCATGGACTGAAACAGTTTGAGGAGGACAATAACACCAGAGGAGATTATCCACCGCCTCCTGAGGGTACTGCCTCCTCTATCCACGCCACAGGAACGTTACCAGCATTCCACTATGGCGATGCCCGGCTCCCGACTCGCCGTTCGGCAGTGGCATCTCAGTCTCGCGCCTCTACAGCGTGAGCGATTCAACATCTCACAGCACGAACCTGGAGTCTCTGACTAAATGTGTGAGCCGGCTACATCGTCCGTCCCCGAGGGATTGGTGGTGGAGATCGGGAGCTCAGTGCAAAGCCCCACCCACATTCCTGCCGCCCGTCCAGCTCCACCTTGGTCAGTCATCGACCATCCTCCGCCTTGGGATTTCACTCCTCTGACTTCACCTCGTCACTCCATCCCTCTGTCTCCGTCAGGCTCCTCCTTCCCTCTGGCTCCACCTTCATCCTCAGTCGCTCTGGCTCCACAGCACGCCTCCAGGCCCCCGCCTCTGCCTCGGTCGCCTGAGCCTGCAGCTCCACTTCGGCCCTCAGGATCATTGGTGTCACCCTGGCTCTCTGTCTGCTCGACTCCATCCTGGGCTCCCTCTCCATCTGTGGCATCACCGTCGGTAGGATCCATGGAGTCGCCAGCCCATCCTCCACCATGGCTCCTCCCTCCTTCAACTCCGCCATGGGGCTTTTGCATTGCTTGCCTCTGAATTACCCTCTGCCATCTTATTCTCTGGACTCCTCCCTGGCTCCTTCCACTCCACCCTGGACTTTAATATTTTTTATCTTAAAAAATTAGCATATCATGAAAAGGTTCTCTAAACGAGCTATTAACCTAATCATCTGAATCAACTAATTAACTCTAAACACCTGCAAAAGATTCCTGAGAATCTCCCAGCCTGGTTCATTACTCAAAACCGCAATCATGGGTAAGACTGCTGACCTGACTGATGTCCAGAAGGCCATCATTGACACCCTCAAGCAAGAGGGTAAGACACAGAAAAAAAAATTCTGAATGAATAGGCTGCTTCCAGAGTGCTGTATCAAGGCACCTCAGTGGGAAGTCTGTGGGAAGGAAAAAGTGTGGCAGAAGACGCTGCACAACAAGAAGAGGTGACCGGACCCTGAGGAAGATTGTGGAGAAGGACCGATTCCATGATCCCCACCTTGGGGGACCTGCGGAAGCAGTGGACTGAGTCTGGAGTAGAAACATCCAGAGCCACTGTGTATAGGCGTGTTCAGGAAATGGGCTACAGGTGCCGCATTCCCCAGGTCAAGCCACTTTTGAACCAGAAACAGCGGTAGAAGCACCTGACCTGGGCTACAGAGAAGGAGCACTGGACTGTTGCTCAGTGGTCCAAACTACTTTTTTCGGATGAAAGCTAATTTTGCATGTCATTCGGAAATCAAGGTGCCAGAGTCTGGAGGAAGACTGGGGAGAGGGAAATGCCAAAATGCCTG
>JAUMHI010000070.1:7200539-7215474 GCA_032359435.1 Enteromius unitaeniatus | reverse complement strand
GAACAATGTTTGAGAGAAATGGTAATATTGTGTATCTGGAATGAATTTTAGATCTTTAAGTCCATCTCATGAAAAATAGGAGCAGAAACAAAGGTGTTGCGTTTATATTTTTGTTGAGTGTAAATATATTTAATATATAAAAATGAATGTATATATGCATATGTTTGTGTTTATATATGCAAGTCATTTTTAGTTTAAAGGTTGTTATGTAACTTCCAACCAGCAACTGTGATTCAACACTCAGGAAACCTGTTTGAAAAAAATGAAACACTAAAAATGAGATACTTCACCTTTAAGACTTATGTAAATAAGCTTTGATTTGATTGGCCAAGGGCTCTTTCTCATAAATCAAAGCATGTGTTTGTATTTATATATAGATATACACAGTGCTCACTCATATATTATGTAAACAAAAAGTTTTATTTTCGATGCAATTAATCGTGATTAATTGTTTGACAGGGATAATTATATTATATTATATATTAAAATGCAATTTAAAGTGGTAGATTTTTACAACTGTTTTTCAAATCAAGTCTCTTGTGCATATTAAGACATATTGTGTATATTGTGCTTTTTTGTTCCTTATAAATTATATTATATTAGTAATATTGTTTTTTACGTCATTATATAATTTCATAACTTGATAATTCATGTGGCAACCATAATACTTTTTTCTTTATTAAATAGATGGTTCAACATTCACTAGAAATCTTTTGTAACATAATAAATAAATTTTTGTGACTATTGATTAATTTCATTTTGAGGCAGAGGCATCCATGCAACAGATTTTTAATCAGAGTCGCCAGGCACAGCAAACAGGGCAATGAAGGCAAAACAAAATCTTAAACAAGGTCAGGCAGAGATCGGGGCAGGCAGCAAACAGTCGATAAACAGTCCAAGATCGTAAACGGGGCAGAAATAACACAGGTAGAAATGTTCTGAATTTTAACCAGGGTAAACAAGACTTTGCGTCTTCTGAGAGGAAACTGAGGACTTATAAAGGGCACAGGAAATGAGGGACACTTGCAAGTGATTAGTCCTAGGTATGAGGTAGTGGGAAATGTAGTCCGAGAGAGATCCAAATTCTGGTGAGGGTTTCCTCTAGAGACGCGGTTTATTAAATTAATGCATCCTCTCCATAGAAAGTAAATAAATGCAACATCACTCATTTAGATTTTTTTTTTTTTGTAACAATGTACAAACTTTTAGCTGTTTATTTTAATTTATCAATTTATTAATATTTTTTCCTTTTTGTTAAACAACTCAATATTTCAAAACCTTTTTTCATCTATGATTTAGATGATTCATTGTGTTTTTGCAGTCTTATGTTTAATATATAACAACATTTTATAAATGCCCTTAAAAGACTGTAAAGCGCTCCAATGCCAAAAATGTATCATTTAAATAAAAAATGCATATTTACATATATTTTAAGAAACATAAGTGAATGTATAAAGTTTATTTCTGGGGTCTAGTACTTGAAAATGAATGCTGTAGAGCTGCTTTTAAAATAAAATCAATACTGAAGACAACACATCATGACCTTCTAGAGCCTGTGTCAAATTCAGTTTTTATTATTATACAGAGCAATAATATTGAGTGTTTGAATGAATGAAAATTCCCACTAGAAAAATACTGGCTGTATGTTTTGCTTTCCCTTTAATGCCTTCTCTATAATTGTTAATTATGACTCAGTTGTTTTGGTACTCCATATGCATTGCACTACATGTCATTTATAATTAATGGCTTTAAATAGAGAAACTCAGATCATTTTGAGAATCCATTGCTACAGCAAGTGGAGCGTTCAGTGCATGCAGCGTAAAACACTGCAATAGTAAGCCAGAGGAAAACCATCCATTCATCATTCTGTTAAGACCCTCATATTTCCTGCTATAACAAACCACTGATCTGCATTCAGGGAGAGCAAAAGGAAGAAGGAGCAATAGGCTTATTGCTCTATCTGAACGATTTGTAGGGTTATTTATTACCAAATTGGTCATTATTTGATAATTGGCCGGAAATAAAGTCATTGCCCTGAGACAGAGTCGCTCATCTTGGTGGAACATAATGTGCGGTGTAATGCTATTAGCAGATCAAGCTAACACAGTGAGAGGTGAAAGGGCCAAAGAACTGACATATGTAATCAACCACCTGCATAAGAATCTGAAGCTCTGTGCCAAACACATCACAACCTGTGGGCAACCCTGCATCTGTTTCTGATGAATCAGCCTCATTAAAGCCAAACCTGAGCTGTGTGAAACCTGTAATGCTATTGCTAAAGACGATCAGGATTACATGGAGCTGAGAGTGCCAGACAGATCCTGAGCTAGCTGGATGCCCAAAATAGGAGCGTATGTTGCTAGAAATTGGATTTTGTGGCCATTATGTTACTCTGTGGCTCCTTCTAGTGAGAAAGGACACTGCTTGCTGATCATCTGATGCATATGAACACACAACTGAATGCAGCTTTCTTGATCTACAGTAGTAGATCTAAATGGCTGGCAGGGAAGTTCGTCTGGGAGGAAAGTTGTGCTAATGATCACACTGAAAGAGTTTTTCAAAGACAGTGGAGTGACTTCAGTTTTAAATTTTAAGATTCTATGGAATACAAAAAAGTGAGCATGTAAAAAGTTGAGCTGCAGTGGTCAAACACATCCCCCCAAAGATTGAACAAAATTCAAAGGCCAGCCTGATCTTACAATTTGTACATATTTTAGGTGATTAAGGTGATTAAATGGTGCCAATTCGTATGACTCGTACAAATGATTTTTGCTAGATTGTACGTATATTACGAGTTGCCAAATGACCTGGAAATGACCTACACCTTTCCCCATCCCTAAAGTAACCCGTTACTGGTGAGGTCATACAAATTTGTACGAACTAGCCACCTTGTAAAATATCCACGAGTTAGTCATGAGATAGTGTTGGAAAAGCAGTGCAATTAAGCACAAAACACATTCTTGTGTTGAAAAAAAACAGTGTATTGGGAAGAAAGTAGGGTGTTGAGAAGGTCTCGAGACCTTAAAAGGCTGAAAATTATTGTTTACATCAAGAAAACAATGAAAAAGTGCAGGTGAAAATGCATGCAATGAAAAATGCAAAGGTCTCAGTATGGTTTTTTTAAAGCTTACTTGAATTGAACATCACATTTTTAAAAGCGTCAAGCATGAAACACTGAAAAAGAAGAGGTGTGAGACTCTAGGCACGAGGCATGAGAATAGAGAAGCAAGACACCAGATGTGATGGTCAAAGATGTCCACAAATTCTCATCAGTCTATACACATTTCCTGTACAACTATTTGTCAAAGTGCATTTTGTGTGTGTATTTATGTGTGTCTGCAATTCTTGTTCGTAAAACAGTCTCCCAAAAAAGTGTTTGCATCCAAAGTTGTGAATTTAACGTATGCACAAAACTGGAACTTCACATAAAACATTTGGGAGCAAGCACCATTTCCATCCAACAAGTCAAAGAGAACAAAATCGTCACTTACTGATAAACCTGCACTATAAATCATTAAGGAAGGCAGGAGAATATCATTTTCATACATAATAAATTATTTGCACCTCAGAGCGAGCAGACGAAACATAATAAATGCGGTCATTGCTTTTTGGGAGGCAATCAGAGAAATACTTTGACAACAGCCTTTGCTCTGGCATTTGAGAATAACCATAACTACATTTCAGATGCTGTGGAATGAAATCGGTCTGCTGGTTAGTGAGGTTTTGCCATCCCATAGCGCAAAGTTACATTCTTTTTTAGATGTGTTTGGAGGAATTTATTAGCAAAATGCATTTCCATCTCCCATTATTCTCAAGTCAAAAACCACCTCAAGTGAACATAATTTGAGCTTAATGCGTAATTCTGTTCACTTGTTTTTCATGCGATACTTCAAAATGCACATTAAAATATGGTGATGGAAACCAAAAATGGAGAGTGTCCATGTCAGGTCTCTTACAGTCTACACAGGCATTTCCGAGCCAAAAAACACTGCAAATCACTTCATGTTGTAATAAACATGAGGTCCGCACTAATGAAATCCCTAACGGTTCTGATATTGATTGTTCCTCCAAATCTAGCTCTCCTCATGCTGGGTTATAGTCCTATGTATCATTAGGATATATATCTTATAGCATATCTTATAGTCCTATCTACTGTACTTGATTTCTATTGTATCTAGCCAGCAGTGGAGCCTCCAAGCTGTTTCACGCCATTCCTCATTCTACAATCTCCTTCGAGACCTCGACCCTCCTCCAGCAGGTGTAGTCTTAATGATGCTTTGATGCCATATGTCAGATTTCATCACTTGCTGAGTGACGTGACATTTTTCTCAATCACTCCAAGCAACTATATTACAACCAGACAACACTCACCTCCTTTAAACACAAATAACCTCTCAGAAAACAGTTTATCCCAATGCTAGTTACTCGTTGTCAATAGGTCCTTGGTCCATTCCCATACCCTATAGACACTACTGAGATTAGTTATTTATAACAACCAGATCTTTCAAAAGCAGATGGGCTGTAATATTTCACACATGTGTCTATGGCTTGAGTGGCATCCTTGGTAGCAGGTTACGTCGCTGTCAGTTCTATTATTAACACTGTCACAAATTGCTTTCAGTAAATTGTGGTTACCCAGAGTGTGCTTGTTGTGTTTGGTAACCAGTAATCACAGTGTTTAGCACTGACAAGACGTGAGATGTTCAGTTTGTTCATCAGTCTAAGTACTGAAACACAGTGTCACAACCAAGATTGAACTCACTTGAATGAAAACAGAAATAAACTGGTGAGATAACTGAGCTCCCAACGCCCTTTAAACCATCTCTGGACAATTTAGCATCACTACAGCAGGCAATTCCTCTGCCTGAGGCACAGCCTGCAGAGAAGTCATACCACTTCTCCACACTTACCCTGTATCGCCTCTGTGACCATATACCTGTGTGTTACTTATTGCAATTTTACCAATATAATTGAAGAGCTGGAACACAAGGTATTGAGGTGTTAAGTAAGGAAAATGATCTGTGCAACAAAACACAGGGCACAGTGAAACAAGAACATGCAAGAGGTGTTGTCAATGACAAGATTCTGTTTATTTTTATCCACACTTTGTTTCCACACTTTTGTTTTACCCCTTTAAACACAAATAACCTCTCCGTTAGTCTTGTTCCTTGATTCTGATTGGCTGAACTGCATTCCAAGTATGCATTGCAAATTGTCTACTATATATTAAAAGAAAAACCAACCTGGTTTTATAAAAATATGTACCTCTGTGCACTTTTTTGTGCAACACCATTTTTACACTCCTAACAGCCCGTTTAGAAATGTCTGAGTGGCACTAAAACACAGATTTAATACATGAAACCCTTGAACATTTTTACTATATTCATATAGGCATGCATTGTGGTGGTTTAGAATTGAAATATCCATGGACTGTTGCTAAAAGTTAATGCTCTGTCATGCTGGAAATATCCGCCAAATCTAATCCTAAACCTACCCAATAGTGTTAGCAAATGCAAAACTAATAGAAAACGCATTTCAACTTCCTTTTACACAGATTTGAACTGTTTTGTCGAACCGTAGTTACAAAGGATTCGAACCAGAGCTCCTCACCATCTGTAAAAACCCATAGATATGAAGCTGAATATGTGTTATGCTAAAATTCAAAAGCATCCGTTTTCAAATCTCACAATATATTAATATGTTTTCAAGTCATAGCATGATATTCTTCAAGTGTATTCCTCAAAATTATGCTTTATTAAAACTGTGACAGAGAGTCAACAGGCGTTTGATCCATTTGCAGGCTGTTTATTTAACAATCATGGTCAGACAGAAAGGCAGTCAGGCAGGTGCCAACAACAGTAATAAAGGCAGAGCAAAACAGTACCACGGCCTCTGAAATCTCCGCCATGATGTCCCATCTTATGGGGGCCAGGATACGTGGAGGAGAGATGATGTAGTCGGGGGGTTTCTGGTCCGCAGGAGCGTCGAACTGGCGTGACAAGGCATTGGCTTTACCATTTTTGAAGCCTGGACGATAGGTAATAGTGAAATCGAAGTGGGTGAAGAAGAGTGACCACCTGGCTTGTCTGGCATTGCGTATATACTCCAGGTTTCTGTGGTCTGTGAGAACTATGAACGGTTGGGCGGAACCCTCCAGCCAGTGACACCACTCCTCCAGGGCTGCTTTCATAGCTAGTAGCTCACGGTCTCCAACATCGTAGTTCCGTTCTGTGGGGGTGAGCTTTCGCGAAAAGAAGGCGCAGGGGTAAAGTTTGGCAGGCTCACCGTGTCTTTGTGAAAGTACAGCCCCAATGCCGTGTTGGACGCGTCTACCTCTACTGTAAACTGCTTGCTGGGGTCAGGGTGTCGGAGAATGGGCGCCGACGTGAACCGAGCTTTAAGTTACTGGAAGGATCGTTCTCCCTCTGGTTCCCAGTGAAGAGTAGTGGTGGCCCTCTTGGTCATGGAAGTAAGTGGAGCCGCCACCAGACTGAAGTTTTGAATAAAGCGGTGGTAGAAATTTTCGAACCCCAGGAAGCGCTGGAGTTCCTTGAGATTCCTGGGGCGCGGCCATTCGAGTACTGACTTGACCTTATTCTGATCCATGGTGACCCCCGCATGGCTGATGACGTACCCGAGGAAAGAGACTTTGGTCTGATGGAACTCGCACTTGGACAACTTGGCATAGAGCTGGTTCTGGATCAGGCGGTTTAACACGTGGCGGACGTGCTGAACGTGTTCAGAGTGTTTCTGAGTAGACAAGGATATACAATCACCGTTCGATTGAGTTATTCTCGGAATACATCATTAATGAGGGCCTGGAAGACAGAGGGACTGTTGGATAAACCAAACGGCATTACCAGATATTCATAGTGCCCGGATTTCATCGAGAAGGCGGTCTTCCACTCGTCTCCCTGGTGTATCCTGATCAGATTATAGGCACTTCGAAGATCGAGCTCCCGGTGATCCGTTGCTCGGTCCAGGAGATGATGGGGTTGTGGAGGTTGAGCCAGGGGAATCCAAGGATGATTGGGTGGTCTGGTGAGTTAATGGTGAAAAGCCTGATGTTCTCTGAGTGTGCAGGTCCGATGAAAAGCGTTAGGTCCTGGGTGATGGAGGAGACTTCTCTGGAGCCCAGGGGGCAACCATCTAGGGCTGCAACCGCCACACAAGATCCACATGAAAGCAAGGGAAGATGCACATGTTTAGCGAACGCCTCGTCCACAAAGTTGCCCTCTGCCCCAGAGTCTATGAAAGTGGTGGTGGTAATTTTATGATCCCCGACTACAATGATGACTGGTATGATCAAAGAATGTTCTTGAGAGATGTGACTCACTTGTGAGGTCGGAGGTAGCGGAGGCCGAACCGGACAATTAGTTCTGATGTGCACAGGTTGACCACAGTAGAGGCAGAGATTATCGCAGATTGGCCCGCTCTTGTGACTTGTGACTCTTGTGACTCGGTGAGATGGGTCCTCCCAATCTGCATGGCCTCTGGGTCGCTGTGGCTGTATGTAGGGAGAGGACGCCCCCATCTTGAGCGAATCAGGTTGTCCAACTGTATAGCCAGTTCCATGAGTTCCAAGGATTTCCCGGTATCGCGGCAGGTGAGCTCGGACTGCAACTCCCGGCTCAGAGCCTTCCGGTAAAGGGCTCAGCAGGCCATCCGGTCTGTGCAGCGACGGTGCAGAACTTGAGGGTGAAATCAGCCGCCGTGCTGGTTCCTTGTCTTAGAGTGAGTATCTCCTCGCTGGGATCCAGGCCCCCGGTGGTGTGGTCGAACACCTCACGAAACTGGCGCAGGAACTCGGTGTAACTCAGGAACGACATGCCTTGTCTCTCCCAGAGAGCAGTGGCCCACTCCAAGGCCCTTCCAACCAGCAAAGAACAGATGAGCGAGACTTTGCTGTACTGTTTTGCTCTGCCTTTATTACTGTTGTTAGCACCTGCCTGACTGCCTTTCTGTCTGACCACAATTGTTAAATAAACTGTCACATAAAACTTTGCCGAACACTGATGCAGCAGCTGTTTCTCAGTTATCTGCAGAAGTTAAGAGTCAAAAAGCGCTGTTACATACTCACCATCAGCAACTGGAGAAGCTGACGCGTTTGTCAGAGGAAATGGGTCACTCTCTGCAAATACTGAACTCCTCCATGCAGGCTCTTAGCAGAGATATCGCTCAGAGTTGTTAGCTAGAACAAAACTTCGCGTTGTACATGCTTCAGCGTTCGCCTTAAAAAGGCCAAAGCCCGCGAAAGCCAGAGGTGGACTTCTGCGAGGAGTTTGTGTAAAAAGGGTTCAGGTGGGAACTAAAATTCCGGCTCAGGATTTGTGAATACGAGTAAAGCAACACTGCCGACGCTGGTAGGTCACATGACAATGACAACATGATAAATGCAGCACAATCATACTACACACATTCATATACTTTTTAAAGGAAGGGAAGCACTTCTTTTTTATAGTACCTACTTATTTTGCGCTTTCATAAACAGCCACTGATTCATATGGCTTTATAATTAAGTCTTTGTATCATTCACTCACCTGATTTATTCAGAAATTCACATAACTGAAGTATATCAATTATTTCCAGTGCTAGTCGTTAGTTATGATTGTGCACTGAAACAAATTATTTACTTTATTGTAATTTTACAAGCAAAACAAAGACATTTAAAATATACCATGTCTTCATTTATGCACATACGTATGCAAATTTTGTGACCAAATCAGACCAAGAAAAGTATTTCTAATGATTTTAATTATCATTTTATTATTATTTCTATTTTTTAATTCAGCCTTTCCTTGGGATTAAATGTAATTGAACCTGCAAATAAAGGCTTGTTTTCAAAATAAATTACATTTAGACTGTGTGTTCAATAAAGCAAATATATATAAATTAAATACGGCAATACGTTAAGTGCTGAAATTAATATATGGTGTTAAGTGGACCTTTCTATCCCATTTTAGTGTTTTACACTTCATCACGGTAATGAGAGAATTTGGAACCCATGTAAAATTTTAGCATAATTAGCCCAGTATAAAACATTATTAATACTCACCTTTAGAGAAAAGCCAAACATGAATCTCATTGACTTTCTGCAGCAAGCATGTAATTTATACAGAGAGCTGTAAACATTTTCTTAATTAACAGTCGGCTGCCCTCTCTGAAAGAAGTGTGACAGGGTAAAACGAGCAGGGCAGTGTGCAGGTCTAAGAGCGAATAAACGTCCTGTTTAGGTCCCCTGGGACTGCGAGTAGCTCATGAGCAAGCAGGTTTTCAAAGCCCTTGGTTAAACTCCAGGTTTAATATGGAAATACCACATCAACAAGACAAGGCAATCTCCCAGCCCTGCCAATAGACTGATAAATATGTTCTGTTCAAAACCACAGGGAGGATTACACTGTTTTTCTGTATGGAAAGAAACGAAAGCATATCAATGCGTACCCTTTAAAAAAATACAGTTACAGTTACAGTTAAAAACTCCTAAAGTTACATTTTTAACAAAAATAATCTTTTATTTAATTTTACTTAAATTTGACTTAATCTTTTTTGCACACGTGTTTGTTTGCATAAGACATATATTACATATTATAATATTTTACAAATAACATATATATATATATATATATATATTATTTGTAAAATATTATAATATGTAATATTCTTAGACCAATACCTTCCTTAGACTTTGAATACATTCACATACAGTGGGTCTTTCCCAATAGTCACACTTGCCTTTCCCAATTTTGGAATAATGCCAAAGTTCAGTGCCTGTAAAGGGATAGTCCACCCAAAAATGAAAATGTTGTAATTCATAAAATCAAGCAAAATTAATCCATGCAACAAATGAGATTGAGAAAAGTGAGAAAACATTTTAAACAAAATTTGATTCATCATATTCAGAAACTAACATAACCCAAATTTAAAGGAATACAGGAAACACTTCCCAATGTATGTTAAATTACTTATATACTGCATATAATTTGGTAGTACAACATACTGCACATTGTGATGGTGCAGAGATGAGTGGAAAGTGTTTTCAACTTATTATTAAATTATTATTACTAAATTATTATGCAGGGACTGAAGAGATATTTAGAAAAAAAAAATTCAATGTGCAAAATTTGATGTTTCCCCTTTTAAAATAATAGGAACTGGTGCATTTTAAAGATGTTCACTAAGTATAATTTCTATGTAGGCTATATGATGCGATTTCAAGTTCTTTTGAGTGTTACAAGCTGTTTGTGGATACATAAGATCTGTAAAGTTGCAAAGACTATAGCCTCAAACCCAATTTTTTATACAATTTCAGACAATTTCAGCCTTACTGACATGTCACATTTAAGCACATATCTACGTCACTGTGTGGGAAGTTACCCTTTCAGTCGAATCACTTCGACGTTACATATGGGAACTCGTCAGAGAGACCAAATGCCTTTGAGCTTTATACAAAAGGCCAATGAATATTGGCGTGCACTTGATTGCGCTCACGTGCACCTCATCAATGTGTGAGTATAAGAGGGCATGAGCAGAATGCACACGCAGACTTCAGAGCCGAATCCATTCTGAGATACTTCAGAAGACCCCCTCTGCTAGTTTGGAGACCAATACGAGGAAGAGTCCTGCTTTCAAGAGTTCCTGCTTTCCTGCTCTCAAAAACTGTGCTCTCCACGCTGAAGCGGCAGAGAGACATCCGCATCCTAACAGCTATCTCGGCGACTGGCTGATAATGGCTCACTCGCAGGATTTCTTGTACAAAGATGCGCAGGGACAGGGCGCAGGGTGCTTGGGCACTTTAGCCTTCAGGGTCTTCAGGTCGACCGAGTAAAGAGTAAACTCTCCCCGGAAAATAAAAGGAAGGAGAGGATCTCTTTTCTCGGTATGCTGTGCGTTTCCAAATGTAGTAAGAGTAGGGGTTTGACGAGATCTTGTGGCAGATGTGACTGGTCTCGCAAGAACTTGGCGATATCCTAGTGACAGTGGTTTAATGTGGCGCAACAAATCTCAGACAGAAAACTGCTATCACATTCTATTGGGATCAATTTCTCTCCTTCCTCTGCCATCTTTCCAAAAAGTGTTCGCCCAAGCATGTCACACGTCCGGTGCAGAAGGTGGCGCTAACACCAAAAAGCTCATTGCCAACCGCAGTAAGAAGAAGTCACTGACATTATTGCGGGCGGCTGCATTGGCCCGTGTATGGTGGTGGCCTCATATACTGATCTAGGATCAGTGATCCGTAGCATTTGTATTTCCAATTTGTGCTAAAGTGTCAGAAATGCTTGGGAAATGTAGCGTTAGCTTGTGTGGACGCTACCGCGCTACTTGATCAATAAAATAGCTTCGCTACTGAAAAGCTATTTGATTGTGAAAATAGCGACACTACCAACACGCTACTGAGAAATGTAGTTAAACTAGTAGCCTCACTACTTGTAGCAACACTACTGCCCATCACTGCAGGCAAGGTCTCACAACGGCTAACAGGGTAAAAGGGGAGAGGCAGAATCGAGGTCGGGGTCACAAGCAGAGTTCGGGGCCGGCAGCAAAACAATCAAAACACTAATAGCAATCCAAGGTCACTAAACAGGAAACAAAACACGGAATGAACGCTTAGTAAAGCTCGCCAGATCAAATCAAGACTTGGCAAAGAACTGTGGTTTATATGCAGAGTGTGATCCGTGTGTGTGTGGTAATGAGGAACAGCTGCTGGTGCGTGAGTGCAAATGTAAAACAGGTGTGGGAGAGTGATGCATGATGGGATATTGAGTCTGTTAAATAGTCTGAGAGTCTGTGATTAGCTTAAATTGGAATGCCCTCTGGCGGAGCCCGAGGGAACTCCAGTTGAAGCTCATGACACCCGGCTTTTAAAGGGTCTTTGTGTTATTTGTTTTTATTTATTTATATTATATGTTTATACTTTTTGTGTAATTACTTTTGTGGCAAAATATTTTGCAGTGTTCACACATAATTCACACATAATGCGTTAAAATAGTTTAACATTAAAAAGTTGATTACAAAATGCACCTACATTTTTGTAATGTTTTTGTTGAATAAAATATTATTTTTCTCAATATATTTTATATTTTAGGAATTATTTTAAAAAGTCGTCTCGTTCTCGTAAACCCAGTGTCTCATCTGGTCTCATGGGATAAGTGTCCCATCACACCCCTAAGTAAGAGCCATAACATTTACGTATTCACACAAGGTATTCGACCAATTTCAACGCGCTGCATAACTGGCCAATTAGAGCAGACATTGCTTTTAAGAACAGTGATCTTTGTAAAAATTTAGGCAGGGTCATAGTGGATAGTGTTCACTTTGAACACTAATGCGTGAACACATTGCATTACACCAAATACACAAAATATTTTTTTTTATTTTTAGCATTATCTTATGATCCCTTTAAAGGGACTGTCATGAAGGACTAACGCAAAAAAAAAAAAAAAAACTTTATCCACTGATGACTATTTTAATGATGTCCTTACTACCTTTTTGGAATCAGATGCCAGTGAGTAATCACATAATTTACATTTGAGGTGAAGTATCTCTTTAAATAAAGCTCTGTAAGAACTTTAGTTGCAATTTTACAACACTAAATATTACACTATACACTATAAATAATACACTAAACTTATAAATGTTATAAGTGTGTACAATCAGGCAATTAAAAGATTGACACACAATTGTGGTCTTAATGGCTATTTGAGCATGGGCCAAATATAGTTAGTGCATTATGTAAATTAAAAAAGTGGCAAAGTGCAAAGTCCACAAATGTGGCTTTTGGGACAGGCCCATATTTCTGCTAAAAGCTATGAGCTGCTGTGTAAGCTTTTGGTAAAGTATTGATCTACAGCAAACTGTTATAGAAGTAAACTCTTTATGTCACAACTGTCTTGTCTAACTACACTAATATAAGATATAATAAGATAATTTCAGCATAATTTTTTGCAGTCAATGCAAAGAGTAAAAAGTCATCTGTCCCAAGTGTAAATTCTAAGTGGTACAGTCATTCTGCCCCGACTGATATCAAAGGAGTGTAAAGAACAGAACATGCACTCCACATTCATCGACCTCGATTTAATTTGCTATCTCAGTCTGAACGCTCATCCCGCAGCTCCAAATGATTGGCATCTCATGGCATTTACAAATCCTAAGTAAAACTCCACAGTTCACCAGAGTACACTTTCCAGACTTGTTTATAAAGCTTTAAAGCATTTCCAGTTTGTATCTCATTTAAAATTTCAACGCTGTGCAGCGGCAACAGAATATTAAATATGAACTGTATTGGCATGGTTTGAATCTCTAATTAATTAAGCTCTTTATGATAAACACAGTACAGATGTTTCTGACCCTACCGCAGTGGGGACAACAACGGTGATTCACGAAGAAAAGAGAAAAACATTTGAATGACCTTGACATTTCACTTCAGTTAAATGCCAGTTGGTTTTCTCAGCTGACTGCATGAAAAGAGAAACAACCAACAGGAGCATTATTTTGCATGGAAGATTGATTTCAAATTTCAGCATACAGCGTATTTTTATCATTCCTTGTGTTCCTGTCTGAAAACCTTCTGTGTGGAATTCTAAAATCCAACTAATTAGTCATACTAAAAGAATGCTAAAAATCGCAGAACAAAACAAAACTGTTACTGTCAGCTGTTACCCTACAAGATGCTGAAAGTATGGCTACAATCTCAGATATAATCAAACACAATTCTACCTTAGAATTTCTGAGATGTGATTGAATATGACAGTCTGAAAAGGGGCCTATAGCCGAAGAAAGTGGGATTATTTAAGTTGTGTGTGTGTGTGTGTTTGTATTAATAGGCCTGAGCATTGAGTAGTAGCAGGAGCAGGTGCTTTTGGCTGATTGAGTCATCTCTCACCCTCTGCTTCCCTCCAAGACCTCGTCCTCCACTCTCAGTAGTCTTGTGGCTCTAGCCCTATAGGCACACACACACACACACACACACAACACCTACTCAACAAATACCCAACAAAACTAACAGCCAAGACTTCATCTCTTGCCATATTGCTTTTCCTTCTTTATTAAAGGGCCTGTTCACCCAAAAATGAAAATTATGTCATTATTTTCCCACACTTGTGTCTTTCCAAAAAAGAGAATTGCCTTGACACAGTTCTTTTCTATACAGCAGTGTTCTGTAAAAAGAATGTGACCATGGCTGATGGAAGAGACACAATTGAATAGCTATATCATTTATTCTGTTCCTCACAAAAAGCTAGCATATGACCTTACAATACTTGAAATATGTAGCAAAGTATATATGACAGACATTGTTATAAACTGTTCAGGGGTTTCCCAAAAGCAACTCTGCTCGCACGTTCCATTGTTGCCAATAGTATTCAACAGAACTAACGACTGTAGTTAGCTAACACTGGTTTTGGGAAATACATCCCAGCTTGGTTGGACAAGAAAATGAAACTATTTGTGCATCACACATGTGTTTGTACTGCCAAACTGCTAAATATGCTAAAAAATGTTCTGACAGCACTGAAAATGTAAAATGTAAGTGTACGTATAGGCACCAGTGCATTTTAATTTATTTTCATTTTTGTTAAAGTTTTAGTCATTTGAGTTTGTCTTTTTATTAATTTTTATTTTAGTTTTAATTATTTTAGTATATCAAGTTAAACTAAATAAATATAAGAAATATAAAATAAACCTTTTTGTTTAACAATAGTAATTAAATATTAATTATTTTAGTACATCAAGTTAAACTAAATAAAAGTTATATATATATATATAATAAAAAAAAATACTTTTTATTTATAATACAAAAAATAAGTACAAATTATATTTAGTTTTTGTATAGCTTTTGCAAATATATAGCTATTTTTATTAATTTGTCACGCTCAGGTAATAGGCAGAAACGGGGAAGTAAGTTTCAACAGGTGAGTTTATTCACAGTCTCAAGAGCCAA
>JAUMHI010000070.1:7159276-7191237 GCA_032359435.1 Enteromius unitaeniatus | reverse complement strand
TTATTGGTAATTGATAAAAAAAATGTTACTTCTGTAATATTTAATTGTGTGAACTAACTCAACTGTGAACAGTGAAATGTAAACCCATTAATTTTAAATACCACCTTAAATATGTAAATGTACAGTTCTTAAGCAAATTGAGGAAAAATGAGGGGAAAATTGAGGAAATTTTCAGATTTTCACAAAGATGTGTCTTTGTCAGCTTTTTGTCTGCTTTGTGTATCCGTACTGTAATACCACAATTAGACGTGCACAGAATGTGGCGGCTCACATGACCACGGTCTGTTAAGGCTGATAATTCTGCTAAATACTCCAGTATTAATCTAGTTCTGTCACCTACATACGTGTACAAATCTTCTAAAACACCACTATTTCTCTGTTCACGCTCCACTTCATATCTCCAGCCGCTATGTTTCGAATGATCTAAACGTAACATGCTTCAGCCTTGAAGCAATGATTGACGAAGGGTGGGCGTGGAGAGCTCTGAATGCATTTTCAAAGCCGCATTGAATTTTGCTACAAATATCCTGCAGCGTCATGATGAAAATGCAATGGTAAGTGTCCGAACTGTTAATTTAAATGCATTTTGGACAAATAACATTTAAATTACTTCTGCTTGGACATGTTACACATCAAATCAATTAGGGTTATACATTTTCATTTTGCAACTTATACAGCATTCAAATTAATATTCAATTTACATTATAAGATTACTGTTGTAAATAGGAAATATAAATAATATTATTTCATTTTCATGTTCCTTTTGCACCAAACTTTGCACATGTGGGTTAATGGAAAAATGTACATTTAAATAAGAAATACATTGCCATTTTGAATATTGCATTGTAAATTGCAAATTGCTACACATTATTTTTCTATTTATTAATGGGAATGGGAAGCTATCAGTCTATTTTGTATAAAGCACTGTATAAACAACTGCGTTTTAAAATAATTTTTGTGTGCTGCTAGCATCACTAAATTCAAATAATGATTGTTTTCAAACAGTTTCCTAAACATTCTGATCGCCCCTCCACCAAAGTCAGTCCATTGGCTTAACCAGTGTTGCTATGCTGAGGCTGCCCAATCAAATAGAGCAATGCCACAGAGCCACAGTGTTCACACTTTTTTGAGTAAATCAGCATATTAATGGCTTATTTATAATTGACTCTGCTTATTGTGCCAAAATATGAGAGTGTTCAATTAAAAAAAAATAAAACAATTAAATAATGTTTCGTAATGTTCACTATGTAAACAAAATCCACATCGATGAAGAAAATGAAAGAGAAAGGGAGCAGATATAAGCTAGAACCCATGCTGCCTTGGAGGTAGATGGGAAGAGTCAGGAACATTCAGAGGAAAGGGAAGAAGGAGAGAAAGACGGAAAAACATTAGAGGAAATTCAGGGGCAAAACCGGGGGGGGAGTTCGTAAAGCAACGCAACCTCTGTGAGAAAACTGGGAAATGATCGGAGCGACATCCACCCGGTGACATCGTTCATGGAGAGCAAGTAGTCCACAGAACATAGAGGCGTTTGAGTCAATATTTACTCTCTAATGTAATTTACCTGTGGGTAATTCAGGACTTTCAAAAGAGTACTACAGAGTGCTGACAATGTCTGGCCTCCATGTCAAACCCCTGCTATGATACTAATTACGCTCCTCGCAAATTGGTTTAATATGCATAAAGTGTCTCAGCTCATTATCCACAGGGTTTTGTCTGCCCTGACCAGGCAGAGAATGCCTCGGTGTGAGCTGTACACCTGCGTTTGGCGCCACACAAAGCACTTTGTTGTGACATTTACACAACAAGGGCCAGGGAAAGAGGGGTAAAATGGGTCAGAGATTAAATCGGAGTAGAAAATAAGATGGATTCGCACAAACGGAGTGGTTTGTATCACATTTGCAGCTGTAAATGAATAAACAAGGTTTTGTAGCACTAGCAACTGAGAGCAGGAGGTAAGCTCTGGGAGAAATTTTATGACACAACACAGAGACAGGCAGAAACGGGAAGTGGTGAGTGAAGGAAACTTGAAAGACACTGGAAGACATGTGGAGGAGAGTCCAATTTGGCACTGTCCTCCTGTCAATGTGTTGCCCCCATCTTACCCTTACTTTCAGTGATGGCTTCTGTTTGTGTGTGTGTGTGTTTGTGCTTCAAATCTCTTTCCTCGCCTGTTAATGCATGACACCTCAGTAAAGGAGCATCTCGCACCCTCTTCCCACCCCGCCATCCTTCCTTCTGACATAATGACTGATGAAAATTCCTCAGGAATTATTCTTCATCTCCAGTGAAATAATGCAATTAGAGAGAGAAAGAAGGAGAGAGAGAGACAGGAAAGACCTGAGAGGAAGCAGCAACTACTGCTGCTGACAGCAAATTATGTCCCTGCCCCGACCCATAAGGTACTGATGCAAGACGTTTTTCTTTTTTTTTTCTTCCCTTTTATTATCATCATGGTTGAATTATTCAGCAGGGCCTATTAGCGTTTAGAGAGAGCAAGAGTATTTTATATTTAGTCGACTGTGTTGACTGCATCAACAGCTCTCTTCTGAGACTCTCTGTTAACATTTCTGACAAGAAAAGAGAGCAGTGACTCAGAACTGACTGCAATTAAAGACTGAAGACCTCTGATAGGTCCTTTTCCTAAATCATCGCCGATTTGCGCAAGAGTGCACGGCCTACCAAGTGTTTCCATATTGTCGTTGCATTTGCAGAAGGGAAAATTCTTCCTTGCAATGCACTGACATGACTGTTTAGTACAAACTTAAAGGGACAGTTCACCCAAAATATTTTTTTTTTATATATTTTCTGGCATTGTTTATTTACCCTCTGGAAACTCTTTGCAGAAATACAGTACTGTGTCAACGTCTCCAAGATGTTTCAAAAAACCTACCTGCAAAGCTACATTATGTTGTAAATGTTGTAAAATGAGGATGCATTCAAAAATAATGCCATAAATAGATTTAATTTATCAATTAAATTCTATTAACTAAATCAAATAAATGGAACTAACAAACTTTGGTCGGCAACAAACAAGTAAATCAGGATATAAACGCTCAGAGTCGACAGCTAGGCAAATCAAAACTTCGCATTGAGCTGTGGTGAACAGAGTGTATAACTAGGGTAGTTAATGAGTGGATGGGTGTTGTTAACAAGTCTCAGGTGCACGATCAGTTCCAGGTCATAGGCATGATGGGATTTGGAGTCCGAAACAGTCCGGTTAAAACTCCGGAGAAATCTCCCTCTGATGATCCTGAGGAGGTGGTGGTGAACCCTCTGGTATGACAAATGACTTCTGGATTTAGTCTGTCTCAGTTTGTTCTGTTACTTCGTGTCATTCCATGCAGACTGGATGATGATGATCAGATCTCTGTGTGGAGCACTGGCTGTTGTCAGACTCCTTGTGCAGACAATAATCACTGCATTATAACAATTAAGGACAAAAATAATGTTTGGAAATGTAAACTGATATTTCCAACTCACACGCCTCCATCCAATCAACAACCAATGGATACAATCAAGTCCAGCCCTACTTTTTTTTTCATTCAGTAATCATTTAAACTCACATATACACCACACTCTCATACACTCACATATCAGTTTAACTCACATATACAACATAAAACTATCATTACTTATAACTGAGACATTTTTTTTATTTTACAATATTTAAAATGTTCGCATACCATACAAAAGACAGTGAGTTCAACTCTAATATGATCTAAACTTAGAAAGAGATCTTTTGAAATGTGGCTGATACACATGTGGTCGTTATTTGAGTGACATTGAGCTCCATTTGTGAGTATGTCTCTGCTCTGTCTCTATCCCCACCAGCTGTGCCCTTTGACTGGCACCAGGCTTTGATGAACTGTCATATCTTAAAGCTGCCTTCATTCATTTGATTCAGCGAGCTCGTCACCTTCACATCTGAAAAAACTAGCATGTGAAGAAAAGCCAAAATTTCAGACAGACAATGGCTCCAATTCACTTCTGAAGAGACCACTTGGAAATTGCAAGCATTATATCTTTTGATTTTTTTTTTTCAAGAATTTCTTATTCCCCCAACATCCTTTGCATTTTTTAGAGCTAAAAAATGGGATCACACTTTCAAAAATCTTACTAACACAACTCACAGGAGACCATTAAGAAACAATTCCCTGATATCAGAGATAGTTTGACTGCAAGGCGAGGTTATGTTCTTCGCAAATCACACCGAAACCAGTCAAACCCCTCAACGCTCCTCTTATTTGATATTTCAACATAGCTTTTATAATTTTTAAAGCTGTGAAACAGAAATGGCTCGTCCCACACTGTCACATGATATTCAGATATGGTGGATTATTTATGATGAGAGTAGTCTGGCTGTGGGTGGAAGTGAGATGGTGCTAGCTCTCCATGTCTCTCAGGAATACGTGTAAAAAAAATCTACAAAGTGACTCTCTAAGACCCGCCTGCTCTCTCACATATGCAGTGAGACCACTGCGTCTGAGTTTCTCCAGAGATAAAGTTGACAATCCAGAGGCTGTGTCAATCAGCTCTGCTGAGTTACAAAAATATAAGGCAGTGCTATGGGATCCATTCAGTGCAATGGTCCTTCTAGAAAAAAGCAGGAAACTGCCATTGAATTGGGAAAGGTGTCTTTGTGAGCAGGTTGAACTGACACTGTATTTCTGGGTGCTGTGCCCTTTGAAGCTTTAAAACAAAGTAAGACAGCCAAAAAGAGTAGTTTAGCATCTCAAAGGACATTTAAAACAGTCGTCTGCATAGCAATTGTATGAAGTGAACATAGCTTAGAAATACTGTGCATCAACACTCGCTTTCAATTGTTCTAGAGGCCATTGATCTTCAAGTGACCTCTTGATGTCGAATCATTATGCTCTACATTTGTCTTTCAGTAACAGATTTCTCCTTTTTCTCCAATTGAAATTCAGCTCTGACAAGGTCACATATCGTGGCAAATGACTTCTGTTGAAAGAGGATTCAAGTGTCAAATCGTTGCAACTGTAGCACACACATAGAGGTTGAGGGAGGTCAGGGCTAGTTGTTACATGCTGAATATAATGTACATTATACATTATACAGGTTGTTATAGGAGACCGATCAATACTTTTATACAGCAAAGATGTAATGAATCAAACATTCACAAAAAGTTACAAAGAAACATTTAATTGCCTTTAAGTGTAATCCTCAAAACAGATCTGTTAATTTAGAGAGCACTGGTTAAAAGCCTCACAAACCAGAAGCACATTGGCTGAGCTTGAGGTAACTACCTTCTATCACCTGCTGGAGTCTTGCTCTCTGTTCCTACCCACAAAAGTCTCTGCCTCTGCTGGAACCAGTAAGATTACTTTCCGTGCACTTACCTGAATTGTTTGATGATTTGTGATCAGGAAATCGCTGTAAGTTACTGAATCACCTGCACCGAGAGTCTCTGCCTCTTCCTGACCCTGTAAGAATACTTACTGCTCACTTACCTGTGTTGTTTGAGTTGCGATCTGGAGATTGCTATAAGACCGTTCCACTGTATTACCTGCTTAACAAATGATTTCAGCCCTCTCATAAGGCAATGTCTACCGGCATGATTTGTTTAAATAAATACCTGTGTGTCACTTGCCTCCTGCCTCTTCCCCTTTACTGAGCGTTACAGAATCATTGGTTCCACAAATTTTATACAGCTGAGCTGTTTTCAACACTAATAGTTAGAAATGTGTTTTGAACTCCAGCTAGTCTATTAGTGTTACAGTATATGTGGAGGCTGAAGGCAACACAGGAAATGAGGAACCAATGAGTTGCTATGGAAACTCACAAGGAGTGGGTGTGGTCCAATGAGTGTCTATGGCAACTTATGAGGGTAGCTATGGAAACAAACAAGGCACAGGGCAGAAAGGGGCAAAATGCACAAAGAACATGCAATAGTTAAAATGCTTTAAAAAAAAGAAGGTATTTTTAATTATATAAAAAAAGATTTAGATATAAAGGCACATTACGAAAAATGACCTTCTGTTGTGTTAATCACGTTTACAAACTGCTTCCAAAATTTTGACCATTATAAAAAAAAAAACAGTTGGACCAGTTTCGATTTTGACTCAGTGTGCAAGTACCTTTTAATCTTAAAATATAAACCTGTCCATAAAAATATAAACTTGAGGAATAAGTGAGACAAGTAACCCCAGTCTATTTCTATCTAACACAAAATGGCTAGAATTTAAAATAACTAAAACAACAAATGTGGTCAGATTATAAGTTGCCAAGGAAAACAAAAAAGCAAATCAAAATTGTAAAATCAAGTCAACTTCAGCAGGGATTTTCCCTCGAAAACTCTGGAAGTCTGCGCTTCTGTCTAGCATCCATCAGGTTTGGTAAAGGGCTCTCAAAGGGCGGCGAGTGAAACACCTCCACATCCCTCTCAGAGTTTAACAGGGAAGTTCTTTTCCGCCCTGAGCAGCCACTCAGTCTGGGGTTTGTGTTGAGTGACAAAGAGCGCTTTTACACTGTGACACATGTCTGATAGGAACAGCCACAACTCTCCTATGACATGTTTCTATGTGCTTCAGAGCACCCAACTCTCTTCCACAATCCACCCACAGAATGCCAATGATCGGAATAAGGGTCTCAGCTACAGAAACAGCCACTCAGGTATGACCGGATGTCAGGAATCAGTCTCACAAGCGGCAATTACACTATTTTCCTCCTCTATTGGCAGGTCCTTGCTAGCTCCAGACCGATGCTCTCATTTACATGACCTTTGAATGGGGTGGTTCGTATTCGACAAAGGTCCTGTACCGGAACCGCAGAGGCTGTGAGCACTAGCTGTTATTATATCCTCTACTGCTCTCCCACATAATATGTAATGAATATTAATACACTCACACTACAGTACCGACTGATGGGTTATTAAAGGTAATTATGGAGAAACTTTGCCAATACTGGATCATTTTACTGTTCTTCTGTATAGAACATTTGGAGAAGTAGTTCATATCTGTCTGTAGAAGATATTCTGCCACTTCTGCCATCTTTTACAGCAAAAATGAAAATCATGCCATGATGTACTCACTTTTGTGCCATTCCAAGCTTGACTTGTTCTTCCGTGGTACACAAAAGGAGGCCGTTAACAGAAAGTTGACGTTGCTCTTTTCCCTATAATCAAAGTGAATGGTGACCAAGAGCTTTCAAACTCCTAAAATAATTAGAAGATATTAGATTATATTTAGCCATTTTTGGAGCTCAACTGGTCACCATTTACTTTCAATGTATGGAAATGAGCAGCATGAACATTCTGCCAAATATGTATTTTTGTGAAATCTGTATGTGTGTGTGTGTGTGTGCCAATGAAGAGTAGATTTTGAGGGGAACAATCAATCTTAATCAAGTAACAAAATACTTTCCAAAGCCAGCAGAACAGTACCAAGACCCAAACCCTGGGATAGAAACATTACATTAAATGTAGCTGAAGCATTATTAGTACAGCTTTAAAAAAATAAGTGAGACTACACATAAAATGTATTTGCTGAATTTATAAATTCTTACAGTTGCAAAAGTCATAACCAAATATGACCTGAACGGTATTTTATCAGTAAAACCCCTAACTTATTACAGCTACAGTAATGTTAATTTGAAAACTCAACTCGACACAAGAGAGCAAGTTTTTTTTTCACGCGACCCCATTTATGTTGTCTGCCTGCTTCAGAGTTCTCCTGGGAAGAGCCTGCAGGCTTCCTGTACATCTGACATACAGCAGCCATATGAACGTTCACCAGGAATAAAATCTGGAGCCACAGCCTCAAAGGAATCCTCACAGAATACATTACCAAAAAATAAAACTGACTTTTCAAAGTATTACCAATGTCAGGTAAGAAATTAATAAGCTTCAGAAGCCAGCATTTGAAGATGGTTTCAAGGTAGCAATGTTTCTTTAATTTGATACTTTCCTTCATTTCGAACGCTCCACTGCATATTAAGGAAGAGACGTCAAGGAGATCGATGGATCGCGTTTGCATCCACCCAAATTTCAACAAAATTGCCATCTGGCTTTTAACTCGACAAAGAAAACCAAATCTAGAAATGCAGCATGGAATTGAAACAAACACGAGACTGGATCTGAGCGCCGGTCTTAAAAGACACAGACCTGCAGGGTTTGGCTTTCAGGTTATGTTCAGAAATACCCACACACTCAGCAGGATTTGTGCATAAAGAGAACAAGGAGAAAAAAAAAGAGGGGGCTGAAAAAGAAGAAGTGTTAAGAAGTACAGGAGGGGTTGCGGATGAGCTGTGAACTCCAGGGGCAGGAAAGAGAAGGATGTATAGAGAGGGCGGTACAAAAGGAGCCGGCTTAATTTGATGGGTGCTCAGCTCGGCCCTTCTTCTCAAGAGGTCTCGCGGCGATCCACTGATCATTACGGCAAAGGAGCTGGAAAGGTACAGTGCAAACATAGAATATCAATCATCCCAAGATGAATTTTATCTTGAGAGCGTGTCTAAACGGTGCGATTTGGTTCTTACCAAGCAGAAAACATTTAAAAACCGACGATAACTCTGAACAGCAAACATGCATTTGGTGTCAGGTCACGCTTTGTTTCCTTGCGGTTCCCTCATCCCCGCAGAGGAAGGGGGAAACACCTGGGGTCGGTAGTCCTGCTCCCATACGTCTGTTTCTGCCTGGCTGACTCACCTCGTCATAGGCCCTAATTAAAACCACAGGTGGCAGTTGCAACACTCCCGGTCCCCTCCCGGCAAAGAGAGGACACCATATGGTTCAAAGGAAGGTTATTTATTCAAAGAAAAGATAGGGTTAAAACATCAAAAGCTGCAAACTTTTGATCAGACTGAAAGGTGCAGGCTAGAACAAAGGCGATCGCTGTCCTTCAAATCATTCTGCAACATAAAGCATGAAATCTGAGTTGATGTCTAGCGTGGCCATGCTGTGATTGCTGTAAGACCGGACTCTTCTCCTTAACACCTCATGGGATCGTGTTATTGGATCCGCCCTGTAACAAATGCACCTGATGTATTATCACCCAGGCATTCCTTAAAATTCTAAATGAAGCATCTGTAAAAATTCCATTAAACTAATACATTAAATTGCCCAAGTTTGAAAGATTATTTATTATCAGAGAAAATTATATTTAAATATATGGGAGTATAGATATCTTAGACATTGTCTGCTTCCGAAAACCTAAACAGATGACTTGCTGCCTCGCTGCTTTATGATGCAATTACTTTAAAGACAGCGTAATGATTTAATGATCTACAACAAAATAGAAGTTATGGTGATAACTAAATGTATTTTTAATTACTATAATACTCTCCCTAGAAATAACATCAAAAGTGTGAAAAAGTTATGCATTTACACACAAACTGGCCACCAAAACGCAACTTTCAGACGCCATCTTAATTTTTTTATCTTAACTGTCACAGGATGGAACGCACAGGATTGTGGGATATTAAAGGCAGCGATGGATACATCTATGCTGCTTTAAAAATTCAATCAGAAGACCTCTGGAGACAGAAAGTAAAGCAAAATTAGAATTTGTACGTGTCTTGATGCCTTCCTGCTTTTGAATGCTGTCTCCGAAGGCAGTGTTTTGGAGCTTTTGGATGCAGCCATGCTTTTTTTTTATTCTTTTTTTTTTTTACAATTATAAAGAATTCTTAAATCATAAACAGTACATTTTTAAACCACATGACAGTTTACAACCTGAACTAACCTTGCCTGTCATAATAAAAGGTCACACTATTGGATATTTTAAAATATGTATTGACCTCACAGACAGTCATAACGGTCTTTATTTGATTTCTGTTTTAGAAATTGTAAAATATTGATAAGCTGTCTTGATAAAATATTAAATTGTATTATAACTACCTAAGCTTTTGTTGTTGTTTTTGTTTGTTTTTTGTTCTTTTTAGGAATGGCATTCACTTAATCAGGCATTTTCCTCTTGCTTCCCAACACATTATAAAGATCTATTTAATACAGTAATTAAATACATGTACGCATTTTCAGTCATTTAAATAAATGAAATGATTAGCAGATATTACCATGACAAATCACAAATATGTCTCAGTAGGTAAAGCGCCAATGTAGTACTAAGTTTAATAATTTTTTAAAAAGCAGCATAATCACTTTATTGTTTGTGAGAGAATGTCAGCACAACCGGGGGAGCTCTTTTACACTCTTGTAAACATGAAGAGCATCACTCCCCTGTGAAAGCATCATTTAAAAATTTCGTCTCAATGGGATGATAAAGAGCCATCCAACGTGCTGAAATTTAAGCTTCCATGAAATCCCATTGTTCTCAGACCAGTGATGATAATCCCAGCTGCAATAGTAAGGAGCATTTGCTCCAATGAGATTAAACCTATGCTGTTTTTTTTTCTGTCATGTCTTCTCATGTAGGGCCTCCAAGGCAGTTACACAGGGACCGGAGTGTTCAGAAAGCATAAACAGAAACAGAATGCTTCATCTGCTGGATTTATTCAATGTGTCTGCAGCATCTGTTAAGGCCAATAGCAAATCAAGAGCTTGTGGGGCAACCTAATTTTCTTAATTCTTATTTAAAGTGATTTATTATATTTTGTTAAATGGGAAAGCTGATTTTATCAGCATCCATTTTTAACACAGTGCGTTTGTGTTAAAGTTTGCCAGTCACCCACAGATAAGGCATCAACTTGTAAAAATTACCAATGGTGTTAGTACTTGAATACCACACATACACGTTTCACTCCAAAACTGATGAGATAAGAAGTATAAGAGACCTTTTAAAACTATCTGAATGCTGGTATTTGAGCAATTATGTAACAATATTGGGACTGTATACATAAATTGGAGCTAAGTTTTTGTTGCTTATGTGAAATAACTGTGTGTGTGTGTGTGTGTGTGTGCGTGTACTGTACATGTGTGTTGTAAGTCATGGTAAAACTCCTCCCATTTTGACATCACTAATAGCCACACCCACTCTATATAGTTGCTTTTCCCATCAGTGTGAGAATAAGTACATCTAACAGGGCAAAATTCCATAAAATTTTATACACATAGATCACTGTTCCAGACATCTTTCAGCCCAAATGCTTATATGCAGGATGTAAAAGTCGAAACCGCAGAATTCTGATCAGCCTGTTACCCTGTGACCCTGCTGAGGCTGCCTTCAAGTGAATCAATACGTCCATTTGCTCATGGTAACACCTATCATCTTAAAACGTGGCAGCAGTAAAATATTAGCAGTGCGGTTTCCAAAAAAACCCACGTATTTCAATATCTGATTCTGGAGCATGCATGCGTTTTAATAATTACGAGTTACAAGAGTGAAGTGGAGTCATAATTTACAACACAAATAATACCTGTTTTGTTCTTAAAATAGTTCTCAAAGCAGCTTAACATTTCTGGGAAAGCCTTTTACCCACCGACTCCAAAGCAATATGTTTCAATTAGCAGGTAGGCTGTTGTGATTTTCTGGTTTCGCTAAGTGCCTTATTTTGCATAAGGTGACTTTTCAGGTAGGGATTTTTTATAAATAGAAACCTAAAGCTGAAATTACAGTGTTTACTTCTAACATGGTGTGAATTCTCTTATTTCAATAGCTTTTGAACAAATGAAACATTGTTGTTCCTCTCGACAATTAGCCTGCACCTGGTCCTTCAGGCTATATACCAAATGTCTTTGAACCTGTACTGCATGACAGAGACCATTAAAACACTACAACAAGGATCTATCTACAATCTATCTCAAGTCCCATATGGTTTAAGACTAGCTCTATGACTCCCAGCATGGTTCTTCTGCTTGGATGAACTCCCATCAGATTAAGCCCGCTCTCACTGACTTTGAACTCCTGAACCCATGCCTAAACCTCACCTTCCCAACATCACCAAACCAGATCCCTCGAGTCCCAAACTCACCTGTCTATCCATCCCTCATCTGGCTCACAACTTGGATGATTTTTCAAAGCCAAATTTCCACCCCAATAGTGGTGCTGTGGCACTGTGCCCTTGATGAAGACAAGAAGTCTTATTAGGGGCTATTCTCACAGAACACATTTTTGCACTTAAAATATAAGACATATAGTAGTAGAATGGGATAAAAAGTGCAAGGTCTAAAGTTTTTGTAAAATGTTTTTAAATGTTTAAAATTTATTTTAACATTAGCATCATATTTTTAGAATAAGGTGAGGTAATGGAAATATTTCCTAATGCAAGGGTCAAAATAATATTGAGATTACACTTGTTATTGCTACCCAGTCTCACTGTATTTATTCATGGCAGGGACACATTTATTTTGTTATTTTCATAAGTCCAGCACGTTTTTTAAACTAAGATGCATCCATTTGAAATGCATTAGTTTAAAAAAAACGTGCTGGACTTACGAAAGTACACTAAAAAAGGGAATGTCTTTTCACCTATTTTAGAACAACGAGTGGTGTGAGTTGCAAGCACAACAGTTAAACATGTTGCATGATTAAATAGAAAAGCAATTATACGACTCCTTGGTCCTGAAAAAAGATTCTTGATAATTTCAGGTAAAACAATAAGCCATGAAAGACATTAAAGTGATTTCATACTGTATGCTTTCAGTCATTATTGCATAAAACCCCCACAGAGTGATCGAGTATCACCCAAAAGGGGATTACTTTGCGTCTGATGACCGTCTGATTTCAGATTACCCCACTTAACAGACGTCTGCTTGTTAAATAAATATGTGGACATGAAATACTGAAGTTTAAATTATTTAAAAATGGGTAGCACTTTATTTTAGTCCTGTTCCTCACGTACATACTATGTACATATTATAGTAATTACAATAACTTGGTAATAACCCTGAATCTACCCCTAAACCTAACCCTACCCCATGTAGTTACCTTATATTACAGTACTTTTTAGGTAGGTACACTGTAAGTATATGCAAGTACACTTACCATAAAACAAAGTTCAAAATTAAATTAAAAACTTTGCTGCCGCACCATGGCTGCAGCAGACGCAATGATATTATGCTGTGCTGTTTGCACAGGGAGCGTGCCTTTCAACTATGGAGACATGTGTGAGAGATGCTGCATAATATCATTGCGCCTGCTGCAGCCATTGTACGGCAAGTTCCTTGATAATTACGACGGAATGTAGTATACGATGTAACTACAGTTAAAAGTTTTAAATAGGAAATCTAAACTCTTTGTTCATTTCTGAGTGAGAGATGCTAACAGTCTAATTAGATTTAATGATCTATGCTAAGCTGCACTAAAAGTGCTACCACCACAACCAGCTGAATGGATTCAAAAACTGTAAAACTCAACTGTTTCATTCTTGGGGAATTAGAAAATTAGCCTATTATCAAAAAGTGGAGTGTTTCTTTAAATGTTTTTCCCCAGTGAATATTGGGATAGTTTGAGCTATAGAGGATCAATTCATTGTATCCTTCACGAACCAGGAAATAATGGATATGTTTTGAGGCTGCATTTGAAGGAGCATTTAAAATAGAATAGAATGGATGCAACCCTAGATTTGGGACTTTGGGATCACATCAATACCTGTGTTTCCATTACCATTCAACTTATGGAAACATGTCAATTTCGCAAAAGGTATATTTTGCATTTATTCTTTTTTTACATTTAAAAGTCAGCTGGCATAATAGTCACATAAATTCTTTAATGTAGCCTACTATAATTACTATGTAGCCCCAGAAGTGGCTATTGATGCCATCTTCTTTGTTTCAAATAAATAACTAGTGCCGCAATAAATGTAAATCTACATTTTAAATCTATATTTTCAAAGTAAAAATACTATTTAAAATCTTTTACTAGAAATTCTGTGTATTATTTTAAATGATATATGAATGCCATAACATCAAAGCCTTACAAAAAATAATTTATTTAAAATTCATTAACAATTGTTGGTAGTTGAGCAGATTTAATTTTTTTCAAGCAAACTATCTCACACGATTTTTTCATGGTGATAATTCAGCAGCTGACTGACTGATGTTCCACATCAGTAAAATCACATTGAAACATTTGAAGAGGAAAAACCTGTAAAATATTCTGACAGTTGGACAGGTAGAATGATATCTGAGAAGTGTCCTTGATATCAGAAAGTTTGCGTCTAGATAAAGTCCTTAAACTTTGAGACAAAAATAAAATAACCCTTTTACATTTCTACCCTTGACAAATGTGAAATATAGGTTGCAATATCAATGACTGTTTGTTAGTTGTCTTGTGGTTTGAAGTAAATGCTGAGGAGAAATCAGGCCGAGCTTTCGAATAAACTGAGATTAAATGTTATGCATGAAATGAGAGAATCTGGTTAATAATTAACATGTTTTTAATAATTGAATCTTAACTCGAGAATTACAAATTACAAAATAATCAATCCAAAACAGTTTTTGAAATTCAGCCAAAGCAACACAAATTGATCAAAGTATCTATAATGTAGACAAAGAAGCCTCTATCATAGCATTTACATTCATAGCATGAAACTAGTACACTCAAATTTTAAATATTATTTTTTTGTTTTGTTTTTTTATTAAAAAGATCAAAGTTGATATGTAAGTTCGCCATTCGCAGTGCCCAAAGCACCCTCTTTTAAAATCTGACTAAGATTAAAAAAGCATGACATTCTACCCACACCAAGGCTTAGTAATACCTGTGCTTAATTTTTTTTTGGCTATTGAGTCTCAAAACTAGACTTCTAATTTATACTTATGGAGAAATGATCTTCACCACAGTACAGTTATATTAAAAAAACAACAAAAAAAACAATGTTACTGTGACTCTTTCACGTAGATTCACACCTCCCATTTCTTTTTAAATCATAGATCATTTTCCTTTGGTCTCCTCTGGATTGTCATGAGCCGTCATCAATGCCACTGAACCTTGAACCAGTCTGCAGATAAGGGATTTCAGTCTACTGCATAAGTGTGCTGCACCCTCGGACTGCAAATGAAGGCTGACGAGACTTACAGGCTTCCGTGTCAAATACTCATCAGAAAACATGACACATGTCTTTTCTTTGAAAAGGCCATCAGCTCTGCTTTAGATACAGTGGTAAGAGATGGTTTTAAAACAATAGACTATTCCATGCCATTCCACGCCTCCAGCTGAAATCAATTTGGTGTCATATTTAGAAAATGTAAAGAAAATAATATGTGCAAATATGAATTGAACAAATCTAAGTGAACAGCAAAAATACTTTTTTATGGTAAGATTTTCAGATTATTCTCCCTGCATACTGATCAAATCTCAAAATTCAAACTAACCACAAATTTTCACACTTTGCACTCTTTGGCACCCAAGATACAAATGGAAATCTATCTCAGCAATCTCAAGAATAATCGACTGTGATTGAGCCATTCCGTCCATCTCTATCAGCGTAATGTTATTCTCTTTACTGTTTGATGACTCAACACTGTTCCTGCTGCTATTTCTTCCGTCAGTGTCATGTCATAAACCCCCTGGAAGGAAAAATGGATGAACAAAAAAAGGAAAAAACGATGAAATGGGATAAAGGAAAGCTGAGCAGAAAGAGGGATAAATAAAGGATAAATAGAATGAAAAACAAAAGATGAAAGAAAGGATCATTGGATGTATGATAGATGGGTGGGTGGGTAGATGGAAAATGGAATAAAGGATAGATGGATGGAAAAAGAGGAGGAAGGAAGCCATCAAGGTAAGCTGAGTAGAAAGAGGGAAAAATAAAGGATAAATGGAACAAAAAACCAAAGATTAAAGAAAGGATCATTGGATGGATGATAGAAAGATGGGGGGATGGATGGAAAGAGGGAAGAAAACATAAATGAAACCAAAAGAAACAAAGGAAAAGTGGATAGATGGATTGATGGATGGAAACAAGGAAGAAAAAGTTGGTGGTGGTGGATGGATGGATGGCAACAAGGAAGAAAAAGTTGGTGGGGGTGGGTGGATGGATGGAAACAAGGAAGAAAAAGTTGGAGGGGGTGGGTGGATGGATGGATGGATGGATGGATGGAAACAAGGAAAATAAGGTTAGTGGATGGATGGATTGAAATGGTTGAAATTAAAACAAAGGAAGGAAGGAAAGATGGATGGAAGGAAGGAAGGAAGGAAGGAAAGAGGGAAGAAAGGATGAATACATCAACAACAAAAGACAGAAAGAAATAAAGAGAAAACTGAAGGTTTCTTCAGTCACAACAGTACTTTGTCAGAGTGATGCATCTGTCTTAAGGGTTCATGACTCTCAATGACTTCATCAAAGCCTGCAGCATATGCTGCTACAATATTCATACACACACACATTCCTGGACTACTGTGTAGTAATTTTATCTGTGTTTTTACCTTCCACCAATTCCCTCCAGAAGATAATTCCACATATTAGTGGTGTGTTCCTGGTACCCTTACCGCTGGCATCAATAAAGCCATGTGTGCGCAGCTGCCTGTGGGTATGTAGTCACTCTGAGCTGTCATGACATGCACCCCTCTGTGCACTTCACGTGTCAAAGTCCTCCAGCACCAGACACATTCCTCACTTAGCCATATCAACTAGAGTATTCCTCCTGAGCGGAAGTCACCAGCAAAAAAATAATGACAGGGTTGTAAAAATGTGCTTAAGGAAAAGTTCACCAAAAAAAGTAAATTTGCTGAAATGTACTCATCCGTAGACAACCTGGTCTCATAAAAATATGTACCTCTGTGCATTTTTTGTGCAGCACTATTTTTACAGTTTTTAAATATCCCAGCATACTATTTTTAAGTCATGACTATTCTTCAAGAAATTATGCTTTATTAATCAAAATTTGTGTGAAAAGGAATAAAAGGTTTCAGAGTTTTACTGCCTTTAGTGTTTTGGAAACTACATTGATATGAACTTATTGGTACGTATTTTGTGTCTCGCTAAAGTTGCAAGATACGTTTATGGAATGAGACCAGGTAGTGTTTGGACTCTTATTCTGACGGCATCCATGCAGAGGATACACTGGTGAGCGATCTGTTCTAGTGAAGAAACACACTCATCTGCATCTGGCCTGAGGGTGAATACATTTTCATTTCTGGGTGAACTATTCCTTGAAATCTGTTGAATATGTTATTGCTAGTAACAAACAGTTTGTTCACATAACCATCAACCAAGAATACAAAACAGAAAAATAAAATGTCTCTTTACTCTCACAAATCACTGTCATGTTTTTGTCAAATATCTTGTGTCCATTTCCTTTACAATGTCCAGTGAGTAAATGGTTTTCTCTGTTTTGACATTTATCCGTGTAGGCCTCCCACAAGTTAATGTCCAGTACTAGAACCCTTCAGCATGCTCATTTTTTCCTCCCCCTCAGTGAACTTGACCTTGTGGCCTTTCAATGCTCCGGCACGCCTCGTCAACAATCTCCTTTTATTGAACTCAATACTGCCGTTTTCCAGAAGCACTGGAGACAGGGGAGAGTAAACCAGACTAAATTGGGCATCAATATTTAATCATAACAGACTCAATATATGGTGCAATATTTTTAGATCACAAAAACATTGGTGTGATGACAAATGGATAACCTAATAGAAATTTTTACTGGAGCAATTAACCTCAACACTTTATAATATCAAATTCCCAAATTCTACTAAGCTGTATGTTGGACTTCGTAGAGTAAAGAGTCATCTTCAAACAGACCGAAATGAGGAAAATTACCTCTAATGAGTGCATCATTTAAATATTAATGAGTCAATGTTATTTTGAATGCACTCTCCGTAGCAGAATTATATATTTGTGCTTTTCATCAAATGCAGCAAAATGAATAAAATGTGACTGTGGTTTAGTTTTTTTAGTTATGAAAGCTTTATTATTTGGTGTATAATCTAAATGCAAGTCGTTTATGTTTGTTATGAAGTGTCTTAAAAAGATTTCCAGATCTAAACGCTTGGTTGAAATTGTAAATTGAGAGTAGTTTTCTAAACAAATGGTAGTTGTGCTAATATGAATTGGTATTGAAGGGTTTTAATTTTATTTATTATTTATGTTAACTGTTATATTGATTTTTAAAATTAAATAAAAATCTTTTTTAATGTATAAATAGGTCTTATAATGAGGAAATGCTTACAAGTGAGTGAATATTAATATAGGACTCTTTTAAAACAGTCCTTATTTGTTATTATATATATATATATATATATATATACGTTTGTTTTTTGTTTTTTTTCTCTTTAATAAACTGAAGACTTTCTAATCTAAAGAATTATAACCCTAAGCCTAAAATTGAAAGAGTTTGTAAACTTCAGCTTGAAATACTAAAAGCGTTATAGGTGAATGAACTAAATGGGTTAACATAAATGCTGTTCACATCACTTTAGTTCCAAAACTAAGGTACTGGGATGATTTTGCACAAACTATTTCCCAGTACCATTTGAAGGGTTGCGTTTGCACCAACAGTGGCGAAATAAGAAGTGACATTAACCTTTTAATTTGCATGCAGCATTCAACGAACGGAAACAAAGAAGAACGCAGTAGACAAAGTCTTCAGGTAAATGCTGTTGATAAAAGAAACAAGCTGATACAATGTCTACACAGTATATGTTTACATGGCGTTTTAAAACATGAAGGGTGAGGGTGTTCTCATATGCATTTAGCCAATAGTTCCTGCAGTGCAAACACGGCAAAGAAATAGATAGTTCCACAATTAGTTTGGGTTCTACGAAATGGTTCCTGGCTTCAGTGCTAGACAGTTTAGTCCTTTTGTTTTTAAACCATGTTTAATTACTATTATTCATGTTGTATTTATTTATTTTTTACTGAAGTTTAGACCTTCAGATCTAAAAGCTTATTAAATTCTTTAACATATGTTCGTAAACAAATATAAAATGAACTTCTACGTAAAACTAAATACTACTGACAAGTATTTAATTTGTTTTATTTTTTATTAAATTATTAAGGAATTAAATAAAATGAATTATGCATTATTTAAAACATAATATAATAAAAATGTTTATTGTTAATAGAGAAATTGGACAGAAAATAAGAAAATCTATAGGATGAGGAAAATATTACAGAAAACCGGGAGAGTTTACTGACAATAAATACTTTTTCTTTGTACTTACCTATTTTTCTCTTTACTGAGCCTGTCTCTTTTACAAAAGAATTGTCTGTGCTATGAATATAAATGTCTCACTTTCCATATCTAAGCCATTGATTAATATCAATTAGCATTACAACACAGGCATCTGTGAAATAATCAGTATTCTGCAAGTGTGTAATGTTGTAAATGTAGACTCTTAAAGTGTTACTCCACCCCAAAATGAAAATTGTGCTTTGTTCATCTTCTGAACACATATTTTCTGACTACAAAACAATTTCAACTGTCAAGGTGCAGAAAACTATGAAAGACGCTCTCAGAATATCTGCCATCAGTGGTTCAACCGAAATATTATGAAGCTACAAGAATACTTGTTGTACAGTCAGAAAACAAAAATAAAGATTTTATTAACAATTCAGCATGTAAAATCTTGTGCCAGTTGCAACTGTTTGTCAGTCAATGGGACAGTTACAAGCCTCCTGGTTTTCACCCAAAATATCTTAAATTGTGTTCCCAACAAATCTTTTCCATGTTTGGAACAAACATTAGAGTATTTTCATTTTGGGGTGGAGTAACCGTTTAACCTTCTATCGAACTCTCCACCTTGTATATCTACGCATCCCACAATTCTCTGCAGATAAGCTATGCAGGATGTTGAAGTTTTCTGACAGGCACTTGTTTGCAAACTGATACCGTTATAAACACCATCACAAGCGCAGCACCACCACTGTTGTGACAAGCCGTGGCAAATATAACATGACATGACACTCAGGATGTGATAACATGGCATTCCCCTTCTGATCCCAGTGAATTCACCTGATGTGTGGCCGGTAATGAGGGCATGCCTGTGACACGTGGTGTCATGAGCACAACAATCAATTGTCAGTATCTCCAGTATTTGTCAAAATAATTCGTCATAATGCGCAGCAGCTTATTGCGTTCCCCAGCTAGGTATATGCCTTTGATTAAAATGCAGATCATTTAAAACACACAAGTGAGTCACATTTAAATAATATAAATAAGTGGATTCGTGTCAGGGTTTACTTTAAAAAGCTTCCCATACCCACATGCAGAGGTGTATATACAAAAGATTGGCATAATTTTAAAGAAACATTTTATCAGAAAATGATATAAAACACTGTAGAAATTGATTAAAATTATTGTATATATTGTCTGTGTTATAACAAAGACAAAAAAAAGAGGCGCTTTTTATTTTATTTTTTGTAAACTGAAATTTGAAAGTGTATAATTCAGGCCCTGAGTGCCTCAGCTCCCTGCAGAAAATGTAATTTGTTTCCAACATGTACATAGTGTACGTTAAGTGTAAATAACTTTGTTACAGTAAAATAAATATCAAAGTGATTCTGATATAAATATCAATATGATATCTGCATAAAATAGAGATTCTAAGCTTTCAGATGGTACCTCATATGGGGTTATTGGATGTAGGCAAAGGGTTAAAAATTTAAGGCTCAATTTGAATGTAACTTTGGACCCGCCAGCGGGTCCGTAGAGTTTAAGAGTTAAAAAAATATATATTTTCTGAGGACAAAGCATGTCAAGGTAATTTACCATCACAGAAGAGAAGTCAAGCTTTCATGAGTTATTCCCAGCAGCACCAAGCTCTTGAGTCTTGCATCCATTGTACGTCATATATCAAACTACATCTCAAAGAGAAAACATAATGGCTGCTACTGACAAATCTGTCATATCCGTCATTATGTTCACCAAATGTCGGAACTGCCACCACCAGCAGAGCAATTGTTTCGGGAGAATAATGTTTTGGAAGCATTTTGGGAGAATGTTTTAGGAATATAAAGAGGGAAGTGTGGGTTTAGATGCATATTTTCTGATTTATTTTTAATTTTTTTATTCCTTCAGCTGCAGAATTACTGCAAGTTCCATTTAGCTTGAAACAGAGCTCAGACTACGCATATAGCAATAAACAACCACAAATTCAAGCTTTTCAAAAACAATGCAAGTAGGTTATACAATTCAGTAAATAATCAGACTTTACTTGTTGTGATGTATCTTGTACGAGTTTGATTCACTTCACAAAAAGAATCACTTCAAAACAGTAGTTATTCACTTTTCAGAGACACTTAAAAGGCACCCTTAATAAAAGACATTTAATTGTGAATCTGACAGCACTTGTGATTTACTTAAAACAAATCATGAGTACTTTTTTTTGTGAAAGACTAAACTTCTTGTACTGTATGATTTTGATTCAAAGCAGTTGATAAGAGCAATTTATAAGTAAATCTGAGGGGCGTGAATTTATACAAAGACTAATACAAAACACCTGGACAAAACACGGCTGCCAGAAGGTGAAAGCTGATGAGGAAGGCGGGGTTACAAAAGAGAGACATGAGGGAGCTGACAGGTAAATAAACACACAGAACACGTGGACTAGAACGAAAAACACAATCACAGGCAAAAGACAGACAAGAGACACCTAAGGCGTTACAGAATCAAACTGCATTTGTTGTACTTAATGATTTTGTTACACCTAATAAGAACCAATTTAAAAGAGTCTTTTTAAATGAATTTGACTACAGTTGTTGCATTGTTTGGTTTTGAATTTACTTAAAAATAATCAGTTCTTAATAAAAGATATTTAATTGTGAATCACACAATACATGTTCCACTGTATATGATTCACTTGAGTCATATGTTTGTTGTTCTATATAATTTTGATTCACTTAAAAAGAATCAGGTTCATAAGAGTCATTTGCTCATAAATCAGACTACACATGTTGTGCTACATGATTTTGTTTCACTTAATAAGAAGTAGTTCAATTGTCTGTAAATTTGACACTTGTTGCATTGCATGACTTTGATTCAACAGCAACTGAATGTAATTAGTTAAAACTTGTGCTGTATAATTTTGATCCACTTCAAAAAATTTGTTCATAACAGTCATTAGATCCAACTTTTTTTTTCTTCTGGTAGCTATATCTGGCTGCTCTGTACGGTTTTAAATCACTTCACTTTGATTCACTCTGATTCCAAAAAAAAAAGAAAAAATCCAGTACAAATTTCTAAAAAGCTGAAAATTCAGACTACACGCAGTCCAGTAGCGAGGCATATTCTTTTAATTACAGCGGTACGACATGGGTATTTCTCCCTAGGGTATGTGTGCTTTAACCACCAGATTTGACACTGAGAAGCTAGCTTTCAGCCAAAAACAGGGAAGGTCTATTTGAACCAGAATCTGTCTGTGAATTAAACAGGAGGAGGATGGAGGACAATGCCTGGCATGCTCTCAAACTCTCAGTGGGGACCCCACACTTGTCTGAGAGAGCTGCCGTCTCCCACTGCACCTTGACGTGGGCTGAAATATTGGTTTTCACATTAGCAGCTAATAAGGAGCAGCAGCACTAGCGATGCACCCTACTTGTGTCTTTCATGTGTCCAATTACAGACAGATCCCCCCAAAATCAAATTCACCTCTTCCTGTCTTTAATTACCTCTTCATCACTCCACTTTTTCCCACGTGTCAGACTCAGGCACACCAGCCCTCATTCACCGCTACCTCCATGCCTGAGATGGTGTCTTTAATAAAGAATAACAATGCTTACTACAACATCAACCCATGGATCTGTCTGGAGGCTTTTGGCTTAATGTGTGATATGCCTTTGTCAAAGCCCCACAAACATATTTAAGCACAGCGGCAGGGATATGTCAAGAGACAAAAGTTATATAGATGCAATCCTGATGGTATAGATGCGTACGGTATTTCAAGAGAACGAACGCAGAGGTCTGACAGCCATGAAAGATGACAGTGCAGGTGATTTATGAATTATGCAGAATTTGTTAGGTGGAGAAAACCTTGTCTGTAAGCAGACGCAGGAATATCAAGTAGATTCGAATTTTTAAATGATCAAAAACACTCACCTCAGCGCTTCCGATCACTGTACTATGACGGCAGAATCTGGTTGGCCTGCAAAATCAAATATCACATCAACACACTGTTACTGTCAGTGTTGGACAGTAGCTAATTAAAAGAAACTAAACTACACTTTTCACCAACCTGGACTCATAAAAATATGTACCTCTATGCACTTTTTGTGCAGCAACGATTTTACATACCTTACTGCACATATCGCAGCAGTTTCAAAGAGAAATGTCAACTGAGTGCCACTAAAACAGGTTCATTTTTTATTACATTAATATAGGTATGTATCGTGTTGGTTCAAAATTTTAATATCCATGGACTGTTGCTAAAAGTTAATGCTCTATCATGTTGGAAATATGCTCTACACCAAATCCAACCCTAAACTTACCCTGAACTCCTCGTCAGTTGAGTATGAAAACCCTTAGATATGAAGCTAGATATGTATGATGCTAACAAGTAATTGTGCGAAAGTTTCACTTTATTGATCGAAACTCTGTACATTTTTGTGAAAGGGAATAAAAAAAAAAGTTTTAAAAAGTTTTATTGCTTATTCTTTTGCAGTGATATGTCCTTGGAAACACATTATTTTAGGGTGTCTTAACTAGTTGCTTATAGCCAGTCATATTACTAGAATATTAGCCATTTATTAGTTGTAATAAAGCACATATTAATGCCTTATTCTACATGACCTTGTACATCCCTAATCCTACCCAATACCTAAATGTAACATTTGAAATAATAGTGAATAAGTGTTCCCTATTCTAAGTTATTACCTTTATTATTACCTTTATGCTTTCAAAACCTGAATTGCTTTGGCTCTGATCAAATTATAAAATGACACAATTGTTTGATCATATTTTAAAAAAAAAACTATATATATATATATATATATATATATGCAATTGATATGCAATATATATGCAATTTAATGTAGTAGCACTAACTGTAGGTTACTGTAGGTTATGAATAGCGGTAGCTAAACCAGCCTCCCCAAAAGAGGTTCATTTGCTCTATAGCCAGTAAAAACATATCTGGCATAATATTTCCCCTACTTTAAGAATAAATCTTTTGTTGGATTTATGCTTACAGTAAGAATTACAACTTGGAAGTGGGAGGGAAAAGTTTTACATTTCTGAAAACAACTCTTAATATCTCATGAAATTTCACTTCTCAAAAAACAAAAAAATTATCTACTGTAGTTTTGAGGATGTTCAGAGATTTTTCAATGGAAAATCACAACAGTAATTAAATGGATAGTTTAACCACATAAAAACCCTTTCATCATTTACTCCATTCAAAACCTACATGACTTTCATCATTCTGTAGAACACAAAAGTCGATATCCATACAATTAAAGGGAATGCTTAACAAGAGATTTGGTTACCAATATTCTTCATAACATCTTTTGAGTTCTGCAGGGGAAAAAGTACAAGCTTGGAACATAATGAAGATGAGTAAACTATTTAGGACATAAAAACAAAAACAAAATAAAACAATGAGCTGATAAATCACATGATTTTAATTCTGCATTAACTTCTTCCTGGAAGGAGTAAACAGTGTGGCATTAAAATTCATTATATTGATCTATGAGTGCAAGGACTCTTTGGAAAATGACTTTCCCCTCCTTTTCACCTGTCAGCTAATTAATGAAAACAAGATTTGCTTCTGATTAAAGCAAACAATCGTTACAAAAACACATTGACATCCTGGTAAGCACCTGGGGTTAAGGACAGACTGTCCTAATTCTGTAAGGGTTCTTTTATTTTTGGAAATAAAACATTAATTGAGACACTTCTCTTTATTTTCTTTCACAATGAACTGACCGTAATGCTCTGTCTAAATGAGTTAATTACGAGCCATTTTGTACAATGGCAAACCGAATAACAATTTATACAGTCTATCTGTATTCTATTGAGTTAAAGCAGGAAGAAAATAATTATACTTTCAACACAGTAAATAAGGTGAGAATCCTCACGCAGAAAGTTAATTCTAGTTCAGAGCAAAAAGGGCATGCGCTATTATGAACATGCCCTGCACGTACTTGGAAGTGTTTGTCAAATTATACAGAAAAAAAAGAGTTTCCATCCTGTTTTATAGTGACACAATTGCTTTATGTAAAGTCGAAGGCCATCCAACAACCCTGTCTTGTTCCGGTGAAAATATCATGTCTTTCAATCACCCTATCGGCTGTAAGCTGTGATGAAGGATTGACCTTTTCCTGTTCTTTACCTTCGTTTTGCTCAGGTTTCTGCTGAAATGAAGCTGATGGTGTGATTAAGATGCACACGCTCAGAATGAAGGATCCAGACAATTCTGGGAAATGGAAATTGACACAGCAGCCAGAAATGAAAATGCAGAGCAGGACAGAGAAGACAAAAGAGAGACTTTAAACATTGTAACTCATACATTTACAGTTTAAGCTGAAGTCTGTATTTTTCTGGTTGATAAATTATTTTCTTTAATAGGAAGAGACAACTATTAACAAACCATTTTGTGTTATAATTTGAAGGGACAGTATTAATAATGTGCCTTTGTGGCATTAAAAAAATGAGTGAACATTGCTGTTTGTTTAAGAATCCTTACCAGGGGTGCGTTTCCCGAACAACGATGTTGTTATGTTCAGCTGGACGTGTCAGCCCAGCTCTCTGGCTGGCACTCCAGCATCAGGATATTTATGTGTGTTTTCAACTGTTTTCATCCCGGACTCTCATTTATGTTTTTATGTTGTCACGTGTGTTTATTCATGTCTCCGCCTTACTCATCTGTCGCCATAGCAATTCATTGTCTAGCTCCACCCATTGATCCAGTTTCATGTGTATTAAACCCGGAAGTCTTTGCCTGGTTCTCACAGTCCATTGCACTGTCAACTCCTGTCTTTTGCCACTCCGTGTTCCCTTGTCTGTTTGAATTATATTACTGTGTTTCAACCCACACCTGGACTCTGACCATTCTTGTGCCTTGCCTCCTCCGTCCCTGTCTGCCGGTAACGACTTTAAGCCTGTTTGTTTTGCTCTGTGTTTATAATGAAGTAGCTTTGCAAATGTAGTAGGCTAACTATGCCTTTGGGAAATGCACCCCAGTTCAGCATAGCAACACTGGCTCAACCAATGGCTTGTGTTATGCCGTCTTGGTATTTGTGCGCTGATCTCAGCGCAGTCACAGGAGTCATAGTCTCCTGATCATCTAATTGGCGATTGGGCTCACCTGGAGTCAATCATGCACATGGTTTAATAGCCACTATGCCCAGTAGCTCCTTGGCTGAGCTCGAGGTAACATCACTTACAGATATTATACTCTGCCATGCTGTCATCTGCCACAGTACGCTTGACCAGTTTCAGCCGTACTCACCTGCACCTCGATCCTCATGAACTGTGACCTGCCCGTATGTACTGTATGAACATTCTATGCCCAGTTACTTACCTGCTTGCTTACCTGTGTTAAAGGGGCCGAAGATGGAGAAAGCGATCAGGAGATCGCTCTAAAACAGAGTTCACACTGAAAGGATCCTATGCCTCTTTGACATGCCCCGATCCTAAGTTGGGGTTTCCTTATTTATTGTTTAAATAAACTTCAGTTGATTTACATTACCTCTGCCTTCTGTGTCCAGTCACTGAGCATTTCAGCTTGAGATTAGAGCAGTGCTATTTAAATATCCGACTAATCAGAGTGTTCAGATGACTTGTTTGAAAACAGTCACTGGTTGTTGTTGTTGTTGTTGTTGTTTTGGTCTGGTGACTTTTTACAGTCACAATCACTAAAATTCAGTTTTAGTTTTAGTTGTACATTATGCACACATTAAGGAAAAAATTGCTGAGAATATACTTAACATCAGATGATCCAATATGTAGATGAGTTTGTTTCTTCATTAGAACAGATTTGGAGTAATTTAGCATTACGTCAATTGCTCACCAACGGATCCTCTGCAGTGAATGGTTCCAAGTGAAAACTGTTCAAAAATAATTCTAAACAAATATGTTCGGTAGATTTTGATGTGAGCAGATAACTATAATCAGCTTCATATAAATCATAGACTAGTAGAATATTGTATTTTTGGCAGAAGTGATTGTTTAAAGACTTTATGATGTAATGCTAAATGGGAAAAAAAAGACACAAAAATTACTCTGTACGCAAGTAAATATTAGCCGGATGAACAGTGCAACTTCTGCATAGAGGAAGAATGATGGATCATAGCAAATGTTATGACACCCTTACTGTTATGCTCCAGTTGCAAAAAAACAACATTGTTACATTTCCACAACTTTCCAAAAAAGGAAAAATTAAGAGAGAGATGGATAACAGCAGCCAGAAATAAGTAACCTGCCAAATGTTCTCTCGTGGCAGTACATGTGTTTGTAGCCAGCACTTCAAGCCTGAGGAGTTTTATCTGAAGGAGGGTGGAAAGTGAATCGCATTGAAGAAGGGAGGGTTTTCATCCTGTTATGTTTGGAATAATTGTGAGCATTTGTTCTCTCTTAAAGGATATAATAGTTAAAATCCTTAACGTCTGCATGACTAACGTTTCGATCTAAACACCTGTATCTAAAACTGTATTCAAAGGGTGCTCAAAGGTATGGAACATACCTTTTTGTTGTTACAATTTTACATTGTAGTTTCTCTCAAAACACTGAAGTGCCCCTATTATGGGTAATGAAAGGTTTATATATATATAGTTTATATTATACAGTATATTGAAGGTTGGAATGCATGCAAGGTAAAAAAACATTTTCATTGTCTTATACGGGTGTGCCGCACGAGTCTTGAAAAGTGAAGCCATTGCGTCTCGATCGCCCCCAGGTGACTGGCTGCAGTATAGGTCATAAACCCCATCCTCTCCATGTAATCTAATGGGATGTGAGAAAAACTAAATAATTAAGTTACACTTCAAATAATTCTTTTCCAAAGATAGTTTCCATTTTAGGTAGCTCCTATCATGCCGATGTATGTTCAAGTGTTTCTTTAAACTAGTTTTTTGATGCTAGAAAAACGGGGTGTGGTGTCATGATTACCATCTCATGATTACTGCGCAGACTCAGAACGCAGAACGTAATTTTCGCAAGATGTCAGCGGCCATACTGAGAATGTTATGGCTTCGCTTTCCAAAGTGGAAGGAAGTGGAGTCGTGTCGTCCATCTTTTTTACAGTCTTATAATATGCATTTATTTTTACCTTAGTTGCTATAAAACTCCCAAATGATTCACTCATCGATTCATTTTTCCAAACCCCTCCTTTGCATGATGCTAATCTGCTATGATTGGTCTGATTGGTTTAATTTGCATCTCAATCTGCCTGTAATGCCTGATAAAGCAGTGTTTGTGAGTGCAGGGCTATTTTCTGTACAGCATTACCGGGGTTTTACAGAGTGTTTTACTACTCCAAAAACAGCACCAAGTGGCAAAGAATAAATGTGCATTTTCATTCAGACCAAAGAAAAAAGACCAACAAGTGGGTGGGCAATATACTAATGTTTCATACGTGATCAAACTTTGTCAAAGTGATCTATAAACTGAGACATTATTTAACTAAAGTCAGCAGTTTTCTAACACTTAACTGTTGGCACAGCCTATAGAAAAGAGTGGCTAGGGCCATTCAAATTTCTTCTGGTCAATAAATTATGTGTGCTCTTATAGAACTTTCTCTTAAAGCCTTTATTTCATTACTAAAGTCCAAAATTAGTTAATTCAGTGCTCTTCTCTATTATTAGTCTTCGAACATTTTACAGCCAATGGAGCTGCTCCCTCCAGCCGATATGAGGTCCGATATAAGCCCCTACTTCATTGTGCCCAAGAAAGACGATGGGTTATGCCCAATCTGCGAGTTTTGAACTCAAACTCAAGCTGCCCTTCAAGATTCAAGACGCAGAAACGCATTTTCGGATGGGTCAGTCCCCAAGATTGGTTTGCAGCAATTGACCTGACGGATGCATACTTTCCTGTTTAGATCCTCCCGCAACACAGTCCATTCCTGCCGTTTGCCTTCGAGAGTCATGCATATCAGTACATCAAGGTCCTGTCCTTCAGGCTGTCTCTGTTGCCTTGTGTCTTTACCAAGGTCGTAGAGGGAACACGGGGTGCGCAACTATGTTGATGACTGGCTTATTCTTGCACATTCTCGTGATCAGTTGTGCGTTCGAAGGGATTTGGTGCTCCGACACCTCAGCCACCTGGGTCTGCGGGTCAACTGGTAAAAGAGCAAACTTGTGCCAATACAGAGGATCTCTTTTCTCAGCATGGAGTTGGATTCGATCAACCAGACTGCACGTCTCACCCAGGAACGTGTTCAGTCGGTGCTGAACTGCCTCAAGACTTTATCAGGCAGGACAGCAGTCCCACTGAAACATTTTCAAAGGCTCCTGGGGCATATGGCAGCAGCTGCGGTGGTAGTTCAAATGTAGCATTTACATATTAATATTTATGATTTTAGCCCTGTACATATTTCTGAAGCTAAAAGCCAATAGAGTCAGAGGTTATTGCTAATTATGTATTCACAATATCCTGGCCAACCACTCGCTCTACCAATACATTCCCCTAGTATTGCTTTCTTGTTTCTTCCTCCTGCTATGCTGAATTTAGGCATTAAGGATACGGTTTATCACGACATATTTCTCTACTGTATATACTTTCTCTTACTCCCATGCAGCACAAACCATTGTACAAATACTATCCAATCTCAAGGTTTTATCAAGCTTAACTCGTTACAGCATCCAGATACTATCGCACAATGCTGGCATCAAAAGAATACCCAGAACAGTTTCTATTTAAAGTGCCAAGGACCTACTTGCACCTGGCTAAGTCTGCCTAATTTGCACAGTCACAGATGTATTAAGTTCCTTTTGAGTCGGTCACTAGAAGTCACATCAGGGACTGATGAATCGGGATCTCGCCAGAGACACCAATCTACTTCGAATAACAAAACAAGTCAATGGGCATTGGCATGCACTGATTGCTTCCAGCTGCAACTGATCACTGTATAAGTATAAGTGAGCAGCTGGTGCATGCATCATGTATCCTTTTGCTTCGGAGCCGAGCCGTGGTGCATCACTACTGCTCATTCTCTTTGAGTAAACTGACGGAAGGAGTGTGGGATGGTACAGCGTTGGTCTTTTTAAGGATTATCTTGCCGTGCAAACAGCCACACCAGAAGTGTGCTTCAGCACTAAAAGAGCAAACTCTGAAAGAGCAACATGGGTGATCGCATATTTTTAAAGATGTTGTTTCACCTGTGGGTTTCTGGGTGTGGTCGTTTCCTGGTGCCTAAGAATGTCACGATCACTGCCTCAAGTGTCTGGAAGCTCAACATGTGCTCAGTGTGGGGACTTAGAGCTGCACAAAATGACCAATCTGAATCCTCCGCTGCATCTCGATCCTTCAAGGCTGGATCAGTGGTTTCTCAGTGGGGGTCGTGCTGGTTCTCAGTGCCCCCCTCTGGTGCCATTCTTCCCGGAAGTGCATGAGGAGCTTACAAGATCGTGGAAGGCACCTTTTACTGCTTTTTGTAAAAGGTGCCTTCTTGTAGCTCCCCCGATGGTGGGGCCACTTTTGGGTATGTGGGCATTCTCTCTGGAGCGGTCCATAAGTGAGATGGGCGACCCAGCAATGGAAGAGACTGCTCAGCGGAAGATGGTGACTGCACCACTCCCTCCCCCAGAGGAGGGCCAGGTGGAGAATCCTTTGTTTAATTTTGTTTCTGTTCGCTTCCACTATGCAATTCAGTTTGCCCTTTTGTTCCCCCAAGTTCAGGGGCATCCAGAACACCTCAGTCAGGTCTGTCAATGCCCCTGTCTTGTGTGCGGAGAATGCGTCGAAGGATGGTGAAGGATGCAAAAGAGCTGCTCCCTCCAGCCGATATGAGGTCCGATATAAGCCCCTACTTCATTGTGCCCAAGAAAGACGATGGGTTATGCCCAATCTGCGAGTTTTGAACTCAAACTCAAGCTGCCCTTCAAGATTCAAGACGCAGAAACGCATTTTCGGATGGGTCAGTCCCCAAGATTGGTTTGCAGCAATTGACCTGACGGATGCATACTTTCCTGTTTAGATCCTCCCGCAACACAGTCCATTCCTGCCGTTTGCCTTCGAGAGTCATGCATATCAGTACATCAAGGTCCTGTCCTTCAGGCTGTCTCTGTTGCCTTGTGTCTTTACCAAGGTCGTAGAGGGAACACGGGGTGCGCAACTATGTTGATGACTGGCTTATTCTTGCACATTCTCGTGATCAGTTGTGCGTTCGAAGGGATTTGGTGCTCCGACACCTCAGCCACCTGGGTCTGCGGGTCAACTGGTAAAAGAGCAAACTTGTGCCAATACAGAGGATCTCTTTTCTCAGCATGGAGTTGGATTCGATCAACCAGACTGCACGTCTCACCCAGGAACGTGTTCAGTCGGTGCTGAACTGCCTCAAGACTTTATCAGGCAGGACAGCAGTCCCACTGAAACATTTTCAAAGGCTCCTGGGGCATATGGCAGCAGCTGCGGTGGTAGTTCCACCTGGTCTGCTCCATTTGACGCCGCTTCAGCACTGGGTCCATGGCCGAGTTGAGAGCTGCAGGCTGGGTGACTCCTAACACGTTTGCTAGGATCTATAGCTTGCGCGTCGAACCTAGCAAACTCTGTTGAGTCCTCCAGCACTCCGGCGGCCAGATGTGGCAGAACATTTGGCGCCTGGCCCTTCAGCTAAGGAATTCTTGAAAGCTACTGTCAGGCTAGTGCCCATATGAGTGACCCTTTTGGGATTCCATATGTGTATTCCTCGGTACACTTACAAGGGCCGTGTTTTCCTAGCAGACTATATTCTGCCATCTCTAGAGGATGCAGCCTGAGCCATCTCAGAGAGTTCCATGTGCAATAGGGCCCTTTGGGGTTAAATCAGTCCATGCCAATGCCCACTGGCTTGTTTTGTTACACTTGAAGTAGATTGGTCTCTCTGGCGAGATCCCAATTCGTCGGTCACTGACGTGACGTCTCCGTTCCCTACTTCAGGGAACGAGGGTTACATACACTATATTACCAAAAGTTTTCGCTCACCTGCCTTTACTCATTCTATGAACTGAAGTGCCATCCCATTCCTAAC
>JAUMHI010000070.1:7141900-7159176 GCA_032359435.1 Enteromius unitaeniatus | reverse complement strand
CAGGCCAAGTGATTAGCACACCTGATTCTGATCATTTGAATGGGTGAGCGAAAACTTTTGGTAATATAGTGTATGTAAACAAGACAATCATCTCTGTGGACATCTACATATTCATAACATGCTGTGACTCAAGGGAAATGATAATGTTCCTTAAATGCAGACATTGCAAAATTTGCACAATTAACAAATATGTGTGTAAAATCAAGGTTTAGTAATATCAGAGAGAAAGCTGGGAAACTACCCTTGTGAGCTATGTGCTGAGATTATTTATAGATACCATGAAAGTTGTGCACTAGGGATGGGCTACATCACTTTGATACAATACCAAGTACTGGGAAGACCAATATTAAAACCAATACTTCTATTAAAGGAATAGTTCACCTAAAAAAATCCCTCAAACGCAGGCTATCCACAATGCAATTTTTTTTCATTAAATGAATTTATCTCACCAACAAATCTACTGCAGTGAATGGGTGCCATCAGAATGAAAGTCAAAGAGACTGATAAAAACAGTAATCCACAAGTATAATTCACATGACTCTAGTTCATCAATTAAAGGCTTGTGAAGTGAACAATCTGTGTTTGGCATCTAGCATCTTAACAATGCCTTAAAATAACAGTTAATCTTAAAAATTAAGGAAATATAAAAACCCAAATAGGTAAACTCCTGTAATATTGCTTTCTCATATTTTTGAATATGCAATTTGAGTAAGAATTCATTCAAATCTGTGTGCATGGAAACATTTAAATGCAACCCCCTTTGTAATCGTTAACATTTTCATAAACAACTGTAATTTAAATACACAATTACATGTAACTTATTACTTCCCAACATTGATCATAACTACCATTCTAGGTCTTTTATGTGACATATTTCTAGGAGAAAAATGTCATTATTTATGTCTAAATAAAAACTCTAAAAGAAATATATAGGGCAGGACCGTGTTTTATCGTCCAGAAATCAATTCAATTGTGAAAACTGGTCTCTGAGGAGAGACTACAAAATAAGGGTGCTTAGTGACATCAGCAAAAAGGAACCAACGTACTAAATAACAATTAGTCATAAATAATGCTTACCGTTTACAAGAAACTGTAAAAAAACATCATGATCCCAACTCCACATGGTGCTTTATGTCACAGGCTACTCACACTCTCTGCTGATCTGTGCAGTTCGAGCAAAGCATCATGGGAGATGACATCTCTCTGAGCCTGAGATGATATCAGGTGTTCCTCACATCGGGAACACAATAGACTGGGAACCACTTTAACATCCTCAGCAGAAACTGTACAAAATACAAACAAGGCCCTCTGTTAATAATAATTCAAGATAAACATGCCACTTTCTTGGGAAATTAAGACTTTTTCCGATTTTTTGCAGTATTGGCAGAATTTCCCAAACTGAATTACGGAGCAATTTGCCACGTCTTTGATGTGGTAAATATAAAGCCTTACTGGAAAATATACAGACTGCAGGGTAAGAGTGATCAAGGCTGCTCCGCTCCACAGCACAAAACACAGAGCTGGAGTTTGCTACCGGGCTTCCTTTCGCCGCCCCCCCCCCAACAAAAAAATTGCTTAGATCAGAGTCCAAAAGCATCTTCATCTGCACCGATTATACCACTGTGGATAGAAAATGTGATGACTATTAAGGAGCAAAACTGGGATGCTGACGTGGTAACCTCTAAAAGGGGGACGGGGCATTGTGGGAGGAAGGCCATGGGGGGTGATAGACGTTCTAATGAGGGGATATACTGCACACATTCATCTCTGGCTGCATGTCTGTCTCTCTCCTCTGGCGCTTTCGGTTACAAGCTGATCGGCGAGCTTGCTTTTTCTTCAAGTAGTTAAAATAAAGCACATTTTCAGAGGAAAAACAGATTGATTTGTTGATCAGAAAATCAATTTGTGCTTTTTAATACTTTTATGAATTGTTTTTTCCTTTTCCCTTCTTTTTGGGGGCCAGTGTTGTTGCGTCAGCACTGAGCATGGATGTATCAGGAGAGTTTGTGTTATTACTGTCGATCAATAGGGGCTGCTCCATTGGTGAGACACTTTGGTATGGATGACGGGGCATGGCAGTTGTTGGGAATTAAATTAGGGGGAGGAGAGAGAGAGGCCGGGTGATGAAGAGTATCAATCATCCTGTCTCGCATGTGAAGTTATTTGTGGGTTAGACAGAATCGGCAATAATGAAAGTTCACTTGTTTTTACACACAAAGGGTTTGTGGACAAATTTATTTCTCTAGGAGAGTGTGTGTGTGGTTATTTAGCTTTTGCTTGTGAACAAAGGGAAACAAGGGGACATTTGAGGACTTCCACATAATATAGAATACATTTATTTGAAAAAGTACATTTTAGATATATACTTATATATAAATAAGTAATGTATTATATAACTTTTTTTTGTAAGATACCTTAGTAAGATATTTAGTTAGAGAGACAGATAAAGTGAGAGAGAAAACAGCCAACTTGCTGCAAAAGTCAAAAAAGCTATTGTCAAGTTTTAAGTGTTCTTTTTTATGATCTCTGAGGGAGCTGTCCTTGATTCCCCACAACAAGCGTTACTGGCTTTTTTCCTTAGGGTCTTAGATGGCATCACCGCTTCTGGTGATAAAGACTGCAGTGTCAAGGGTTTGTTTTATGACACAGGAGAGCAGAAAAGTTTTGGCAGCATTTATGAGTCTTGAACAGAGCATTTCTATGGCATCTGATCAGCAAGACAGTTTCTTACTTTTTAACTATGGCCACGTTTAGCCCTGTGGACTCCTTTAAACTCACTTAAAACACAGGTTATTATTACATTAGTTTATGTAATTTGTCCTTGATGCCCTACTTGTATAAGAGAACAATTCTGTCATTTTTGTAGTTTTCTAAAACATTAAATACTTTTTTAAAAATGTAAAAAGCAATACAATAGCGCCACATTTAAAAATGTTATTCATTGATCATAATAATGTACACACAAATACACACAAACTACTTTTCTATTTTTCTTTCTAAGCATTACTGTTGTAGAAAAAATATCTGTCAGTATGCTGTGCAAGCTGGTGAGTTTTTCTAGAACAGAGTGATCCCAGGCAGCCAGATATCTTAGATTTCCAAAGCTGTGGAAGTGTAGATGGAGTCAAACTGGGAAGAAATGGATCAGTAAGATGCTGTGAGAACAAGTGAAGTAGAGGAGAAGGAAGAGGAGGTGATGCTGGCTATAAGCACATGAAAGGAGGGGCGATGAGCTGTGGATCCACCCTTGGGTCAAAGACGGAAGTGATGTGAACGTGTGACAACAGAAGAAGTGGCAGTGTGAGGAAAAGCAAGGAAAAAGAACTCAAGGAAAAGCTGGATATCTTGGATATTTGTTGTTGCATACAGTAAGGTCCAAAAGTCTGAGATTTTTAGTTCACAAATGCAATCATAATAAATGCTTGACACTGATCATGTGACACTTTGAACAGACAATCTGACATTAAGGTTAAATGTTTAAATTGTACTTTATAACTCAAATGAACATGCTTATGGTGACTGTGTGGTAACTGTGGTTGTGGTAACTGTCTGAACCCTATACCTGATGACATATATGATTACATAAGTTCTGCATAATATTTAGAATGTGTTTTACCCAACTGAGTCAGATTTATACAACGAGATTAAGTTAAATGCAAAAATTGAATACAAAATGGAAAATGTATGTGTAGATTCTACTGGACTGCAGGGTAAAATTGCAACTGAACTGTGTAGAGAAATATGATTAAACATTATTCATGATACTGATAATTTCTAAAGAAAGGTCACTCTGTAATTATCTCACTCTGGGAAACTGTAAAATTTGCATCAATAGTAGGCCTACTGTTCAAATGTTTTAAGTTCAAACTGTCTTTGAAAGTCTCTTACACTCACCAAGGGTAGAAACCGTGAAATATTAATATTATATCGTAAAACTTATCCATCAATACAATAGAGCGTAATATCATTACAATTTTAATTCATTTGCAGAACTGCAGCCATTTCTTCAGTCTTCAGTGTCACATGATCCTTCAGAAATAATTCTAATATGTCAATTTGGTTCTCAAGAAACATCTATAATCATCCATGCATGGTTATGTGGAAACCAGAATCATTTATGAATCAAAAGGTCAAAAGAGCAATTATTGATAAAAAAACAAAAACTTTTGTAATAATAGAAATATCTTAGAAATATCAATTTTAGTGCATCCTTGCAGAATAAAAATATTAGTTTATTTCTAAAGCCCTTCTAATTGAAAGACATAACTTAAATCACTGTACAAGATATAACACAAATTTGTCTATAAACCATAGTCATCATAACCAGGTCCTGATTTCATTTCAAAACTTCAAATCTGCAAAAGCACAATCAGATTAGCCAAATTATTAAATAAACAAACTTTGCAGCTGCTAAAATCCGTGTGGGTCTGCATATGCAAATTTCTACTGGCTATATGCATAACATAGATTAATCTCCAGTCTAAATAAAATCAATCATCACTAAGTATTTAATTCATTTCCTAAACGTGCACTCCAAGAAATACAGATGCAATTGTTTATGGTACGATTCTCGAGAATTATCTCAACAAAGCGCTACAGAAGACAGGTGAAGAACTCTCTGAGAAAGAAAGTGTATCAGGACAGAGCTGTGGGAGATGAGTGTAGATCACCTCCACACCGTAAACAGAACAAATGAACCACTATCCCCGGTAATGCCACCCCGGAGAGGGGCTTAAAATGGCTTATAGAAAACTGGAGGTGGATAGAGGAGAAGAGGAATTACGGGAGTGTTTTATAAGAACTAAAAACGCTCAGTAAAAGAGATCCCCATCAGCAGGATCTGTGCCATCAGCAGTCTGCGAAGTTAGAGCACTAAGTGACACCTGAACACACAGAAGATGAATGTTGCAAACAGAACACACGAGCTCAAATAATAAAGCGAAAATGTGTTCTGCTACTTCATCCTCGGTGATAAATTGGCGTGTGTTTATGAAACCATCCTTACTGGAAGTAATATTAACAAACAATGCCGCATTTTCAAAGCCATCCGCCTAATAATCCGGGAGTATGCAATGACGAGCAACTTTCTTCCCAAGGGCACTTCAAAAATTGCAGTTGATAAATTAGTCTGACTGCCACATTAATACAGAAGAATAAAAAAATTGTGGCGGTGCAGGAGAAAAAATAACTTTTTTTCAGGATCTCTTGACACGCCGCCTGGTGCTTTCTGACTTCTACAGAATCAATTATTATGGAAGCTAATCGAATGGAGATAATTGGTCGCAATGTATATTAAACAGTCCTACACAGGCTCTTGTGCGGATGGATCCAGAGCCAGTGGTGCTGAGGGGCCACTCCAGGGCCAGAGGGCGAGAGGGGAGACGGGATGACGCACTTGGCAGTGCTGGAGAGTGGGAGGCTCAGCTTGCGAAGTGCACCTCGCTACATGACTTGAACACTCCTCAAAGCTGGAGAGGGGCTCGTTCTGAGTGTGTATGTTTAATGGGATATGCAAATGCACATGCGAGCAGCTGGGTGTGTTCGGTTTTTAACTAACATCATCAGATCAAAAATCACGGGGAAATATAGAGCTAAAGCTGTTCTTACGTTGTCTGCTGTCCACACCCCTCGTCTTAGCTGTAGACAGCTGTAATTTAATTTCATGTTTGTTTCAAGGGCAAGCATTCACAATAAAAAAAGAAAAGAAAAGAAAGGCAACTGTGGCCAATAATAACATAAAGTATCATCCGGAAATAAAAAAAAAAAAGTCAACCCTGTTACCATAATATCCAAAGGAAAACAGCATTTATATCTAATCTCACATTGGGTTATTTAAAGCTCTTTTAATCATGTTTAATCATGCCAGCAAGTGGAGTTTTGGGAAAAAGTAAAATAAAAATGTCAATTCTGTTACACTATTGTTTGCATTGTACGTCTACATAAGGAACAGAGTTGACGGTGACAGACGGGGACACCACACCAAACACAGTTTTTAATTACGTTAAAATAAATACAGGATATAAACACGGTCTCCTTGCCACAAAATCTTGTTCCTCTCTTTCTTTCTCTCCCTCTCCCTTTGTTTCCACCATAAAAAACAAAGTTTACAAAAACACTTTGACTAAATAATCTTATTTAAATGCCATCTGTCCTTTTCCCTGCAGCGGATAAACAAAGAACTGCTTAAAAGTAATGTCTGCTATTTTTCAATGTTAAAATATTTGTATCCCATTTTAGCTATAAGCAAGCAATCTAAGCCACCTTTTCACTAATTACAAGAATGACGACAGACCGGATTTGTTTTCGGATCTGAGCTTTGGCTGTGAGATACTTCAGGTAAACAGAATGGGATCCACCGGAAATGATGTAAGCTATTTGTATCAAAACTAGGAGCGCGGATTGAAAATGATCAACGAATTTGTATGTTTTTGTATCCTAATATCTCCAACTTATATTGAATAAATACGTCAGAAATAATTATGTGATATTTTAAATTGTTTGGTATTTCATTCATTGGCCATGCATAATAAATTGCTTTCAAAACTATGGGAAGTCTTGTGTAGTTAATAATTATAAAACATTGATAAAATATAAGGAGAATAAAAAGGTTTTCAACAAGCTCACATTTGGCAGAATGCTTTCTGCTGATAGAAAGGCAATTAACTGCAGGCCTACTTAAATTCCTACATTCAAAATACTCAGCAAAATTTTAGAAGACATCAAACATCAAATCAAATTGTATTGATGTAGCCAGTTCCATTTCATAATAGCGCTCATAAAAAAACATGTTTGTCATATTTAGTAAATTTGATTTAAATATATATGTGATATAAATGATCCACCACTTTAATTACGTAGCCCAACAGGCTTGGTTGAAATGGAATGAATCCAAATGCTATTCTACGTTAGTAAGACGTATTTTCTTGCACAGTTCAACTGTTTCGACAGAACAGCTGAGAATGGTGCAAGGTGCCCTCGTTAATTAAAAGCTGTACACACAGCCTTCTCGGATACTATCCCTTTGTATCCTTTCGAGTGCAGTGTTCGCTGCATCCCATAAAAAATCAGATTGTACAGATAACACCGGGTCCCCTGTAACAGAGATGGGAGACTCCTTGAAATTGTTGTTTGTGACTTGTGAGAAGCGAGAAAGAGAACAGCTTGGCAGCTTCCCTGGGGACAGACATTCATGCTATTTACAGCTGGTGGTTGTTTTTAAATACTCACATATTTAATTAGTAGACAGCACACATTTCTTACAGGCTCAAAGTCAACATTCTGGCCAGGTGTAAGGATAGGTGAGGATGAGGAAGAGGAAGCATCTGTACAATAAAGAAACATGATGTGATTATTATTGTATTCGTACTTAATACCAAACTAAGGAAGTAGAAGAAATTATTAGGGCTTTGTTTAAGACTGCACAATAATTGCACAATATATTTAATTAATTAACCCATTTGGATGCAATCTTTTTATTAACTTGTTTTTTTTGGGGGGGGGGGTTCAGTTTACACAGGGTTTGTACTTCTGATTGATTGCTTATGACCTCATGGGCCTCAGTTTTTGAGGGAAAATAGTGTTATTTGTGTGTAAGTTTAGAAATATTCCCTCAAAATGGTCAAAATGCCTGCTTCACAACATGAGGAATTTTTACTCGTAATTAATTACATACATGTATACATTTTTGTTCATAAAACCTCTCAGATTGACATATTTCAGTGCATTACATTATTGTGGCAGATATGTAAAGCCATGAATAAATATAAATTATAACAAAGAGCCTATCACAGTCCTACCATCCACAAGAATACAATCCAAGCCTGTCTATCAGTTCACAGTAAACATAGAACATTTTCTGTGCTATTTTTGTTCCGATTTTACTGAGTTTCTTGACAGTGTGGTTTTGTTTTGTTTTCAAGCCAAGAGTACCGTTTTAGGATGGTGTATGAAGGTAAAATTTAATATGAGAAAATCCTTGTGAAGAAATTCATAAATAGGCATACTAATTTTGCGTGAAAGACCACATAATTTTTCTAACATAATTTATCATATTTATTGGAATCAACCACATAAAATTAACATGTTAATTAAATTTGAAAAAAATTATTTCCACATTTCACATGTCATAAACAGTTTTCTTTAATGCACTTGAACACACAGTGCAAGGCAGTAAAGGATAGTGTCTTTCCATCTGATGTTAGGAGAGAAAAATCTCTCCCACTTTAGATCTTTCTCATCTGCATTTCAGTCGATCCCTCAAAGAAGAAAAATCTAAAAAGATTACATCAGGTTGTCATACCTGTGACGGACAGCAGCTATATATTTTATTATAGGTGAGAAAAAGGCTGCAGGGCAATACACGATTTTGCATAAATTTGCAACATAGTAATGTGATAATGAGATTTGCATGCCACTGCACAAACCGGGGCTTGTTGTCACACAACCTCATTAACTATAATGTTCTGAAATTAAGTCAAATGCATGACTGAAATCGATTTTTTGATGCGTGACAATTAACCCCTGTCTCTTCTACACAACAGATACTATTTTACAACATAAAATTTTGCATACCTCACAGGGATGCCATGCACCACATCTGATGTGGAAAGAAAAGCATGTAATCACTCAACATAACAACGTGAACAAATGAATTACACAAGTCTGAGTGATTACTCATGATATCAGCAGAGATAGAGGTTTAGCCGGCAACATCGCTATATGCAAGACCTCACTCCAGGGAATAAGATACGTGCATGCTAACGATATGAAACTCGCAAAATCTCTGATACGGCAACATGAATCTGAGGCGACGTCAATTAACTGGATTTGCGGGTTTAACCTGTCAACAGGATGTCATAACAGCTTTTATCATTGTGCACACTGTAGAGTGTGAGAGGCATCATATTTAATCATGCTCTCCCTCGCTCTTTCCCCCTGCTTTCTTTCTCTTTCTTTTACTTTTTTTGGAGTAAAAATATGTCCCCACGCAATGCAAACTCCCCAGACACAGTGTTGTTTACTGCAGATTAACAAAGGGGAGGCAAGACGAGTTTCTGACACTAGCTCAAGTGAACAAGAAACCTAATACCAGCAGAGTGAGAATTTTTAAGCAAAAGTTGGGCTGCATTTTGGGGGAACTGTTTACTTTTGTTTGCTAGTTCTCTACTTGGACTTGTATTTATTTATTTATTCATTTGTTTGTATATTTATGTATGCATGCTAGTGCGGTATTAAAAAAAAGGTTCAGTTTTTGCCCTGGCGGTATGGCAGTAGAGCTGGATTCCTGTGGGGCTGAGTTATAAAAAAAGAGTTTTGTGTAGTAATCTATAATAAATCAATAAAGATTCCTGTTTTTTTAGGAATGTCAGTGGGTCACTGCTTTTCAGAGAAGAATTTGTCTGATATATTGTACTCTTATGGGAGCATGTAAGAACTCTTGGAGACACATGACTGCATGTGATCATGTAACATGACAGCATTTTCTTACTGAAAATAAGTTTCTTTCTTTGGGTAAAACTGTCTTCTAAAAGTAAATTCATATATTTTAAAGTAGCAGCCAAAGACATTGATATTTCAAACAGTAGATCACATGAAAATGAATATTTGTGTCAAATTTACCTTTAGGTCATTTGAGATGTACATGAGTTTAATAGATGGACTGGATTACTTGTGGCTTATTATGATGTTTTTATCAGCTGGACTCTCATTCTGATGGCACCCATTCACTGCAAATGATCCACCGGTGAGCATGTAATGTAAATGTCTTCAGATCTGTTCTAATGATGAAACTAACTCATTTGCATCTGAGATTAAAGGATTACTCCACCGCGAAATGAAAATGTTGTTATTAATCACTTACCCCCATGTCATTCCAAAGCTTTTTCCGTTCTCTGAACACAGTTTAGTTGAAAAGTGGGAGGCTTGTGACTGTCAAGGTCCAGAAAAGTACGAAAAACATTGCTTGAACATGCCATGTTCAATCGTAACATTATAAAGCATTGTGAATACTTTTTGTACCCAAAGGAAATAAAAATAACAACTTTATTCAACAAATCTTTGTCACTGTAGCACCATTTTGGAGATTATCTGTTGTTTTCCTTCATATCAAAGCATAGACATAGAAGACTTATGCATCTGGCACAGCTGACACAGAACAGTGTACGCTTTTTGTTTTTATGATCTTCATAAACTTTATCAACTTCGAAAAAGGTGGTTCCTCCATCAGGTGGAACTTTCTCCATTATAAACATACTTATGTATGAATAGGCTGTAGCCTGCAACTCCTGGTGCAAGTATCTTCAGAGTGATTAGTTACAGCTGCCATCGAGATGAAAGGGAATGCAAACATATCAGTTTCTCCAGGTAGACCTTCTTGGTTATTACAGTGAGTAAACTTCTAAGGTACAATCGCATTGACTGCTGATGTTCCCAGCATTCAATAAAGCACACATATATCTCTGTCTGCCCAGGACAACCAATAAACAACACTTCAGTTCTGTTTACATGCAATACCAATTGCACCATTGTGCACTGCTGTATATAAGCTACTGTATATGAGCTATGTTACAGTTATATAGCTACAATTTAGAAAGCGTTTAAGTACGGTCACATTCACCATTGCTTGGTCAAAGTTTTCACAAATTTGCGTCATTTCGAGAATATTTTCAGTATGTGACCCTGGACCACAAAACCAGTCTTAAGTCGCTGGGGTATATTTGTAGTAATAGCCAAAAATACATTGCATGGGTCAAAATTATTGATTTTTCTTTTTTGTCAAAAATCCTTAGTATAGTAAGTAAAGATCATGTTCCATGAAGGAATTTTGTCAATTTCTTACCAAAAATATATTAAAACTTAATATCGATTTGTAATATGCATTTTCTCAGCATTTAGATTTTTCTCTACCCTCAGAATCCAGATTTTCATATAGTTGAAATATTTGTCAAATATACGTCAAATATTGTCCTATCCATCCAATTCATACATCAATGGGAACATTACTTATTCAGCTTTCAGATCATGTATAAATCTCAATTTCTGAAAATGAACACTTATGACTGGTTTTGTTGTCCAGGGTCACATATATACTCTGCCTGTTATTTCACTGTTAAAACATTTGTTTAACTAAAACGTACTGAAGTATGTTATTAATGAGTTACTTGCTGTTGTTCTTTTTAGTTGTTTGTCTAATTCAAAGAAACAGTTCACCCACAAATGTAAAATTTGCAATCATTTACTCAGCCTCAAGCTGTTCCATCCAAACCTGTATGAGTTTATTTTTTCTGATTAGCAGAAAAGAAGACATTCTGATGGTATACGTGGAAAAAAATACATCAAGGTTGGTTGCCAACTTGTTCATAGGGGTTTGGAACAAGTGAAGGATGAGTAAGCAATAATATAATTTTCATTTTTGGGTAAATTTCTCTTTATATATATATATATATATATATATATATAAACCTTAAAGCAATCACTTATAATAAAATTCTGCTTAAAATTCAATTAAAATAGAGATATGTCAGCTATAAAATTGTTTTTAATTAAGTAAAGGCAAATAGCAGCAGGTAGCACACTTCACTCACTTCAGTGGGCAAAGTACAATGTAAGATTAGCCCTTCACATCGGGTACAATGTAATCAGCCACTGAACAGATCTAAATGACATGAGCACAATACTTCAAAACTCCCTCCATTGGTATCAAAGCTTTCTGACCTGCCAAGCCAATAAGTGGAAATGAACATTATCCAGCAGCACTTACCGAGAAGAATGCAACCCTTGAATGAAACGAAAGTGCTGCATAGAAAATGATTTAACTTTTTTTTTTTTGTCAAAAACCATCTTAAGACTGAAATCAATTTTCATAATTTCTTTCAAAAGCACTTTTGTACTTCACTTGAGCATTTTTGAGAAGGTGGGTGAGTCACTGTGACCATTTTGCATGTGCAACACATGACTCTATTTTACCTATCAGGTAACTTTTTTCATATAATTTTCACGTCATTCTTTAAAATTGCAGCTCTTGTTGCTTCAAAGTATAAAGATTTGAATGGCCATTGAAAAGATTTCATCATAAAACCTCTGTTCCCTGATTTCTAAAAGACGTTTATATTTATTCTATAAAAAAATCATTGTTTGTTTCTTATTTCGCCACCTTTTCACTGTAACTGTAGAAATACACCATCTATCAGCTCAATGCTGAATTATTTATTCCTCTAAACACCACCTACGCCTGCTCCAGATTTCCATTCTCTCTCCTTTTCTTTTTCTATTTCTCTTTGCATCTATTTCTCTCTCTGTCTCTTCCACGGAGCGGTTGCAGGCGCTCATGGTGCGAGATGACAGTTCTCCTCCGTAGTGATTCATGGATCCAAATGCTGCACATATTGCATATTTTGCATTGTAAAATCAAGTTTGTCAAGCAGAAAAGAAAAAGTATGTCTGACAGGAAGTCTAAGCAGTCACTCTTTCCCTTCTCCCTACAGCTTGGTTTGTTTCTGCTGCAGAAAAAAAAGAAAAAGAAATAAACAATTGAAGGAGGCAAAAAAAAAATATGACAGTAGACTCCAGAGTAGTTAGACAGAATGCTAATTCTTTGAGGCTGCATTCTTGATTCTTGCTTAAGGAAGTGTTGCTTTTTTGTGTATTGTACATATATATATATATATATGACCATTAAAATGTTTTTTTTATTGATCTAATAAGACTTATTTTTATCCATACATTGTGTGTGAGCCAGCGCAGTAAAAACATCGGTAAAACAGTCCATGTGACATCAGTGGCTCAACTTCAATTTTGCGAGTCGCACAATATACCTTTCTTTGCACAAAGAAAACAAAAATAACATAATTTACTCAACTATTTTTCTCCCCAGAGTTACGTCTTCCACCATTTTAGAGAGTATCCCAACGCATCCGTATGCTTTAACGTATTTGATGTTTGTGGAGAAAAGATATGCATGAACGTAATCTGCAGTTGTTTACGCCTAGGGGAAAGCGTGAGTATGCATTGTGATACTATCTAAAATGGTGGAAGATGTATTTTAGGCAAGAAGAAAGGTTGAGCAAATTATGTTATTTTTGTTTTCTTTGAGCAAAAAAATTATTCTCATAGCATCACAAAACTGAAGTTGAGCCACTGATGTCACATGGACTGTTTTACCATGTATGTAATAGGTTTCTGGCATAATTTCTGTTGTGTTGCTGTCTATTTTGGGGGTCAGATAGCTCACCGATTTCTGCAAAAAGAGCTTAATTTGTGTTCCGAAGATAAACAAAGGTCTTACGTGTTTGGAACGCCATGAGGGTGAGCAATTAATGACAGAATTTGGGGTGAATTAAAAATTATTTCAATTAAGTCATCTGAATTTATATTAAGTTACACTAAATTATAATTTATTGGGAAAAAAAATTGGCTTATTGCAAAACGTTGAAAATAATGAAATTAACTAAAAACTAAAAGGTAAAGAAAAGGCAAAAAAAATCAAGGTGTAAAGTGAATGTTTTTTCTTTTTAGCAATGTTAGTAACAATGATTACTGTTTATTGGTGAACATGCAGTTCTTGAAACATCCAGAATTCGTATATTTTTATGACAGATTTTCATATATTTCATTAATCATTCTCAGTTAAAGAAACACCCACTCTTGTGGCATAAGAGACTCGTGTTTCACAGCTCAATCAAAGCACAAAGGAACTTAAACATCAAAAGTGAGACTGAAGTCTAAGAAGTCAGCTCATCTCAGTCAATAGCAGTCAACATGTTACTTAAAAGTAATGATAGGTCTCTGTTAAGGACAAAGTTTTTTGTTTTTACTAAAGAGTAGCATTGCTCATTTTGACCCTAACAACCCAAAATTGTATTGTTTGCATGACTCGTAAAGTCTCTGTGCAAATTGCAGAGTAAAATAAATTTATCAGCGATTTTTTTAACACTCTCTCACTCTGTGTTTGTGCCAGAGAGATTAATGATTCTGATAAATGCTGGTAATGTAACATCAGCACACAAAAATGGTTACATGCCCCCCATCAACTTGTTTCCTTTCTTCTCAAAATAAAGTTGAAGCATCAAGAGTATTTCAGAGCAGCTGACAGTTTGTGAAATAAATAAATCACATTCATTCTTTTATCCAGCAGCCTCCCTGTAGATGTAATCTGACAGCTGTAGATATTTAACAGTCATCCTCAAACAGAATTATTTCAGTTCTGCACAAGCTGGCTCCCAAAGTTCATTATTATTGCATAGCTTATGGCTACTCCTCTTCATCAAGGCTGCATTACATTATTTACAAACCAAAAACAATTGTGGGAAAACTACAATATAAGGCCAGGGACGCCAATAAAAAAAATAATGCATAATGGATGGAAAAAGTCATTCTTTGTGCATACGTTACATAACAAGCCCCACGTGTTGAGGTATTGTAAATTTAAGGAAGCAGCACTTCCTAAACTCATCTATTTGTTTTAAGAGGGAAGTAAATGGACAGATCTAGGACAACCTAAGCAGAGTCTCTATACTGCGGAATGGCGCTTCGTAGCTTCACCGTCCTAATGGGAAGAAAATTTCATAACACAGCGACAGAAAAAGACATAAATGCACTTAAACAGCTGATCAAGGGGAAGATACACAGTAGAATGAGGAATCCTTTGCTTTTCTGTTCTGCTACAGAGTTCAGAGAGGTTTGAGACTCTGCAATCTATTACGGGTCAGGGGAAAAGATGAGAGACAACTAATAATCGACCGTTTTGCTGTAGTTTGCTGTGGTGAAAAGACCCAGAGGAGAGTTAAACGTTTCACACAAAACCAGTCGTGTGATGTTCACGTGGGTTCGTATACACTGCTAACAGCAAACCCACTGCTTTTTTCACAGGGTGATACTTTTATAACATGGCCTGATAAAACGCATCTTACTGCAGCTGTGTATTTGCCATGTTCTTTTTATGTTTGCTTGCGAGCAATAAACAACAATTTTGTATGACTGGCACCCTCCTGTAAATGTCACCTTTGATTAAATTAATTTAATCACATTTACTGTATAAAAAGTTTCTATTTTGTATTTATTTATTTTATATATCAAAATATATTAAATGTAAGAGCATCTACAGGATAACGTGTTGGCCAAAACACATAAGGAAACGCGTTGTGAAAAAGAATATCACAGACATAGCATTCGGACTCTAGAATTATCACAGAGCTTGTGAGAGAAAAACACACACGGCAGATTCGGATGGGATTAAAATCACCAAGTACAGTACGTCTGTGAAAAAAAACATTCCCTAACGACCCCCTGTAAACTAGTCCCGTCCGAATAGGGCTTTACTTTTAGTTATTATTTAGGTAGCACACCTATTCTTGATTCATTTCAAAATTAATCTAGATTAAAAAAATTGATCTATGCCCACCTCTAATATATAGATAATTTTTTTAATCTAGATTAATTTTGAAATTAATCTAGATTAAAATGGCTCATTTTAATTCTGACAAAGGCATTCAGAATATGTGCCTGGGCCCGCCCATACTTCCTGTGACGCTACATTCAATTTCACGAGCAAAGTCAGTCTGGCAAAGCTGCCATTTTAGAGCATTTCTGTTCCCAAAAAAGTGGGAACCAATGAGAAGCTCACCCCTGTAACGTGATGACGCAGCACTTCTGCGTCTGAGAACCATTTCAAACATGGCATGTTCCGAGCAGCAAAAATCGTTCGAATTTTCATGACAGCTTTTCTTTAAAAACGGAACATAAGTAATTGAAGTAAGTAAAGATTTTCCTACTGCTTTAATGTCTTCAGGTTCCGTCTCTACGCATACGTCATTGGAATGAGTTGTCTGATTGGTTGTAGATTCGTCCAGTACTATACAGAGTCATCTGATGGACGCAGGTTAAGCCCGCCTCCCAGAAGACGGGTAGTAAGGTAAGGTAAGGTAGCTTGGCCAGACTAAGCTCGTATGAACTTTATAGTCGCGGAAGCCAGGCTAACATTTTGTATCACTTTAATTAATGTTTTTGATCCACTTCAAATGTTGACTACAGTATATACAAATAATAATTGCATAAAGGTTTTTGTTTACATAATATATGTGTACAGTGTATATTTATTATGTATATATAAATACATACACATGCATGTATATCTTTTACAAAAATTATTCATATGTATATACATTTATATAATTATATTCTTATATTTTATGTAAACATATTTAATAAATAAACATAAAATATTTTTCTTAAATAAATGCATGTTCTTGTATATATAGATATACGAAAAAAGCATTTTGTATATAAATACAGAAAATAAATATACAAAGTATACACACATATATTGTGTAAACAAAAAGTTTATCTTGGATGTGGGTAATTGCGATAAATCAGGGCACTAATATTATATATATATATTACAACAACGAGGTAATGTATATACTGTTCATGTTTAGATTTATGCATAAGCTTTTCCAATAGAAAATAATAATAATAATAAAAACACTAACTTTTTGTAACAGAATTCCTGACTTAAAGAAATCCCAAAATCTAAATAATTTACTCACCTTCGCCAATTTTGAGTAACTGTCACAATACAATTGGATTCAGGGTTTCAACTCCCTTACCCATTCACAGGGTTTAACATTTCAATGGATCAATGAGTAACTACAATTCTGACCTTTTAAACTTTATTGCAATAGGTTTGCAATAACATAGGGTTTTAAAATTTTCTGAACTGTCCGTTTTTTATATTTAACTCAGACTATACGCCAATTCACTTATTATTAATTCACTAAATGATTAATTGAGATTGTTTGCACAATATACAGTATGTGTGTGTGTGTGTAACTTTTTTTTTTTTGTAAATTTTTTTATTTTTTTCATTTTATAAGTTCTTACTTTCTCTGGGAATCAAACCCATGACCTTGTCGTTGTTAGCACCCCACATGCTCTACTGTTAGAGCTACAGGAAATATTTACATTCTGCAATCCTTCATCTAGTCAGCATATTCATGTTGTTCATCATTGTATGAAAAAGAAGAGCCTCATGCATTTTAATTGGTGCCCTGTCTATATGTAATCTCTAAGACATGCACTGAATACTATTTTTGCTCTAAAATATCCATATCAAGGGATTTACCTTAGCTAGAAAAAAAAGAAAGAGTTTAAAAGCAAAGCTAGTTCCACCTCTCCCTCTTTAGATGTATCATCCAAAGCATTCCCTTTTTTTTTCCTTTTCAAGACTCAGCCACCCTTCCTTTTGGATTCTCAAAACACAGCAAACCGATACATGTCATACA
>JAUMHI010000070.1:7115531-7134129 GCA_032359435.1 Enteromius unitaeniatus | reverse complement strand
AGGTCTCTCCAGAGATGCTTAATTGGGTTTAAGTCAGGGCTCTGGCTGGGTCATTCAAGAACAGTCACAGAGTTGTTGTGAAGCCACTCCTTTGTTATTTTAGCTGTGTGCTTAGGGTTATTGTCTTGTCGGAAGGTAAACCTTCCAGCCCAGTCTGAGGTTCTGAGCACTCTGGAGAAGGTTTTGGTCCAGGATACCCCTGTACCTGGCCGCATTTATCTTTCACTCGATTGCAACCAGTTGTCCTGTCCCTGCAGCTGATGCTGCCACCACCATGTTTCACTGTTGGGACTGTATTGGACAAGTGATGAGCAGTGCCTGGTTTTCTCAACACATACCTCTTAGAATTAAGGGCAAAAAGTTCCATTTTGGTCTCATCAGACCAAAGAACCCTTTTTCTCACCATCTTGGGATTCCTTCAGGTGTCAATGCGGACTACTCTGCCATAAAGCCCCGACTGGTGGCTGCAGTGATGGTTGACTTTCTACAACTTTCTCTCATCTCCCAACTGCATCTCTGGAGCTCAGCCACAGTGATCTTTGGGTTCTTCTTTACCTCTCTCACCAAGGCTCTTTTCACCCAATAGCTCAGTTTGCCCGGACAGCCAGCTCTAGGAAGGGTTCTGGTTATCCCAAACGTCTTCCATTTAAGGATTATGGAGGCCACTGTGCTTTTAGGAACCTTGTGCAGCAGCATTTTTTTTAACCTTGGCCAGATCTGTGCCTTGCCACAATTCTGTCTCTGAGCTCTTCAGGCAGTTCCTTGACCTCATGGTTCTCATTTGCTCTGACATGCATTGTGAGCTGTAAGGTCTTATATAGACAGGTGTGTGGCTTTCCTAATCAAGTCCAATCAGTATAATCAAACACAGCTGGACTTCAATGAAGGTGTAGAACCATCTCAAGGATGATCAGACAAAATGGACAGCACTAGAGGCTCTGAAAAAATCAGCAAAAATGTCAACAATTCTGTGTTTTTCTGTCAATATGCGGTGCTGTGTGTACATTATGAAGAAAAAATATGAACTTGATATGATGGTTTTAGCAAATGGCTGCAATATAACAGTGAAAAATTTAAGGGGGTCTGAATACTTTCCATACTCACTGTATCTACATATTTAAATAACTAAACATCTAAAATATCTAAATTACCTTAATGAAAACCTACATACATATCTACATATGAAAATCTTCACAAGTATCTAAATTAATATATTAATAGCTGAAAAACCTAAAAAAAATCTAAACAAATATCTTCTCTCAATAAACTTCTAAATAACTATGTATAAATATCTACATTTCTGAAAGTATCTGATATAATATTGACATATTTAAACATCTAAAATACCTAAAAACTAAAACATCTAAATATCTTCATATCTGAATACCATACCTGTTTAAATAGCTATACTTATATAAATATCTACATAACTAAACATAAATACCTACATAGGTAAATGAAAATCTACATAAATATGGAAATATAAATAGATATATTTCAATATATGAACGCCCCCCCCCCAAAAAAAAAACATCTTAAACATCTAAAAGACCTGTTTAAAGTACCTAAATATCTACACAAATGTCTAAATAACTAAACATCCAAATATCTAATTACATACATAAAGTAAATAAACAAACATTGAAAATGCTCAAATATCTAAGTAAATTAGTAATTACCTAAAGAAAGAACGATTGAACGAAAGACAATACAGAACAAAGCTTTGAATAACGTTTTATTCATAATTTATACCAGCAGATACAAAATGTTTTAACTGTATCCAAATGTGCAAGAAAACACTATTGGTACTTTCATTAATTCAAATTAACAACAAACAAGAACTGACTTTGGAAAACTGACCATGTAAACTGGAGTGAGTAGACCCTTTTGGACAAAAAAAAAAAAAAAGGACTGAATTCAGAGCATTATCATCACTAACTAAAAACGTCGACTACAATTTTTGCATCTGACTTTTTTTTCCTCAAGAGTATACCAAAGTCATTGTGAATACATAGGCCTATATCTAGGTGACATTCTATCTCCCCCGTCTTGTAATTAAAAAGGCAATCATAATCGTAGAGCAGCACAAATGTGTATGACACATTACAGAAATACGTTTGTAAAATTGTACCAAGAGATATAAACAAAGAAAAACTAATCTGTACTAAATACATCATGTAAACATTCACCTTCATTCGCAGCACAAGGACAACAAAACATGAATCAGAAAAATAGATATTTCAGTGAAGCTTGTTAAGTGCTCAACTGTCATCGTTTTAAAATACTTCAGCAATCCGAACAAGCGACATCTAACGGCATACATACAAGGTCATGAAAATGATATTGAACATGATGGAGTCCCGGGAACTTTGCTTCCTATTTTTAAACGCATGCTCGCACACACTGAACAGTTCCAGTCAGTGTTTATCTAATAACGCCACACATATGGGAATAAAACTAAATGAACAAAAGGAAATTCAATGCACATTGCGGTCACATCAGTTCACATTTATTTTTTGCATTAGTCAACTTCCGCATTCTGGTAAATGCGCTTTCAACAAAATGAAAATCTTGTGCCTTGCCTAAAACATTCCTCTTTTTGTCGCTTACTCAACCACACTCTCGCAATCTCAAACACGCACTATTGATTCTGACATCCAACAACCTTCATTTCATTGGAAAATGGCAATCAAATACAGCAAATGAACAAACGTCATATTCTACACCAAAACACACACAGATACAGCATTTAAAATAAGTTTCCGGGTGTGTTAAGGAGCAATTTTACGTCTCAAACTGTTCCCTCATACGCATCACGCAAAACAAACACATTTTTCACTGAAGGAACGAACTCTATGGGTTATGTTTTCACTAATGAATATTAAAGATGGCAAACTGTGTTTATTTGACAGCTAACCTTCAAAGTCTCTCCAAGGTGTCTCACGAATACTTTCCGTGGCATTGTTCATCAGTTTCTGTGAACGCCAGTTGGCACTTTATTAAAAAAGGCCCTTAAAAGCCTTAGACCATGTGTGGTGCGAAACCACAAATAGAAAGTTCTGGCTCTGATTCACACACATTCAATATGCCAGCTAAAGAGACATTTATAAGCTCCCGTGTTTGCTGATTATCCCAATGTAGTCCAAAGCCAAGCAGAGCCGACTGAACCATTTCATGTCATATTTATCCCCAGCATCATTTAAGTGAAGCGCAAAAACTACTAACTCTCACAAAAGACGAGCACCCAGTTTTTCCTATCTGGAGCCCTATTAAAAGAAAAGAAAAGCAACAGATGATTCCCTTTCAGGTGTCAGGAAAGAGGATATGCGGTGTGTGGAAAAAAACTAAACGGACAACAAATTCTCAAATTTCTAAATGCAACATTTTTGGCTTGAAGCAGAGTTTATGAAATATTGACAGGCTGACATGCTGCTATTATGGAAGACAGAGGGTGAGAAAGCCTTCTGTCGTTTAGCAAAGGGCAAAAAAAAAAATGAATGCATATTCCTTTGGGATCACTGCAGATTAATTGAAAGTTTGCTCATGGTTCAAGTATAAACAAGCCAATATAAAACTGTGCTTTTAGGTTTCAGGTAAGTTGTTACCAATTCCTAACATTATTTTCTTATCTCAACCAGAGCAACACCCCACAAGTGATGGCAATCATTCCAGCGCTAGAATATGAAATACTTAAAATGGTGTTTATACAAGACAAATAAGACGTTCATGAACCATAATAAACCTTTGCTAAATGTTTAAATGATTTAGACAGAACAGAATACTGTATGAACCACACTATACAACATAAATAAAAACAAAACCTCTTTTGTTCTCTACCTGCTCCCTTTTTTTGTATAACATCACAGATTCGTGGCATTCTGCATGTATTCTTCTATAACATTTGTTTTGGATGAGATTCACAGTCCTATCTTTTGTGGCCTTCTCATAACTGACTGAACCGAATTTGTTGTTGCACAGATCTACAAAAGTTTAAATGGACGAATAAATGTTTCACTGTTAACCTCTAATAAAGTAGAACATTAATCCTAAATAAATACTTATTCTTATAAAGTTGTCTGTCGATGTGATAACTGTATTCCACCAAAATTCAGTCATCCAGCATATTCACAAGTTTTATTACAAGTACCGATTTGTAGAAGGAAAACTATCAAAACCTGCCAAAAACATGGCTGACATCATATTTGCAGAGAAAAACGAATTTGACGTAAAGGTGCGATCACATTCATCATTGTTCTGAGAATTTTCAAGAGCGAAAACCCGGTCATTTCAATAGGAATTGACAATATTAGAATTTTCAAGCTGCGAAAAATTTCCCCATGGCTACATGATTAATCGAGATGAAACCGAAATTGATGAGACAGAAACTGCGATTGTCCTGCGTACCTACCAGCGAAGCATCGTTCTGCAATCATTCAGCAACTCCTTCTGAAAGCCAGAGGGAACTTGTGGAAACTCCGAAAACTCCGTCCAGGAAGAAAAAAACAGGAAAAATATAGATGTTGCTGAATAAACAGAACATTTAACTGCTTTCATTAATTCAACATGACTAATAAACACACGACTGCGGCAATTTTTTTTGCGTAGCTTGTCAGAGAACTTTGTGCTTTGTGTAGTAAAATGCTGCTTTACCTGAAAACAGGTGATGGAGATTTACTACTAATCACAGAACCGTTTTTACTGACATGGGCATGGTGATCGCGTTTGATTAATCATGCACCCCTAGATTCCGCATTCAATTCGCCACACTGACCATCAGAAAGATGCTTGTTGAAAGTGATTGTTATGTTAGTTGTGCTTCACTATTGAAAACAGACCTCTTTTGCTCATGAAATTTTGCAGAACTGTGACCACAGCTTTACACTACAGCAAAACTATTGATGAATGAAGCAATTAATGCAACATCCAATCCTCAGATCCAAGCTTCGATAAGAGTATTAACATTACTGCAAAACATATTCATATAATCAATATGAATATTAGGTATGGCATCCCAATCCTAAATGGTTTCTAGACTTACCACGTTGCTCCGAAAAGACCTGCAATATGTAAAACACTGAATCTGAGCAACAACAAATTAACCGCATATATCTGTGGGAAGATCGGATAGTCAACCTACGCAACTGATCACCTGACCTTCATATATGTAAACTGTTTTAAGAACGCGCCACTCAACAAAAAGTGCAATTTACTACCATGTCCCCACTTCAGTCCGTTCAGTAGTGTTTCTCCTGCAAATAATCTTTCATTTTGTTTGGTAAAGGCAGTTTCTGAATCAAATCTATCCGTGTGTACTGTCGGATAACAAAGCGGCAAAGATATTGCAGTGAACGGACTTGCATGAACCGCGAGACGGGATTGGTCAAGCGAACGGGGTACGTGGCGGACCCCGGCAGACGGGATCTAGAGTAACAGAATGCGCCGTTTTCAGAGTCTTTTATAGAAAGCTCGATAAGATCTACGATGGATGTGTGACCTTCTACGTCTGGCTGCTCGTAAAAGCTGAATCTGCCGTTTGAATGTTCGATCCTTGTGTGAAGCGTCTTTCCCTGTGACCGAAAGCTCAGGCTGAGGAGATAGCGATCATCCGAACTGTCCCTCACCAAAAAAGAGCCATCTGGAAGGTTGATGAGCTTCTCCTCAGCCTCCCATCGAGTAATAGGTCCCCAGTACCAACCCTGCTTGGCCAGTTTTTTAAGTTCCTCCGTAAGGCTTGTTACAACCATGGGTCCGCTGCTTTGGAAAGAATCGTACACCCTGCTAACACCGGGAGCGGAATTGGGGTCAAAGTTCAGGTGGTGCCTCACTCTCTCGACAACATGAGAGTCTGCACCACTGAACCCGGAGAGGGTCCTTGGAATATCATTGTTGGAAAGAGGTGACAGGGAGGGAGAAAATAACGGCGTGTCGGCTCTGGAGTTGGAAAGGACCATCGCCAGAGTACCAGGAAGGTGTCCGTTCACCATCTGCTCCATGAGAATGTCCGATGGCATGAGGTCGTGGTCATCCGGGCCCTGATCCACGTGCAACGAGCCAGATTCGACCGGATCGACCACTTCCATCGGCGAGGGACCATCCAAGCAGAAGGACTGGGATGAATCTGGGTACATTCCCTCATCTAAAGGCATTGTGTACTGGATGTAGTCCTGAGGTGTGAGTCCAATAGGCACGTGATCCTCAATGTTCAAATGCAAGTTGCCACTCTGAGTATCCATGTCCTTCAGAGATTCACCCTGATCCTGGAACAGACCTTCTAATTGGATATCATGGAACTCCTTTCTGATGCCATTGAGGGAGGGACTGGGATTGGGCGAGTGGACCATAGCTTTGACTTTCACCTCCATCTTGATGCAAGCCTCTTCAGAGACAACTGGCCGGAAAGGCCACGGAGAAGGGCTGTAATGATGGCTTCGGAGGGACGAGGATCTTAAGGGCCGCTGGGCTTTGACTTCATTAAAGCTTATCGGGACTGATGAGGAAGAGAAGGTGTCGTCATCATCTCCAGAGCCCACAGTAGTGGAGCCTCCTTTAACTTTCGCTTTCTGTTTGGTAGACAGTCTCCTCTTCAGAGTGCCCATAAGACTTTCACTCTTCGATCGGTTCTTATGACCCTTCTCATCCTCCCCATTAAGATCGCAACCTACCAGCCCTTTGGTGTAACAGCCTCCGAAGAGAGAGTCATCCTTGGTGAACTCGGCCGCTAAAGTTGGCTGCTGGAGCATGACAAAATCCCCATCTTCTTTGCCCTTTATGTTAAGTGACTTTCTGATGGTCTTCAGACTGATCTTCTTCATCCTTGTACACCCAGTCAGGTGAGGGCATGGGACGGTCCTATCTGCTGACCGAAGGATGCTAACCACACAGTCGGGCCATGTGACTGGGAAATGTCAACCATGTGAACGCCAAAGCCTTCATCATCTGAAAAAGGTGAGAGAAGACATCATATAAAAACTGAAATAACCATTTATCACGACTTTTTAAGCCATCTGATATATTTACATGATTTTTGTATTTTGACCACAGCCAAAGTGCAGATGCTCAGGACTTCCATTTACCATCTTCGTAAGGTCACAAGCAAATGCTACAATGTTTTTTGACATTTTTAAAACATTCAGAAAATCTGCATTATTTCCATAAACCTTGCAAATTTGGTCAAATCTAAACTAAAGAGTGTAATGCACTCTGTATAAAAATGCATACGTGTCTGTGTGTGACAGTTTGTTTGTGTGAACGATTCACACTGTGTCAAATAAATGTGGACAGAAGAGACTGACTGACAATTGAATTGTTAGAGTGAGCAACTTTACAATATGCTAAGCTATAGCCAGTTTCCTGCTGACATATTTATGTCATATTCACCATGCATATGTACAACTAAAATTGCTTTGATACCCGTACCAGATTATTGAGTGCAAAGTTGATTAGTGTTCAGTTGCTTTTTATCTTACAAGGCAATATAAAATGACTGATAATTGCAGAATTCCCATGACCAAGAGAACTAAACAAAGCTAAATATACCTACCTTTAACCAGATAACCATTACCTAGTTTTTAATGTATCACGTTTGCAATGGCAATTCCTCAAACATGTGTAACCTAATATATTAGTGACACAAGTTTTACAAAACTGTCACATCAGACATGTTTATTGTTTGGCTTAAATTTGACTAACATTACCCTTAATCAATAGGCTAACCAGGTGGTTATAAATAGCGTGTTGACATAAAACCAACATATCAGTCTACAAACACGTCCTTCGCACAATTAAAAACCAAAAAGTTTTGTTTTGAATGCATTCACTTATAAACGTTCATAACTGAGGCGGGCCTTTATCGATATTATTTTAAATATGATACGACTGTATCCAACTCAACAAATATTAGCAACACGGAACTAAAAGAAATGCAAAGATGACTAAATTACAAGTTTGGACTGTCAGATCAAACTCTAACTGAACAGGCCTGAAATGAGCTGACTTAGGTTAGCTGCCAGGCTACTGGACCTTCATCGTGTCCGACACAACTAACGTTAGAGAGCGTAAATATTGACGTTTCAAGTCATCTTCACTTACCATTTTAAGTGGAGTTTAACCCCCCTCCGCTGCTTCAGAAGGATGGATCTGGGTCGAACGTGTTTGTAAATAAGACGACGAGGGTTGTATTTAGCATTAGCGTGCTAATAATAGACTGCTAGCTGGTAGGCTAATCAAGTAACAGCTCCCTCGCACGAATAAGAGCTGCTTCACGACATAAACACCCACTGCTCGTGGTCTGTCATCCTCTTATACACGCGAAGAGCCGAGGCAGTTTGTTCCTCAGCTGTATTTGCCTGCTTGATGACAGAAACATCCCTTATTACAGCCCCAGTTCTCTTTTCCTTTTTTGTGCTAGCTAGCCACTTTGGCTACAGTCCGTATCTCTCCCTCTTCCTTTGTTGACTGTTGCATTATGGGAAAAGACGCTGAAAGGATAACAAGAGGGAGGAGGACGTCTGGGCTGGGATTCATTTATTTATTATATACTATATAGCATTGTACCGTATTGTTAGAAATGTGATATACATTGTTTATGTATTATGGAAAAGAGTATGAAGGTTGGTTGTTTTTATTTTATTTTATGTTTAATTTTATACATGCAAATTTACATTTGGTGTGTAAGACGTCACATAAAATGACTGGCTTGAGACTTTTTAATATAAGAGAATGTTATACCTTATATTAAAGTGCTTATAAAAAAGTTTTATTTGAAACGAAAAGTCTATTATTTATGTATTATTTAAAATATGCAAGAGGTGGGTGTCATAGTGTTTACATTCATTCATTCATTGTAGACATCTGCTTCATTTATAATTTATTCATTTTAATTCACATATTAACACATAGGCATGAATATAGATAGATAGATAGATAGATACAAGATGGATACAAAGTTGCAGCTTGAATGAACAAAACCACTTACAAATAAGATTAAATTGTGTTGTTATCTTTAGTTGCAGTTTAACCTGATAATATTATATCATTATTATTATTAAAAGTTATTAAACTCTCAGATCAGCACAGTCTTGTAATGTGGGTTGAATCATTTTTTTTGTATTCTGAAATGATAGTGGATATTAAATATGCTTAATAATAAAAACAAACACTGATAAAGACGTGCATGTAATTATACAATTTCTTTAAACAAATTTAATTTATGAATATTTTGTCAGGTCGCTATCTTTTTTTTTTTTTCCTAAGCACCGCTGTGTTATTTGAGATAAAGCATGAACTCTAAAGTAATTCATTGGTGGCCTAATTAGTGTCAGTATTGTTTTAAAGTGGGTAATTGTGTTTACTGCTGTTGGGCTAATTTGAGCCTCACTCTGAGATGCTGTTTTTTTCCCCTTACCCTTAAAGTTAAACTGTCAAGCTAATAAAATGCGGTAGTGAACCTGCCGGAGCTCTTTGTGCAGGGACAGCCTCTATGCAAAGAGTCTAATTACATGCCCCTATTAGAGCTTATCAAGCTGAGCCACATTATATCCAGAGAGGAGGAGAGGACCTGATTCGTTAAAAGAGCACAGTCATGCTTATAAAGGGCTTTCAGAAGACAAACCAGAATCTTTATATAAAGATAAACAGGGTTTCTTTGCATCCCATGCTTTTTGGGTCTTTTAAAGCAGGAGATTATCATTTGTCATATCTCATATGATTCTTCCTATTTTGTATGAAAGCTGCATGAGCCAGAAATTATTTGCTCAATATGTCTGCAGCATCTCTCACATTGATTTAGTCCTTCAGCTTGACTGTTTTCGCTAGGGGGGCGGTTGTCAGAGGTCCCTCGGTGCCCACCCTAATATCTTCAACACTTGCAGTGGAGCGGAAGACGTGTATTACAGACATGTCAGACAGTGATGGTACCGGTGGGACCACTTGGGTTTTTGTTGTCTGAGATTACTTGGCTAGAGCGGCTCTTGTTCTCTCCGGTCGGGGGTCATTTATTGGATTGATCATGTTTACCTCTTTAGCGTATGCCCTCTTTTCCTTTCAAGTCAACAAGTGCATGCTCTGGATGCATTAGTATGCAGGAAAGGCGATCCGCGAGCTAGTCCTTCAAAACCTCTGCTCGCTCCACATGGAGAGTCCTTAAAGGATTTGAGAGAGTTTGCATTAATTACACCTGGAACAGCTGGAGCCGCGCAGAATGTAATGAGTCAGCCATATACGACTCGAGCTGAATGCAATTAACGTATGCAAAGAAAAGAGCATTGATATTTACTCATGTATGTAAAACATGATTTGCTTACTGTCTTTAAACTGAGTTTATGCTTTTTGGGTCATTTTGGTGTAAATGTGCTGTGAAGAACTCTGGATGTTTAAATTAGTGCCATTATGGCCTGGTTGTGTAATGTTAAAATATGCGTTGTAAAAGCATAAGGCATGTTATGTCACTTTCTGGTTTTACTTGAGCTCTTTACATATACTTACAGCTTTTTTGCCACCATCTATGAACTAAAAATGCTAGTGTTTTTTTGTTGTTTTTTTGGCCACATTAGAAATGTTTGTGTTTTGAATTTATATTATACTGGATATTATTTATAAATATTTTAAGCCTCTAATTGCAATGATTTTGTAATGCGAATGAAACAAAGCTGTTGCATAATTTCATGCATGCATAACAACATTACACATACTAGGTTTTATTAGTAAAAAATGATTAACTGGATGTGTTATGCCACTAATTACAAACAAATTCAAATTTCAAATTTTATTTGTCACATACTTTTTTGTCACATAGTCATTCGATATGCAGTGAAATGCTTAGACAACTGCTCAGATCTTAAAATACAAGACTATGAATAGGAAATAAATATGAAAAATAAAATAGAGGGTAAATTTAACTAAGAAAGTAAATAAATAAATAAATAACTGTACAGTACAAAATACACAATATAAGAAATATATGAAGAAATACAGAACAATAAAACAGCTGTAAAAAGTAGATAAAAATGGTAATGAATGAATAGTATTTTTTTTTATCATCATTTCTGTTAATCTTTCTCTTTTCTTCTCTATTTTGACATAACCAGTCAAACAGCTTCTCTATAATGAAAAAAAGATAATAAAGCCAGGAACTGATTTTATTGATTAGGAATTGATTAATTATTTGATTTTTTTGTTGTTAATTGCTGCCATATTATGTGAGTGACAGGTTGCTGGAGGGAAGATGTAATATATTTTCCTGCCTCTGTTCCAATGAACACATCTTCAGAGAAGAGATATATTTAAAAGGGTTTGTTAAAAATATATATAATAATGATGATGTGCACAGACTTATTATACACTGCTATATTCCATTAAATACTTTGGAGAAATATTGCATTACTGTACATCAGTTGATCATCAGTGAATCCACTGTAAAGCATGGGTGCCGTCAAAACGAGTGTCTACACCCTCAGGAAAATGCGTATAACTAGTACCCTAAATAAAAATGGCAACTTGTGGTATTAATACTCCAAAATGGACTTTAGCATATATATGACATGCACGTTTTTGGTAGGCATATTTTTCCCGTGCATATATTCCTGTGCAAAATATTACAATAATCCCCAAGTAATGCATGCAACTTCAGTTGATCAGTTACTGTTTTGTGAAATAAAAAGCTGTATGCTTGTAAGAAACACCATGATTAAAATATATTCTGGCATAATATGCCTATGTAATCCATAAAAATGCTTCCTCCAGTGTCCATCCCCTGTTTTCCTCTTACATCAAAATCCACATTTGTTTAAAACATGTTTTTGGCTGTTTTCACTAGTAAACAGTGCTTGACACTGCATATTTCTCTCCTGATTCAGGTGAGAATTTTTTTTTTTCACTGGAGACAGAGGACTTTTAACCGGAAGCAATGATTTGAAACATGTTGATGGATTTCTTTATTACAAGCACACAGTATTATGCAAAATGTTAATTGATAGACTGTTTCTAACTAGATAAGACGGTGTGGGGTGTGAATGAGTGTAGTGTAGGTTGTCGAACATTATGTTTACCACAAGTTTTATTTTACTTATAAATTTTAAAAAAAACCCATAAGAAAATCTTGAAGGAATCAGCTGGGAAGTCGTTTTCCGGGTTCTGACATCATACCCACACCACCCTATATTGATTAAGATTTATCTGGAATTAACTGGATTGTTATTTGCTGATTGCTGTGATCTCATTTGAGTGACAGGATGCTGGAGGGAAGTAATAATTGTCCCGCCATTGAGTCAGAGCACATGTGATCAGAGAATAGATGGTGAGGGGAAGGAGAAGTTAATGTTTTTGAATAAAAATAAATAATAATATACATTGATATATTATTTATAACAAACCTCGTAATATTCCATAAAAAAATATAAAATGTCCAATTTTATGGTGACTTGAACAAAGCGAAGTCAACCTAGAACCCGCTTACTGACGTGTACAAAGTCTAAAGAGTTTCAAAATCACCAAATAAGAAATCGGAGTGTCTACCTGGTCTTTGCGATATCAAATGTGTTTGGGTTATGTTCCATATTGGACTCTTAGTGTGGAATATTCATGATGAGTCCAGGCAGGAGCATGGGTGCAAGCCAGGGCGATAGATTTGGTTCATCAGCCAAGCACTTTATCTCACAGTGGGAAAAGACGCAGAGCGATCCTCTCCGTATCGCAGGTTCGCATATCAGAAAGAGACAGCCATGTGGAAAATAAAACAGGGAAATCAGTCCAAAGGTCTTCAGGTCAGGGATGTGCTGAGAGTCATATCAACCAGTCAGACCGCTCAGGGAGGAGACCGCAGCACTGTTTTTTTTTTAGACAAATAGAGTGATTTGGACAGTGAGGCTTCGGTGTACCAGAGGAGGTGATGAATCATACCAAACCCAGGACACATTCATCTGAAGGTGCAGTCTGTTTCCTCAGGCTGGAATGCTTTGAATGACTGATCTCAGATCTAGGCTGATTACCAGCAGGGTCTATCACAGTGAGCACATGGTGAACATTTAGGTGTTTAAATCATATTTCATCCGCCACATACAGGCCTTTAGTTCTGATATAAAGACGGATGGAAGAGAGGTGAAAAACTCATCCGATGCTATCCAAAAGACCTGTCTTATGAAATCAGCCCAAAATGTTGTCTAATCAATCTTGGTAAATTGTAAGCTAATTAGACTGCACTGTAGAAAGTGTATGGTTTGTGTGCTGTTATTGATTCGACATTGTTATTAATAAAGAAACACAGATACACAATTTGTTAATGAAGATCTTGGGATTTATCAAGGACAACAAAACGAAATAATTAAACATTTCATAACAAATATACGATGGACTTATATTAAAAATGTACAGGCCATTCAGGAAGCAGATGTGTTTGTTTCTTCATCAGAATACTGACATCACTTGTTCACCAATGCATCCTCTGCAGTGAATGGGTGCCGTCAGAGTCCAAACAGCTTATGAAGCATCATAACCAACATAGTGCGAAGTGAAAGTATGTGTGCTTGTAAAAAACAAACAAACAAACTAGAAGCTTTAACTTTAAACACTTCCTCACTTCTGGCCAAAATAATACCAATTCTTCCAGTAGATAAAATGTCTATCCACTGCTGTCCTCTCCTTTCAAAATCCATCAACATATTAGTTTAGGGCCATTTTGGACAGTTTTCGCTTGTAAATGTTGTTCGACCTGTGCGTATATTTCTCTCCTTATTCAGACCAGATGGCTTTTTCAATGGAGAAAGCAGGATCGAGGATCAAGCGGTGTATTAATAAATACAATTATAGAAACAAACTCTACACCTACAATGTAGATCTTGGATGGACAAATGATGAGTCAATTTCCATTTAATTGTAATTTTGTAATTTTTTCAGGAACATTGTCAACACAATGTCTAATGTTTTTTATCTGTTGTATATAATTTAAATAGTTTATAATGTCTTAAACCTACTTTAATACAAGTTAAGCCCCGTCTGTGATACAACTGTGTTTTAATGAAAAAATAAATATATGGGCCTGCATTTGTTTTAAAATCTATCACAGCTTTCTAAAATCATACAATAACACAGCTCTGTCCATTGTTATAATCCATATTTTCAAGTAAAAAATGTGTGCCTGCTGCGCCGTCTATCAAAACCTAGAAGTCTTTTAATTATCACTTTTGAGGATCCTACTGTGTTGTCATATGTCACCGTCCAGAGTGTGAAAATCTTAGTCACCAAATAAATATAACCTGTAAAATCATATAAAGCTTTAGAGTCTTTGCACACATTATTATATATCTATATAGCTATAATATTTTTGAGGTTTCTAGAAAGTTGATGCGATTTTCAATCTTGCCTGAAAAAAGGTGAAGTACACTGCTCATGTTTGGAAAGTAAAACACATCCTTGTACTCATCTCACTGTACTTATTATGGGTAAACAGTGTTGTTTATAAAGGTATCAGTGTTGTAATGAACAGTGACATTTCTAGCAAGTGAAAAGAGTCACAGTGCAAATGCCAGCCAGCAAATCAATAGAATATACCTTGTACGTCATCAAATCCTCTAAAACTGGAGAGCAACATGCACATTCAACAAATATGGTACTCTTTGGTGTCTCATAACTTTTTCATAGTATGAAGAAAATAGTGTACTGCTGTGAGAAGTACATATAATATTTCCGAATATAAACTGCAAGCTTTAAAACAAAGCTAGATTTAAAAGGACAGTTTATCCAGGAATGAAACCACTTACTCTCCCCTCCTTCTTCTTCTCAACCCTTTAACACTTTTGCTTTAAAACTGTTGGACGCAAAAGGAGTTGTTCTGTTGAAAGTAAGTTTTAGTAACATTGTTGGAAAAACTGCAAGCCGCATTAAAAGTGAATAGAAAACACAATAGCTTATATAATATTTAGTTTGACGTCCTGAGGCGCACCACGTGAAGGTGAAGTCTTCTTTCACTGAGTATTATTTATTTGTGTTAGTATTGGTTTTATTTAGGCCTATTTGTAGACATGTATATATAATTCGTTTCTATAATATTGTTAGCTTAATAAAAAAAAGATTATTTAGTGATCTTTATACGGGGGGGAAACTTTATTACGCATTCAGATGATACAATTATTGATTTATACGTTATAAACAAGCTGTTGTAAAGCCCAAACAATTTTGCACGGCCTCTCTTTTATAACTGATCTGACATATACCGGAAGTGCCTGACAGTGGCGCGCTAGTTGAAAACAGAGCAGTAGTGACGAGGATATGACGTTTACCTGAAAACCGCCGTTGATGCACAGTAAATGTAGTCCGTTTTGTTTTCCACCTGTGAGATAAACAACTATGGAGTTATCGTCACTCATAAAGAAGATCGGTAAGACGTTTTGTAAGAGAGACGGCTTTTTGGGCGTTAAACAACAAACTGCTGAAACTGAAGTAGTAGCCTGATTAGCTAAAGAGAAGTGAAGATGTATGTTTTGATCAACTGTTATTTGGCATAAACATGTATGCATAATTAATTACCAGTCATGCTAATATTGTATCTCGCAGAAGAGTGTTTCTTTAGTTTGCTGAAGTCGCACAAAGGCTAATGTAACTGCGTTTTCATAGCAGCTCACTCACAAAGGATCTGTCAAAGTTGTCTTTAACGTTAGTTTAGTTCACTTTTTTGGTCGTCTTGTTTTGTTAGACTGCAATCTGTGTTGTAGTTTCGGGGAAATGCATCTTAGTAACGCTTAGTAAATTGCTTAGTAACGTTAGTTAAGTTTAGTTTTACTGTTTACTGTTAACGTTACTGTTGTTTCCTGAGAGTGTTTTAAAAGAGTTTATGATCAAAACAAGAAAGAACGTTTTCTATTTTGTCTTGTTTCAAACAAAACCTTTAAAAAAAAAAATCTTTACATTTTTCAGAAAACAAGACTTAGTTATGCTTCTCAAGCAAATTGATCTTCATTTTAAGGGATTGTTTATCACAAAGATTAATAATCTGTTGTTCACTCAGCCTCAAGTTGTTCCAAATCTGTATGTATCAGTTATTGAACACAAAATAACATATTTCGGCAACCGAACCAAAGATAACGTTTGGCTTCCACAGTATCTAAAAAAAATACTACGGTAAATCAGAATCTACCGTAAACTGATTAGTTGCCAACATTCTTCAAAATGTCTTTCCTTCTGTTCAACAGAAAAAAAACACTCTTACAGTGGAGGGCAATGACAGAATTTTCATTCTTAGGTTAACTTTTCTTTTAAGGAAGTTTTAAGTATTGAAATATATTGAGAAATACATATACCTAGTGATAATTGCGAAGAATTGCAGTGCAAAGAGTATAAATTGTTGCACTGCATTATACTGTATTCATACATCATCATTTTTCTCCATAAGGACACTCCTTAGTGGAAATCAGAGTTCGGGCTCTTAAAAATATCAGAAGCAAACTGGATCATGGTCTCATTGCCGTTTCCGATCTGGTCCAAGAAAGGATGCTGTTTGTCTTCCTTCTGGAATGGTTTAATTTTCCAGAGGTTCCGATGCAGGAGGAAGCTCTGGAGTTGATCGGCACGCTGTCTAAGGTAATTATAATGCACAGAAACAGTGCAAAATGATGTGAGTGTCTTTATATTGCCAGGCTGCATTTAGCGAGCTGTTCTCAATGACAGGAAGTGATGTTTTAATGGGCCTCACTGCAGTGGCACTATTCATTACCAATCAGATCACGAAGGGAAAAAAAGTGCAAGTGGGTGTCAGCAGCATCCGCAGAAAGATCCGGGCAGATTATTCTACTAGATGGCATGTTTTGAGTAGTATCTAATTTTGGTTTCCGTTCCATGTCAAAGCACCCAACCGGGACCCAAATGCTACAGGAGGTAGGGGCTGTCGAATTCCTAACACAGCTCTCGCCTAATGTGGATCCTCGCCTCCGAACAATCATAGACGGCATCTTGGATCAGCTCTTCCACCTCCCAGAGGCCCTGCCTAGTTGTCCACCCACAACCTCCTACGAGCCACATTCTGTTCCCTCGCTTCAGACAGGTATAAAAACATTACATTGATTTTATATCTTTCTGTTCTGCAGATTACTGTAGATATCGATGTCATTATAACCAATGTCAAGGTTGCCACAAAGTCCTGTTTGAATAGCTGTCTGACAGCAGCTCCGGAATGAACATGAGTAGACTGTCTGATTCAAGGTAGAGGAGAGCATGAAAGTGCTGGGCCTGATTCGCTTTTCAACTGCAGCTGCTTTTGTGTTCTCAGAAGACGACGACTCGGCTAGGGGATATTTCCAGTGCAGTAAACCCAAGCAGACAGATGCTCCCACCCCCAGAGTATCATGTAGGTGACATCAACATCAAATTACTTTTTGTTAACTAACTTTCAGAGAGAACTTAAACTCATTAAGTCTGTAACATGGATCACTGTGGAATGTATGTGTTAAATAATCTTATATCAGCACTGATAAGAATTGTCAGGACTCGACTTTTATCCTGGAAAGGTTGGGACAATTGTGCAGATTTACATGCTAATAAAATATATTTATTTTTAATTGAAAAAAAGGATTAACATTTACGCATTTATATAAAAAAACATACATGTACATTTTTGTATACAAAAGTCTTGACATCTTATTCTCATCAGGACTGCATTTATTTTTTGATCCAAAATAGAGTTAAATTATTATTATTCTTATATATAAATCACAATAAAATGTAGTTTAGAGTCACATAATCCTTCCGAATCCTTGTAAGGTTTATCAGTAAACAACTACATGAACTAAGAATGAATAGCAACAGCGTTTTTTATTTCAGCATTTACTAATGCATTATTAAAATCGCAAGTTGTGTTTGTTAACATTAGTTAATGCACTGTGAACCAACAAGGAATTATTGTATTTTTATGAACTATCGTTGACAAAGATGAATAAATACTGTAATACATGTATTGTTCATTGTTTGTTCATGTTAGTTATGTAATACTAACAAATGAAACCTTATTGTAAAGTGTTCTCCATTTTAATATACTGATGAAACTTTCAAAACAGTGCTGCTTAATACTTTAATATAAGCCATTATATGTTTTTCAGGTTTCCTTGATGAATGGAAAAGTTCACAAGAACAGCATTTATTTAATAAATCCTTATTGAATAATTTTATAAAAGAATTATTCTATGCAACCTTACTGAAGAAAAGTATCATCTTACTAAATAAATTTGACTAGACCTACATTTTTAAAGATTAAACAGTTTTTAACGAGGCTTTTAATTTTATTTACAAAAAGGAAGAAGTTAAAGCAATTCAATTGTAATTTTCTTCCATTTGAAGTGATGCTTGTTCCAAATCAATCTTACAATTCAGTCAGAATATAATCTGTTATCAAGTTCTTCAATGTCGCTGACATATTTATGTATCTTTAAGAACAGTTGTGTTCAACATATTTCAGAAACCAAATGTTTTAGTTTATTAAAGTGTGCACATTGCACATAATTAACAGACTTGAAGTACAGTATTTCACCCAAAGATTGAAAAAATGAAAAAATCATGTTGTTCCTAAAATATCGACAGAATTAACACATGAACATATTTTTTAAATTGTTGTCTTTGTTTA
>JAUMHI010000070.1:7088547-7111620 GCA_032359435.1 Enteromius unitaeniatus | reverse complement strand
TAAATTTAGCAAAAGTATTCGTCACCACCTTTAAAAAATCTTTTCTTTTTTTAAAATGTTGCTTACAACCATTTATGTCTTTAGCGATTAAGAATTCTTTTTGATTTGTGCGCTGCAGCGGTAGCAGCAGTCAGAGAGGGGCTCCCCCCAGGCCAGCCCAACAGTCTCCCCTCCCGCAGCCCCACCCGGAGCTCCCTCCAGAGATGGAAGTGGAGGACTCACTGGAGCTGCAGCTGCAGCAGTGGAGCCTGGCTAGATTTGCTGTGGCGGCCGTGGAGCACGCTCTCCCTCTCATCAGGACAGGTGAGAGTGCTCTTAAACCCTCTTTCCTGTTTCAAATGCAGCTACAGCTGCTGCCGATCCCCTCACACGTATGCTACCCTCGCTCATCATATTCCCTTCTTTTTGTTCTCATCCCCTCCCTCTCAGAGAGCCTAAAGGTTTTCCAACGGGTGCTAGAGCTGCTGGCAGAGGCACAGGGGCTGCTGGGAGACAGCATAGCCCCCGAGGTGTGGGACGAGCACAGCCTGACTGCGACAGAGCTGGCAAGTGTCTTCAATAACCCTCCTCCACGGTGCAGATCCATAGCCATGAGGCTGATGTCTGCATTAGTGCATACAAACACACACCTGTCGCTGCTCCATCTCACCCACTCCACTTACTCTGAGGGACAGATGGCCATTGTAGGACGTTAAGCTATCAGCGCAAATCAGCCATGGCACGACCGTTGTTTTTTTAGGCCAGTTTTACCACTTTGAAGTCCCTGTTTGCTCCTGACAACTCAATACATCTGCTGTTTCCATCTGAAATATTTGTATTGGTTTAGTTAACATACAGTAAGCCTTTACAGCTTATGTTAAACTGTAACTCGTTCAGTACGGCTCTATACTATAGCATTAGTAATGAAATGGCTCACGTTATATAAGAATGAACTTACTTTTAGAGCATTTATAAATCTTGCTTAGTGTTAGTGCTTTAATAGTTTTCAGGTTGTATAAATTAACATGAATTAATGTATTATGAATGAACATTAATAATAAAAAATAGTAAATTTTTAAGCGAACCTAGATGAATAAATTCTGTTTAATTGCTGTTTATATTAGTTTATGATACTTAATTCATCAACTACTATTTAGTGTAATGAGCTTCATTGATAAAATATTACGTTTTTTTAATTTATTTAGCCAAGATGGTCCCATTGAGATGCAATATCTCTTCTATTATAGAGTCCTGGTTAATGTTACCCAATAAGCATACATGTTAACATTAAGTATAAGTATATTATAGTATATTTATTATATTAGAGATGATATTGCATTATATCTTATACAGTATAAATGAACACTGTTCAAATTCATGTTTGTTCATAATGCATAAACCAAAGTTAACATAGATAATCACAAAACATTCACAACGTTTTGGTAAAGTTGGACTATTATTATTATTTTAGTGTACTTCTTTTCATTCAGCTTATGAGTATTTAACATAAAATTACATCAATACATTGCATTATACTCATACCAAGGATTATGTAGGTCGCATCACGCCGATTTAACAATTTGTCTCATCCAATGATGTTCATTGCCCGTAGAAATCTTTTTAAATGTACCCATTGTGCTTAGTGTGTGTGTGTACACACCTATGAGAATGTTCCCCGTCGCATATGATTATGTATATTTCACGGCATGCCTTTCTCCCTTCATTGATCTTTAATGCACGCTCATGGCGTTTTATCTTGAAAAACTGCTGTCATGTGAAAACTTTCTTTGAAATGCACAAGACTCTTGCTGCCCCCTGCTGGCAATAAAATGATATGAGATCAGTGAGTTTCTCAGTACTTATGTTTTTTTTTTTTTGTGAAAGAGAGAGAAATTACAGGCATGTATAGAGACATTGGGAGATGTTATATGCTACCACCATGGCATGACATCCTCTGAACAACCAGAATCGTCTCTGATCCACCACCGAATGGTCTTCACAGGCACTGCCATTTTCACAATACGTCTCCTGCAAACCTTGTTACCTGTGGAGAAGGTGAGTGAACATATGGCTGTGCCATTCTTAGACATTAATAAGCCGTGCCACCATCGCTGAATGGACATATGGCCGTGTCCTTCACGGTCATTATTAAAACAAATGAGAGTGTGAAGCACACCAGAAGTTGCTGTGAAAGGGTCAATTGTTCAGTTAAGCTGTAGACCTAAGGACAGCACTGTAATTACAGAAAAATTCATTAGTGTGTGCTTGTTTAGTGTACATATGTGTGTTTATTACCTTATGTGTGATGTCTTTACAAACAGGCTGGAGATAACCTTCCGGAAAGTATAGTGGCTGCCATTTTCCTCGTGTGTCTCGATTCATCCTTCAGTGTGGCATACCCCCTCATCCATGAGTCAGCCGTGGCGTACTTAGAACAGGCTTGCTTTGAAAGATACAGCCTGTATCGTAGAGTATCCCGTGTTTCTCACTGCATGGAGGCTACATGTACTTTTTTAAAGGATGCACAGGCTCAGGTAATGACTGGAAACTTTCAGGACCGAGTAACTTGTAGGATATCTGCTAGAAGAGTATGCTTCTTCTAGTGGAGGCATCCAGTGATATTGAAATTCTGGTTGGTGAAGATAGGCTAATCATTTTATGGAACGTTGTAGCCGATATTGAGTACTGTTGTCTAAATAAATGTTAAAATCATACAAATAAATTAAGATTAAGACTGATGCAATGCTCGGAATATTTTAAAGATGATTAACTTAGGATATTTGCTAAAAGTATATATTCCTTCTAATGGATTCATTGAATTATTAAAATTTGAGTTGATAAGCTGGTATGATTTTATTTTGTATTCTACACTACTGTCTAAATAAATTGGAAATTAAACGAGTCATTATTTACTTTTTGTAAGATTAACAATACATTAAAGAAAAAACTAAGTATAATGTAAAAGCAGAGGAAATGAGCATGAAAAACTTAACTGACTTACAAACATTTCTAATCGTGTAAGGTTCACCCAATCGGACCTCATTCTTTAGGGTTCTATGTCGCTCTTGTCGGCCGCTTATGTAGATCTCACTGCCACCATCTCACTAATCTATTCCAGAGATTATTTAACACCATTTAAAGACTGACCATGTTTGCTTTAGTAGATACGGCTAGTATTATGAAGTATGGCACCCTATGCCTGCTAGTACCCCAAAAGTATTTTTGTCTAGCGCCTCATAGTTCATGCAGCTGCTTAACTATTTAACTTGGGTCAAACATTTTATCAGAAATTTAGAAATTTTCTACCTGATGTGCCCCATGCTCCATCTAACCTGTGACACTCTCAATAACCGATGTAGTACCGATATATCGGGCAGCCCTAAGTCCAATTTAATCAAAAGATACTAATGCAACTTTTTCCGTATGACTGTTACTTTAAGAATTTTAAGTAAAATAGATTCAAGTGAAATGTTTCTTCACAGGGCGATAAGAACTGGCATGAGCTTTTGGAGCTCGCTGACCAAGGAATAGAAGCTTTTCCGTACCATCAGCACCTACCGGTGGTGAAGGAATGTGTTCAGATTTGCTCCTACCTGTAAGTTGCTCACAATTATGTAAACTGTAAAACTGCCATTGACATCTGCTGTTTTGTCTCGCACTGCGGAAGAGGTGTCATCGTATGAAAACCTGTAAAAAAAAAAATCGTGTCTGTTCGTAGGTGGAAATTTGCACAAGCAAGCCCGCTCCTGCAGTCGGAGAGTCAGAAGATATTTCTGAAACTTTTGTCTCATCCTCTGTCCCCGGTGAAGGCAGAAACCTACTGCTGCACTCTGAGTGTTTTGAAGGTACAAGATGTGCAGTGGAAATTGGGAGATTTTAAGAGAGATGGCCTATTTTAAGCCACTTCCAGTAGATAAGTGACAGGAGAGACAGGGAAAAGTTCACCTAGTTTTGAAAATGTGAATATTCCAGCTACATCTTTGGTTAAAGTTGGACATTAACTGATCTTACATGGTTTTAAGTGCTTGAACCAGTAGTCCAGCGTTTCCTGTTTGGCTGTATATATAAATGCACACACAGCATTTACATATAAAAATGTATATATATATATATATATATATATATAAATATAAATTGTACATTTTTAATGTAGTTATTTATATTCATATAATTCATATTATATATAAATGTAATAAATGTTACATATTTATTATATCTATACATTTTCTTAAATCTATACATTTTTGTTTTTGATGTGATTGTTTGACAGTACCGGTTATTATATTCAACAAAATTTTGTATATTTTATTTCAGATTTAACTGCACTTAAATTCATATTTAAATGCAGTTAAAGAGTATTATATTATTTTAGATTATATTATTAACAAATATTTTATTATTATTGTTAGTATTATTATTATTATTATTATTATTATTACATTTACTCTACCATGCAATTTTATACTTTGGGGCCAGTTGGATTTCTTTAAAAACTTAATATTTTATTTAGCAAGGATGCATACATAAAGTAAACAAATGTATATTGTTACAAAAGATACATAGATTTCTATTTCAAATAAATCTTATTTTTATTTTTATATTTATAAAAAAATGTTTTTTTAGCAATGATAGTAATAAAAATGTTACCCATATCTGCATTTTATAATGATTTCTGATAGATCATGTGACACTGAAGGCTACAGCTTACCTACGCAAGAATAAAGTGCATTAAAAAATATGTTCTCTTTAATGTATTTTAAAATGTAATAATATTTGACAGCATACAAAATCAAGTTTACTACATGTAAGCTATCATCCAAAGCCCTTTTTAGAGTAGTTTAGAAGCTTGACCACCTGATGACCTGGCATTTCCAGCCAGCAATAGACCTATAAAATTTTGGTCAACAGCTCTTCCATTTGTAGGTAGTACAGATTGTGTGGGGGCAGTGTTTAGTTTACATTGAATTTCTATTACATTGCTCAGCAGTTCTATTACACTCCACATAGGGTGTTGGTGACCCCTGAACCCTGTAGACGGTAATATCCCCCCCTAACATCCTGCTCTCATCCCTACAGGAGTGTTTAGGAGTTCAGAACGTGGCCAAACCTGCCTCATCCATCTGCAGTGGAGTGAATTTCTTGCTCCATTCCCGTGTCCTGTATGAGATCAGTATGTTTGGCCTTCAAGACCAAGCAAGAGAGGTGAATTATTCACCTTCCTGTTTCCAGCAAGACCCCAAGTAATGCACAAAGAAGAAATAGTTTGATACACCAATACACAGCTCGCTGATAAATAATGCATCCACGCTTCATGTTTAATAGGTTACTGAGGTCACTCTAAGCTAATGATTGACATTGGAAATGCACTCTTCTCACTGCTGGAGGTGGCAGTTGGTGGATTTGGATGAGTTAGCTTGTTGTAAGTGCAATATCATAGCGCCATCAACTAACTTTATGTGTGATCCAAAGGTGAGCGCTGCTGCCAAGGATATTCTACTCTATCTGCTGAAGGGACGATTGATGATGACAGCTGCAAGTTGGAGCAGATTTAATGAGGCACTTTACCCGGTCATTCCCGTATTACAGGTGCAAACACTCTTTCCTTTCTCCACATCTCTCGGCACACACACACACACAAATGCACAGCCGCAATATAACCATCAAACCGGGCTAAAAAAAATTATTTTCCAATGTAATATTAACGTGTTTGCGAGGCGCCCGAGGCTGAATGGTAATATCCATGTTACGCCGCATTCTATTTTAAACAAGGTTATTTTGTACTTTTCAACAAGCAAAGCCATGTTTCATTTCATTGAAACGACTTCCACTGCGCATGGGGTGGAGTTGAAATTGAATATTCATAAATCTTGTCAAGGTCAACACATTTGATTCATTTTTTAGCTGAAGCCTCTGAGTAATTGGTTTGCGCTGTCAATAAAGCCGTGGTGAAATGGCATTGTCTGTTGTTTATAGTTTTTTTTTTTTCAAAATGGATTTAAGCTCGAGAGTCTGTTGTCTGCCATGGCCGTGTTAAAGCTCTGTCCGTTTTTGTATATTAGAGTTACGCAAGAACCGAGGACGCCCTGGGAAACTGTATCCTGCTGATAAGTGAAGCATCTGCTGAAAAGGAAGATGAGGTATGCTCTCTGACTGCTAGACTGAGGGCGGCCCTACGGCTTTTGTTCACCAAGCATCATGCGTAAGTTAAATGTGCACATCACTTTGGATATCTAATCTTTTTTTTTTTTTTACTTTCTTGGGGCAGTAATTACCAAAGTATGGAAATTCTTGACATCATTTACTCATCCGTATCATTTTCTTCTTTGTATAATGTTAACGCTGCTATATATATAACTTGAATGTCAAGGTCTTCAAATGAATAGGACACTTAAAAGCAGTCTTAGATATATTTCAAATCTTCTGAAAGCATACAGTAGCTTTCCCACGTGAAAAGGTTGTGCTATGCATTGTATTGAATGTACGCAAAATATATTTTAAGGTGTCCTTTTTGCACATTACATGTACCTACTATTATAATAGCGGTAGCATATGCATAATTCCATGCAAGTTACTCTAACACTAATGCTGACCATATAGTAAGTACAAAAAATTAATAAATATTTGCTGTACATTTCATGTCATTCAAAATATTTGAGTAATAGTTGTCATTCTTTAGAGTAGTACACTATTTTGATGTGTTGACTAACATACGAAGGTACTGTATTATAAATGTTATTTAATATTACATTAATATACTATGTACTAAATTGCAACTTCACTATTTCTAATTTCTTGTTCCAAGTGTATTTGACATAAATACATGACATAAAGTTAGAATGATAGAGTAATCAAACCAAAATAATCAAAATCAATAAAAATTACATGAAATTATGTTTTAGTTTAGTGTAAGCACATTTTGCATTACGCTTTAACAATATTTTTCAAGTAATTCAGAAAATTCTACGGTTTATAAAAAAGTACTAAGGGTATATAAGGGAGTCAACAAAGCTCTCCAAAGTTCAGCTGATTGCATTTAAGGTATTTAAATTAAAATACATTCTCATTTAATTGCAGTTGACATGTAGTTTAGTGCCCGATAGCATTAAATAAATATACTTAATTGAGAACTAAACGTAAAAGTAGTTAAAAATGCAAAAAAAAGTTTACTACTGCTTAACAGAGACTGAAAGGAAGGTTGTTATTCACAGAAAATAATGCAGTCATGATCAGCATTTACTGTTATTGTATAGAGAAGAACAGGCTTATTCTCTAATTCTGTTTGAAACTTTTAGCGTGAGAAATGCAGCAGTCCAACATCTGCTACCACACCTGACCAGCGCTGGTGGAGTCAGACCAACGCTGGACAGCTCCACACTGTCATTCTTACCAAATCTTTATGTTCTTAATAAAAGTGTGGACATCAAGTTGAGCAATTCAGACAAATCATATGTGAAGGTAAATCACTGCCTCACTCAGCTGTGTTAATAGTGCATTCTACTGATGTATTGAGAAGTTCTTGGTGAAGAACCATTACTGGCATTGACATCATGTAAACAAACAAAATAAAACTGTTTTATTCTTGGCTGTGTTGAAACAAGCTCCTTTATGCTCTTTTTTTTTTTATACAGGTGGAGTCTGTAAATAAGCTGTACAATATTCTCACGTCGGAAACAGTAGATCTAGTTTTGCGAAGATCTGCAGCTGAACAGCTGACTATTGTTCTGCAAGGTCAGAATCCATACTTTTTTTTTTTTTTTAATGAAATGAAATAAATAAATAAATAAATGCTTATTTTATGAAATAAAATAAATATTAACTTAAGTTTTACTTCAGCTAGCTGCCAATGTAACATTTAAAATTACAAGGATAAATACGAACATAACTAAAACTAAATAAATGTTTAAAAAAGGTAAATGATCAAAAATGGAACCCAAAAAGAGAACTGAAAATAAGAAAAATAAGGTCTAATTTAAAATATTGGCAAAATCTATAATGGTATATCATCAATGCTAATTTAAGTCTAGTTATGTTTCCATCCAAAGATTTAAATTAAACTTTATTTAAAAAATGTAAATTCAAATGTAAAAACTTTATCCAGCACAACTGAAATATCGCATGAAAGATTTGCGAATGAAGCACCATCCAATCCAATGAGTCAAAGAGAACAAAACCGTCACTTTCCATATATCTCCTCTCACGTCCAACCATCTGCATTATTATAAACTAATGTATAGACTGTTTTGCATCAAATTAAACATGTTGTCTTTCCTGAATGAGCTCCATTTTTCTCACAAAACAATTTGAAGTGTTTTGAAGCAAGTCTCTGATACCTAAATTGACAAAACAGATAACATATTTCAACGTGCTAGAAACAAAGTCTTGATTTATATTTCATTATTTTCTTTATAGATTCATCAATGCATGCTGTGCTGAAGGCCTTGGGTTTATCAGACAAGCTTCTATCTTTCATCACGGAGTGTGTCAACAACAATGTTGCGGTAAACCTCACATTCTCTGTTGTTTCGTGCGCCTTTTATCATGAATGAATTACAGAAACTGGTGCCTGGGCACGATGATTCAGTTAATGGTGTCAGTCAAGAGTGAGTCAGTATAAATTCACATCTATTGCATGATCTGTACGTCCCTAGGCTGAAAGCTGCCAGCTTTGTCGAGTATTCCAGCCCGCTAATTAGCGAAAATTATGCACCGAAATGTCTAGTAATTATGCCACAAGCCGAATCCGATACGTCACTGTGCCTAGTTAGTGCTGTTAATGTCAATTGTGACAGACTAGTAGGCTTACTGTGAATGTTATGACTGTGGCCGTGATTTTGTTGACTGTGTAAACACTTCTAGACTTGTTGATGATGACTTGTTATGACTTTTTCCACTAGCAAGGCCGCACCAGTGGCATAACACCTTTCGATGCAACTTAGCACTTCAGTAGTTTACCGCGGATGTGGTTTTCCCTAGGTTTAACAGAGTGCGAAAGTTCTTGTGATGATGATTATCAAAACTTCTTTGATTATCTCCCTTTATTTCAAGAAGCCTAGACGTTTGCAACTCATGTTTTGTGCCTTATCTATGAGGATTTCTTGACACTAGAAGGTTTGGAATTCAGGTTTTTATTCATTATGTAGAGCATGGATTGCTTGTTGGAGCCCAGCGTATGCATGCTGAGGAAGCTGGTGTTTGCAGACCCCTCCCTGCGTCACAGTCTGGCTCAGCAGACGCCTCTTCTCATCATGCTGCTCAGAGGTACGGCCCACAAAACATCCCTCCAACATTAATTAATTCAGTTTACCGTAGATAATTAGTCCCAAGCACACAAGTTTTGGAGGTACCTTTTGTAGTGGTTACAGCTTACTGTTTTGTCAGCCACTTTTGTCCAATGATAGGGAAGGATCGCAATGTTCAATATTAGGTGATTCTCTCAGTCCCTCTAGCACCACCAACAGTTCATAATTTAATGGCATTGGTCACTGTTGTTCAAATGATTGACGTTGGTAAGTTTTAAGAAAGAAAAAGTTTAAGATGTCTCTTATGCTCACCAAGGCTGCATTTGTTTGATCAAAAATGCAGCAACAAATCTTCAGCGTAGACGACGCACACACTAAACTAGTTTAATCTACAAACAAAAATACAGAGGGCAGCATAACACTCGCTAACCTAAACTAACAAAGTACAAACTAACCTAATAAAAAAAAGGAGGGAAAAACAAGAAAAGCTTAACTGTGCACATAACACACAGATTAGTCAAAATAAACGAATCGAAAGATAGATCAAATCTCACATCACAAAAGCATGGCTGCATAAGACGAGATAAATTAAGCATCAGAAATACAGTTGCCATTGCCACAAAAACGATTGACTGCGTTGAAGCCAGAGTATGTGAGCGGAGTGGAGCGGCAAGAATTCCTGCTCCGCGCTCAGAGCATTTCAAGATCACTCTGCTCCCGGTCCGCTCCAGGTTTACCATTTCCCGCTCCTCACTCCAGCTCCACTCCCTCCCCACTTGATCCTCGCTCCATGTTCGCTCCATCAAAAAAATGTCTCTAATTAACGCTCCACTGTAATTTTTCATTATTTATTTCTTTTTATATCAAACCTCTGTGCATTCAGTGAAAAACATCTGAGAAAAACATCAACGTGCTTTAGTAGAACAGTAGCTATATGAGCCCAAGCCAAATATATATATTGGCTATCGTTTAGCTCACTTTTAACAAAATGAAATACAAATGCTGGATGTGGCTAGATTAAATAAATAACCAGAAGAAAAACATTACATTAAATAAAATAAAATAACTAAACTAAAATAGTTTAAACAAGTGGCCAACTGAAAAAATGCATGTAGGCTATTATTGCCTTTTTTTAACTTGTAACCTCCCCGCACTCGCTTTCTCCTTTGTCGTCATTTAAGATACATTTGTATTTTTTATTAACCTTCTTTAAGATAGTATTTCAGAAAATCCATCTTTCTGTCAGTGGTGCCTTAACTGTGCTTTACAAGACATGAATCTAATGCAGTTGCATTATGGGCTGTAGCGGTAGTGGAGCGCTCACAGAGCGAGACAAAATCGTGACGCTCCGACATTCAAAAAATCCGCTCCTAGCTCCAGGCAAAACCATACCTCTCCCACTCCGCTCCGCTCACATACTCTGGTTGGAGCACAAGGTACGGCGTTTGGCACACACACACAAACCCTCAAATACAGTTGGCACGTCAGCAGATTGCCGGAACGTCATGACATCAGAATGATGATTGACAGTCGCAACAGCCAAAAAACTACTTAGAAGTAGAAAGTAAAAGGGCAGAAAAGCAAGAAAAAGACAAAATACACAAAACACACAAGGAACGTAACAGATGTCATTGCCATTACATCTTTCTGGTGACAGCATTGGCAACTAATCAAAAGCAAAATGTCATTAAGCTAGCTAAAACTGGCATGATTTTTGGAAAATATTTTTTCACTCTATATGTTTGTGCTGGCTTGATTGCCATGCTTTTTGCATGTCTACAATATTTTAGCTAATATTAGCTAAGACCACCTGCACATCAAAACAATGTGAGTGATTGGATATTTCACAAACATTTGCAAACAACTCTGGGGGAAATTTTTTATTTATTAATTTTTTTCCAACAAAACTTTGTTCTCCCCATGCCCTAAGGGTTTAAGCAAAGTTTGAAGTCAGCAACACATACTGATCAATAGTTATAAGCAACATATCTTCTAGCTTTTCTAACAAAGAAACAAAACTAATTGTATGTTGTGACAGCACAAATCTTCTGTGTCTACTGGTGTGGCCACTTGGATGGTTCATCCAAAAATTAAAGTTTGCCTGTAATTTACTTAACCAAAAGCCTTCCTAGCTGTATTTGACAATTTTTTTTTCTGATGAATGTAATCAGAGTTATATTAAAAAATGTTCCCAGAGCACTTTTTGTAATGGATGTAAAAAGCAAAAACAAATCACAACCCCTGTTCAATGCCATCATAAATCTTGGGAGTAGCAGGACATTTTTAATATAATTCAGTTGTATTCATCTGAAAGAAGAAAGCAATATACACCAGGGATGGCTTGAGGATGAGCAAATCATGGGGTAGTTTTAATTTTTGGGTGAACTATCCCTTTCATTGCTGCTCATAATTGCACACTTTGTTTATTTTATATTATTTCCTGCTGAAAACGCAGAGCTATTGACACTCTCTTTCTAGCTGTCTAGGACATCTAGGACAGGCAAATGTAATTTTTATACATTTCCAAGTGAACAGCTCCCCATTATATTGTTTGTGAATGTTTTGTGATCACCTAGAGTATTGTGATGTGCAATTAGTTTTTCTGGCTCAAGCCGTTTTTTGGTTTTGTTTAACTTTAACATCTATAATTGATGTGTTGTGTTGCTTTCCCTGTTGTAGTTTTGTTTTTATGTTTTATTTTACCTTGCTCTAAGGATGCAGCCCTTCAATGCCACTACTGTGCCACAATTAACCATTTTATATGTGCATATATACTGTACGATTTTATTTAAATGATTGCTGTCCCGGTAATTTGACTTCTTTTCTTGCATCTTTTTTAGCTTCTCTGTTGATAAAGGAGGAGCAGGGTGATGTGAGCGAGGCTGCCGCATTGATATGCATGCTGCTGTTTGATGAAATGGCAAGAATGGATGTTTGGTATGTTTTCTTTGTTGTACGATCTGTGTAAAATTTCTGGAGTAAGTTGTACCCAACATTGTCAATACAACTCTAATTGATGACGTTCTTATAATTATGAAAAAGAACACCCCCAATATTTAAATTGAATAAAAATGTACTCAACTTTAGGCCATCCCGGATTTAGATGAGATTGCTTCTTTATTAGAATAGATTTGGAGAAATGTACTGTGGTCTGTTGTTGTTGTGGACTTCAATGACTTTCACTGTATAGACAGAAACGCATGACAAAGCCAGGATGCTTTGGCTCACTTTACATCTTTGTTTGCTGATCAGGACTGATAAAACCGGCTCAGACACTAGCCTGTCTTCCTTCTCACTGCCTGCTGCCATTATACGGAGGTAAATGCATTACGACATTCTAGCAGTGCATTAAAAGAAACGGCCATTTAATTTCACCGTAACCTTACTTTCAGAGCTGTCATGGGTAAATTAAATGGTGATTTAACTATTATTTGACAGATTAATTGTATATTAAATGTCTTATCTCGTCATTTCTCACAGGTATAATCTGCCGTTTCAAGCTCCTTCACACCATGCAGTGAGTCCCTACTGTTCAGTTCTTCCTCCATACTCAGACCTGCTGAGTCTGAAGCCTGCCTGGGGAGCGCTGCAGATCACTTGGAACACAGCATGGCATTCTGGGATTGATGGGCTGCTAGAGCATCTGAGGGGTTTTAGAAGTGATGTACCTGAGTAAGTAATTTTAATTATGTAATACTGTAACACTTTACAGTAAGGTTTTATTTGGTAATACTAGTTAAATGCATGAACTGAGAATGAACAGTACTTCTGTATCATATATTAATTTATATCATATATAAATTCAAAGTCGCATTTATTAATATTAATTAATGCTCTGTAGACTAATGTGAACGAACACCGTGAACAGTTATTTTACTTACAAACATTAACAAAGACAAATAAATGATTTAGAATATATTGTTAGCGAATGCATTCACTGATCAACTTAATATGTTTTCTTTATTTGTTTTTAAGCACTGCAATTTTATTGAGCAGTAGAGATTTTGGGTAGTAAATCTAGATCATCTTAAGATCTTGTAAGTTAAGGTAGATCGCTTTCATTGTTGAACTGTTCAGAAACTTTTAGCAGCGTACACTTCATGTTTTAGGATAAAAGTCGTTTTAATATGCAGCAGCTGTTGTTTTGTTGCCAAGATTAAAATATTACAGATCTGCTGGTAGTAAACCTGTCTGGCCTCCTTAAAGAAATAAAGGAAAAATAAAACTTCTGTCATTTATTTACTGTCATCCCAAGCCTGTACAATGTTTTAATCAGTGGAAGGAAACTATTTTTTTTATTTATTTTGAAGAATCTTTGTGTAACACTTGAAATATATCAAAAACTCAAAAACAAAATTGGCATAAAAGTTCCTTATGATCTTGTTTTTCCACATGATACCTTTGTCTTATCTAACACACATCCAGAAATTGAAAAGAGTTCTGAATGGCTTAATGTTTTGTTGCTACCTTCATTTTTTACTTCAAAGGTTTCACGGAGAACTGGTGCTGTCTGAATCTCTGGCAGTGGTCTTAAGAATAAGCAACTTAAGGTCTGGGTTACAGGACTGTGTTCACGCGGTACGGGACGCAAGCTCCCACAGCAAAGTGACCTTTGTCATGACCAGGATGCACCTGTACCTCCTCGCAGACCGCCTTGCACTCAAATCCACCTCCCAAAGCAGCAAGAACATCCTGCAAAACCTGAGCTGGCACAACGCTGTAGAGAGGTAAGCTCTCTGTGTGTGATCTATTGATTTGTTTTCCTGTACCTTTCCTGTAATTTGTGAATTGTGGTCACCAGGCATGACTTTGCATGAGCTTGATGAAGTGTGCCTGAATATCACAGCGCTGAACAATGAATGAGCTGACACATTCAGACACGGAGCGGAACAATGTTTTATCTTTGGCAAAATAACACTGGTGCTAAGTAAATATAGTACTGTTTAAAAGCTTTTTTTATTTGATTATTTATTTTTGTATTATTTATTTATTTTATCTGAAGGAAATTCTTTTGTTCAGAAAAAATGCATTAAATTGATCAAAAGTGACAGTGACTTCTCTTTTAAATAAAGGCTGTTCTTTTGAAATTTTTATTTATTTTACTGCCTTTTAGATCAGACACATGCAACCTGGTGAGCATAAAAGATTTAATATAAAAAATAACATGTGTGTATATATATATATATATATATATATAAACAATGCAGTGCAATAAATTGTGTACTGCATTGCAGAGTTGCATGGTTTAAAGTGACAAGTATTGTGTAATAACAGTTTAAAAAAATAATATGCACTTAAAAACATTTTAAACCCTTGTAAGACAGATATTTTGGCCTTTTGAGAACAGTCAGAAATATAAACATAATATAAACTAAATATATTACAATGTTACTGGTTAATGTATTTCTGATCGACTTTAATAAGAGACTTATAAAAAAATCTTGTGAACAAACACTTTCAATTAATCTGACAGATTTCTGATGGTACGTCCAGCTTGCCGTCAAGATGAGAGGCTGTTGGTGGACGTTGTTTCATTCCTTAACACCTTCTTCAAGCAGAACCAGTCTGAACTGGACCACCAGGACCTAAAATGGCTCTTAGAGTTACTCCTAAACCAGGTATTCCTGAACAAACCATAGCTGTCTTGAATCTGTTATGGATGAGTCTCTGCATTTCTCCCAGATTACTTTGGAGACCTCGTAAAACAATAAAGAGACTTATTGTACCTTGGTAATTAAATTAGTTTGCCCTCCTGCCTCAGATGAACACAGTGTGGGGTATTTATTAAGAAGAGCTGAAATAAATCACACTGCGGAGCAATAAAAATACATTAATATTGTATTAACTCTTGTAACGGAGAGCCGTTCATCAGCTGTCAGTGTTTTTGTTTTTCGCAACGGGGATGAATGGCTTTATTTCTTAAAAGTCTCTTTCTGCCTTGCCTCGCATTAATGTGTATGTATGCAAACAAACCTGTCTTGACGCCCGACAGAGAACGCTGGGTTTGATGAAACGCCTGGTGGGGGAGGTGGTGAAATGCAGAGAGCATCCACAGTCGCTGGAGTGTTTCTCAAACATCTGTGCTGTCTAAATGAAACACAGGCACTACAGTGTTTATTTTATGGTGCCTGCTAAAGCAAACACATGCTTCTTAATATTCTTTTGCACCAAATTTTTAAAATGCAACCCATCCTGCATCATTAAGAGCTTTGGACATGAATGATTGCTCAAATCGTGCAGCTTAATGAGGAGCAGTATGCTATTACTTTCAAATGTTCCAGCACACACCTGCAAGTGATGTTATTCATAATTAAACTGTTAAAATGATTTTTGTTAATTGAAATATAATAAAGCTGAGATCAAATAAAAAATATTACTTGAAGTAACTTAAAGAAAATTTGAAAATGTTGCTTTGTCAGCCATCCAAAATAAGCTGGAGTAATAAAATGACAAATAATTTAAAGCTAAACAGAACGATTAAACTGATAAAAAGAGCATCACATACAATTACTAAAACCTAAATATTTGAAATATACCAAAAGGCAGGCTAAAATCATAATAAATACTACAATAGTATATAATTAATACTAGAAAAACACTAAACTGAGAAACCACATACCAGTGCCTTGTCAACCACCTACAACATCATCGCAGTGCCATTTAAAACAGCATAGAAATCCTACCAACTAGAACACACTAGCCTCATGATTTCCGGTTGTGAAAAAAGCAGATGGAATCATTACAATTTGACAAATTTTGGATGAATAAATGAAAGGTCGGTCTGTATACTTAAATCAAAAGTTGATATAGACTCTGTCTGTGACTATTAAGACACAAACTGCGAATGTAGTCCTGCATATTCTTTCAGAGCTCAGAGTGTTTTCAGGATCTCCTGTCTTAATTATGAGTACATGAACACATAATCTCTAGAACCACTTTGAGAGTTCACTTCATGAGCAGTTTACCAGTTCTTTTGGGACAAACTATTGTCATATCTTACAAACAAAGAAACCTAAAGGTCTTCACAGCATCCTGTCAAAATAAATGTTGGATTTAACTTGAGGAAACTGTGACAGAAATATATTATTTAATGTAATGATATTATTACTACTACTACTAATAAAAAATGAATAAAAATATTTACTAGATTTTTTTAAACCAATAATTATATATTTAAAAATGTAATAATAATTACAAATTATTTTAAAATTAAAAAAATATATATTTATTAAAAAAATGTATGTACAATTTGTATCTGATTAAATGTGCTGAATTTTGATTCCTAGTGACGCTGTCTGAGGAATTTGTAATAAAGCTGCTGTTTTTAGTGTCATTCCTATGGCAGATGAGGATGAGGTTGGTGTGATTAAATTGTGTTCAGCAGGATTCTGAGGTATCCGAGAGCCCTAATTGACAGATCGCATTGTTAAGCACCTGTGTGTTCATGTGTGTAGGAATCGCACACCCTGCTGAACTTGTTACTGAGTGGCGAAGCCCAGACCCACACACGGATCCAGTCACAGGGGGAAGTGGACAAGCTCCAGGCCCACCTCAGTCACCGGCTACAGAGAGAACTTACTGGCCTCTTCAACACTCTTCTGCTTAGAATGACACACACTTCTGACAGGTAACACACACATGAGGAAGGACGCAGGATAATGACTCACAAACTGAATGAGTCACTCTCACACAAAATGACTCACTTGACTCATTTAGCACCAGACTCACACTTACTGACTCACTCAAATTCTTTAACACATGCAGCGAACCATCGGACTGCTCTATCTATAGAACAAACCCACACACACTGTGGCACCTGGGTCCTGTATGAAGACTAAAAATTATTTTATTTCTCACCATTTCTCTTAACTGTTATACTAATAGAATAATCTTTGAATCTGATTGCCTAATCATAATGTTGTTCCAGGGTGAACAAAAATGTCAAACTTAACATAATCAGGTTTTGCTTACTTGAGTAATCCTTCTAATATACTGATTTGTTGCTCAAAATTATTATTATTATTATTATTATCATTATCAGGATTGACAACAGCTGCTTAATATTTTTGTGAAACATTTTTAGGAATCTTAAGAAAAAAAGAAAGCAATAGAAAACAATAACTTTGTTCTTTTACAAAAATTTCATTTAGGTTTTTTATACTGCACTTTAGAAACAATTAAAGGGGTCATAAGATGGTTCTAAAAAGAACATTATTTTGCATATTTGGTGTAATGCAATGTGTTTATGTGGTTTAAGGTGCAAAAAACACATTATTTTGTACATAATGTACATTTTTGTTTCTCCTCTAAGCCTCACTCCTGAAACGGGTCAATTTGTACAAAGCTGCTCGTTCTAAAACAGTGAAGTGTGCTCTGATTGGCCTGCTATCCAGTGCACTGTGATTGGCCAAAAACCGAGAGCATGTGACAGAAATGTTATGCCTCTTAGCATAACGTAACGCTGTGTGCCGGTGCTACTGTATCACAGCATAACAATAAAACACATTACAAACGAGGAATTTGTTGCTTCCATCCAGTGGAGACATAATTTCTGATTATCATGACTTTGTACATCGCATAATGCGCATCGCGTAAAAACACGTGTCTGCATTTGTAATTGGAGACACGACAAACAACAAGCACTAACGTTTCCCTTCACTGCTCCAAACTCGCATTTGAATAGTAAGTGGCAGGTTCTTTAATTAAGAAAACGTAACTCGCTTAAAGGTTGTGAGTCAGAAGCACCAGACTGTCCTTGCAGAGGTAGAATTGCCTCACTTTCTGGTCTCTGTGCACAGCTAGCATAGGCTATTTTCCAGGTTTTAGGAGTACGTCCTCCATAAAGGAGCTGAACACACTCTAATATTTGGGTTGAACTCTGGAACGGTGTTGTAAATGACCACTGATTTCCAGTTGTGGAAGCACAAACATAGTTTCAATTTCACAGAAACACTACAGTGAGAATAATAGCTCCGCCTTCTTTTTTGTGTAACATGTATCATTATAATGTGTGTGTATTATGTGTATAATTAAAATGAAAAATTAAAAGCTATGATTAAAGTTTAAAAGCTTCAACAGGTATGCACACTGCATTTCTTGTGCTGGACCCTGTGTTTCATCAAGCTCTCGCACTTAAAATGTGTGGATTCGGTAGCGAACATCGTGTTACTTGGAACATCTGTCCCACAGGCTTTATAGTGAGCACAATGCATTAAGCATTTTTCATAGCAAAGCCACACTTTCAGCTACTCTCAAAACCTTTTTTTAAGCTGATGGAACCACAATTGCCACATGATCACCAGCTCCAGGTGTTACATAACATGTAATTTTGGACGGCTTACTAAAGAAATGTATTCTTTTCATCTTCTCTATTCAGCAATTCATATTTTGCTAGTTCTTCTCTGAAATGAATCGTGGTCCTAAACATGCTTGAAAGCACATGAAACTTCAGAACATCAGAACTGGTGAAAACTTACATCTTATATAGGTTTCAGAGGTGGGTGTGGCAAAATGGCTCAATAGCGCCACCTATAAACTTTCAACGCAGTGTGCCTCGCGCTTTTGAACATGTTTCATGTACATGTATGAAGATTGGTGCACACATGCAACACAACAATACCTACAAAAAAGTCTTTTGGAGCAAAAGCCAAAGGTTATTTTAAAGCTGTTGAAAACTAATGATTAGGTCATGCGCTAACCCCTGTGTCATGGCCCCAATTTTTTTTGAGTAAAAGAATAATATTGTTCTTAGATATGAGTCTTGTTTTTCTAACAGGATGAGTAGTTTGGAGACCGCTGTGCATTTTAATGAAATCTTCTAGTGTATTCAAGAGCTGTTGCTACTATTGAGCTTAGTGCGCACCTGTGGTTAGCGAGGGTGTGAAAACACACAGTTTCACATCTGTTTGCTCCCCAAAAAACACTCACTGAAACCATTTAGTCCGACAAGGCAGATTTGTTATTCCAAAAACACTCCTCCTTTTCTTTCTGCTGTACATGCATAAAATGTTTTACTATCCTCATTAGGAGTCTTCTCCTTCTACCTTCCATCTGGGGGGAAATACAAATCTAATGATGCTTTTGATTTAATTTTGTTATTTATGGAATAGCTCTTCTGAAAACTCCTTAAGGATCCGTAATTTGGAAACTCCCACTGTTAGTTGTTGATGTATCAAGGCCCTGCAATGCAAATCTGATCTACCAAGACATTTCCCTGCATGCATTTTCAGTTTATGAGCAGCAATATAACAGGTATCATTTATTTGGGGCGCTTGTTATGGTGCTTCTATATTATAATTGTTTGTAATCCATTATAAAAGAAAAGTGGAAAAAAACACAGAGTGGTTTGATGCTGCAAGACAAATAAAAAGGGTAAACAATTTGAGTAAACTAAAATTTTAGATAAATTAAATTAACACTTTTAATTTATTTTGTTATTATTTTATTTTTTACTTTCAAGTCCTTGTCTTAAAGTACTTGGTCAAAACAAATCAACAAACAAAACAAATACTACGATAAAATGAAATAAACTAGTGCTGTCAAGTGATTATTCACATCCAAAATAAGTTTTAGTTTACATAAGATATGCACTGTATATATTTTATTTATATGTAAATACACACATACAGTATATATTTGAAAAATACACATCTATATATTTATATTGTTATATTTTATATTATATATAAATGTTTAATATAAGCAACATACATTTTCTTGAATATATAAATGCATGCTTTATATTTATATTTCTAATAAATATACACGGTGTACACGCATATATTATGAGAACTAAAACTCATTTTGGATGTGATCAAGCGCAATGAAGCATTTGACAGCACTAAACTAAACACACAATAATATAATATAATATTTTTTTAGCAAAAAGCTGTGCTGCAATTTCTGCAGAAACCGTGATGCATTTTGTTTTCCAGGAATCTCTGAAATTAACTTTCATTTAAAATAGAAATTTTGTAAGATTTATAAATGCCTGTCATGTTTGATAACATTCTTTTGTATGCTAAGAAAGATCCAAAGATACAAAGATCCAGATTATGATGACTCTGTTTCTCACTCGTTTGTGTTTAAGGATGTGTGAAGTTCTGTCTGGACCGTTTGCCTCTGAACTGTCTCTGCGCCTGCTACAGTGCCTGCGTTTGTCAGATGCTTCATGCTTCTACGGCCTTCCATCTCTAGAGCGCACTCTCAGGACCATGGCCCATGTGACCGCTCTGCCCGGCTGGAGCACACACACACCCAGCATGGAGCCAAACACACTCTGTCTCAAGTACCTCAGTGGCCTCTTGGAAGTATGCATACACACATGTTCTCAAGTGCCTTGGTTACACACTAGAATACATTTTGCACGCATTATATACACTCATCCAGACAGAACACATTAAACACACGCTCACACTCAGGGTGCAAGATGTTTCCAAACACTTCAGCATCAATCACTTCATACTGATCAAACTGTGTCACCGCTGCATCTCATTTTGCATTAGGAAATTTCTCTGTCTCCATTCTGAACGTGTTCCTGTTTGACTGTTCTTCACAGGTCATCTCTTCATTCTACGTGGATTTGGGAGGAAACTCGATGTCCTTTATGGGCAAAGGAGTGACAAAAAATGCTGTTATCTGCCTGCTTCATCTGTCTCATGAGATGATGAAGGAAAATAAAAATGAGGTCAGAAATGCCGCTGCAATTGACACTGATATCACTAGGCTTTGAATATGACACTAGGGGGTGCTAAAACTACTTTTATGTTTTTGGTTAATTATATCAGTTTGTCACCAGAAATCGGTGTAATATTAAGTTGAATGGTTCGGTAGAGCAGTACTCCATATTTAAAGTGTTTGCGTGTTGTTTAAGGACTGGATATCCTTGTGGTCTCTGGGCCGTGAGCAGAGTTCTGATGGGCAAAGTGCCGCCCAGCTTGGCTTGGCTTGGTTAATTCCCCTGTGGGTGGACCGAGACCCTGAGGTGAGACCTTCATGCAAAATGCACATTATGGCTATACAGTAGGCAGTTAACATAAAGTGCTGTTTTGAATACTTTTTGGAAGCGCACGTCCTTTGGTTTGGTTTTAAATAGCATTTGCTAAATATTTTTAAATGACTATGTATGCAGTTTGGTGTATGCATGATAATTAGATTTTTTTTTAATATACCAGTTATAATTAAATATTGATGGCGAAAGTTGATTACTAAAAAAAATTGTGAAAAATAAATAATTGTGAGTATTGTGAATTGGTACAATAAATTGTACACATTTTATATAAATATATAAATATATTTTGCATTTGCAATTTAAATGAATTATATATATTTTTAGAAATTATATTTTTATTTCCATTTAAGTTTAAATAATGTAGTATGCACTTACAGGGCTCTACAGTACATGCAACCTAATTTCTCAATGGTGCTACTAAAAATATCTGTGGTCGCACCAGTGCAAGAGTCCAATTTGGCTGTGAATTCTTTATTCAAACCTTCATTAACCATCAGCAGCTTTTAATTTGAGGGAAGAGCAGAGCATTTGAATCGTAGAAAAATGTACTGGTGTGCGTTTGGTTACAGAATGCGGATGTCACAACCGTAAATATCCAAACTGCATGCATTAAAAACTCAAAAACAGGATCGACAACCGTATTCTGCTGCTGTGTGAATGCAGTCTTTAGTTTGTTGCAGCCTGGCACGACAACTGTCTCGTTCAGTGTAAACACAGTGTTAGTTAATCATTTACATGTCAGTATTGCCCATGTGAAAATTTGGGTGCACCTAACTTTTAAGGCGCACTGGTGCAAAAAGGTAGGCTAGTGCCCTGACTTTTTTCAGTCAGCAAAATTTTGTTATTTATTAGTTTCATCTAACATTTAATTTTTAAGTTTTTCAAATATGCGACCCTGGACAACAAAACCAGTCGTAAGTGTCAATTTTCAGAAATTAAGATTTATGCAAGATCCGAAAGCTGAATAAATAATCTTCCCACTGATGTATGAATTGGATGGATAGGACAATATTTGACGGAGATACAACTATATGAAAATCTGGATTCTGAGTGTACAGAAAAATCTAAATGCTGAGAAAATCACCTTTAAAGTTGTCCAAATGAAGATCTTATCAATGCATATTTCTAATCAAGAACGCAGTTTAAATATATTTTTGGTAAGAAATTGACTAAATACCTTCATGGAACATGATCTTTACTTACTATCCTAATGATTTTTGAAAAAAGAAAAATCAATCATTTTGACCCATGCAATGTATTTTTGGCTATTACTACAAATATACCCCAGCGACTTAAGACTGGTTTTGTGGTCCAGGGTCACACATTAAAAACATGTTTTTGTTGTTTGGTTTAGTTTGGGGACTCACCAACAGCACTTGATGAATTTCTGAAACTTTCTGAATTTATCAGTAATCCTGATGTGTGGGGGGAAAACCAGAGGACACCACACACTATAGGAGCAAAACAGTTGAATCTACCAATTTTCCGTTCCTTATGTTTGTGGTTTGTCACATTTTAAAGATCATTCTCAGCCTTAGTTAACAATACTTTCATCCACTTGACACATTGCCTGATACACTACAAAAAGTTTTTAAACTTTTTTTAAAGTTATTTTTAAATAACTGTTTTTAAGTTTTTCTGACCCCAAATCTCAACTATTTTCTGCAATTCTCCAGCAGTTTTCAGCCACTCAAACTCTACTCCTCGCCATGTGTTAGGATGATAGAGACACACATCCTTTTACAAGCAGCTTCGTAACATTGTATGTTGATTGGAAATTCTTAATTATTTCCCTGATGATGGAAATGGTCATTTTCACTGCTCTAGCTCTTTTCTTAAAGCCAC
>JAUMHI010000070.1:7053545-7081621 GCA_032359435.1 Enteromius unitaeniatus | reverse complement strand
GAATGAAAGATCAAAAGGATAAACAATGCAGATTTATTTCCACAGCCACCTTTGCTCAGATTTACCAAGGGTGCCAAAATTAGTGGAGGACACTGTATACATAATACTTTTTGACAGAGTTTCTTAAATTAAGTTTTGTCCAAAAAAATTTCAAAATAACATCCTTACATGGTCTTAAATAGATCAAAACAAGATTGTTTTACATTTTCAAAGCTCCACCAAATACTAATTCACCATGTTTTCTTAAATTAACATTCTCTGTACATTGGCAGTGAATACATAGGCAATGTCAATTTATTAAGTGTACGTGTCCATAATTTTGATTAAAACCTTATTTAGCAATTTGAGTGCCTTGGCCTTCTATTTGGATAGTTTTCCAGAGTACCCGTGTGTGTCCAGGCCTCCCTCAGCTCAGCAGATGCTGAGCACTGAAAATAATGGGCATGACAAACACAAATTTGTGCCAGTGCTACACGCCAAAGAGCCCATGGCAGTTAGCATTGCCAAGCACATGTGCTGGGTCTGAACATAAGAGTATGTGTGTGTGTGTGTTTTTTTGTCTGGCTCTAGGTCCGCTGTGCCAGCCTGGCTGTGGGTGCGGCTCTGAGTTCGCTGGAGAGAGGGTGTGTGGCGTTGTCAGAGAGTTGCCAGAACATTTCAGGAGGTCTGTGGGCCACGGTACTCAACATCCTGCTGGAAAGACAGGAGTGCAGTATGGTGCGCCGAGAGGTGAGTCCATCCAGCTTCAACTTGAAAACAACACAAAAACTGCTATAGACTAGAGAGTCTAGGATCTTCCCTCCATCCGTTCATGTACCTTCTATGCAAAATGGAAATGTAGCAGAATGTTACAGAAGTCTTTCTATTTATTCTAATCATTGGCTACCAATAATATTTGAGCACTATATAAACATATTTTGATTTCTGAAAAATCAAGTGACACTGAAGACTGGAGTAATTTCCACTGAATATGTAGCTTTATGGTCAATGTATTTAAATGGAAATACTTAAAATTGTAATTCACAATATAACAACGTTTACAGTCTTTACAATATTACAGTTTTACATTAAAATGTCTTGATTATTTCTAAACTTTTTACCGATAATGTACAAAGAAACAAAAAGTGCTCAGTAGCTTTACAAAGCAGTCAGTTGTGTCCACTTCCTGTCCATGTTGCTGTTCTAGGTTAGAATGAGCTGCAATTATGAAGTTTAATGCTGCAAGTCATATTCTTTCAGATCGATGATCTATTTTTATGTTTCACTATTAGAATAGGTTTAGCACAAAGACATATTGATAAACAGAAAGAGAAAAAGAGGTTAAACCAGCATAAACAGACACAATTTTGAAGAGTATGCGTTTGCATTTCTTTCTTTTCGATTGCTTTGTGCGATTCCTTTGAGAATTCAAGCAGCATGCATTTCCATTCATTTACAAGAAGATGGCAGTGTTGCTGACTTTTATGTTCCCCTTCCCTATAGGCAGCATTTATTTTGCAAAACCTCCTTGTGATGCCAATGCCTGCTAATGCAGAAGAGGCCAAAGAGTGTGCCTGGCAGGTATGTTTACATGAGAATAAACCTTCAGAACTGAATATCAATAACACAGACACTCTTAAAAGGTCTGTAGACATAACAGACCTGTCTATGGTGATTTCCTCAGTATTATATTTCCTGTATTTTTTTTTTTTTTTTATCTTCTGTTCTACTCTTTCTTGTGTCTCCCAGAGCCCCTGTGTGCATGATGAGGATTCAGGCCTGTGTCTGGTCGGGCTTCCTGCCCTGCAGGCTCTGTTGTACCACTGCCAGTTTTTTGAGAGCGTGGGCCAGATGGTGAAGAGCTGTTACACGGGCAGACATGCCTTCACCCTCAGCCCCCCTCCACCGCCAGCCAATGTCACCCAGGGTACGGCGTCCACACTCCCTGAGCACTGCCAGCTATTAGTGGATGTCTGACTTGGTGGCATCCATATGCTTACACACATTATTAATACTTTTGTGTACTAGAGATCATGGCCGGTGTGCATATTTTAGATGATGGTGTTTACATTTATCACTTGCTTGTTATAACAGAATTTAAATTATTAGTAAGCTGTTAGAGGTAGTGCATATACTTTAGTTTAGTTTTGTTTGTAAATGAAGCAGTGTGTGTTTCTTTCTGTAGAGACAGATCTGAATGATTCTTTGAAGCACTGGAGAGAGATGCTTGCTCCTCTAAACCAAACTCAGGGCTCAGGATCCATGTCCACCTCCAGTACTGTGGTCAGTAGTCAAATGTCATTTTGCTTTAAAATTAAATAAAAAATGTAAAATGTTAGCACAAAACATATATACTGTGAATGAACAGCAGTTTTTGCAGTAAGAATAAAAATGATTGATTTGAAAGTATGCTAATGCAGCTAATCGTGTTCTCTCTAGACATACACTTACAGAGTGTATTGATGTATTGTGTTCCCTTTCATTTATTCTTTAAATTCAATTTAGTTGGTCTAAGTCTTAAATTAACCTCCAGAAATGCTGTTTAGTGAGCATAAAGTCCAGTAAGATTTTTCTTTTTAAAGGCATTGATAATTATATCAAGGAAAGCAAGGATGCATTGAATCCTGAAAATAATAATAATATAATGAAATACAATTAATAGTAATATTAGATATAATATAAAGATATAAAACATAATAAGTACCAAATCTATATATTAGAATGATATAATACTGTATTTTTTACCAGCAGTATATTTTTAACAACATTAAAAAGCTTTTAAATAGTAATTTATATTTTAATGTGTTGTGCTACATTATAATGTAAAGTAAAATAATTTGATAATATAATATAATATAATTAAATTAGTGTTGTCAAACAATTAATTAATTTTGATTAATGGCATCTCATATAAAAAATTAGTTTACATGACATATGTATGTGAGCTGTGTACATTTACAATAAATGTATGACTGAGTAATTAATGATGTAATGTTTTTATAAATTTCGAAAAGATCTGCTCAGGTAACTGCGAGCAACATCAGATTAGCCAAAATGAACCTGAATTATTCTCAGACTGTTAATGTATTTCTTTGTGTTCTTTAGATTCCATCAGGTAGCTCTAGTGGGACTCATTCTCCAGTTCCGTCCTTAGCTGTTGCTGGAATCCAGCGTACTCCAGTCAACAGACTCACTGCTCAAGGTATGAGCTTGAGTGGAAAAAGGCAAAGAATTGACAGTTTGAATAAAATGTTTTCTCTGCGTTTAGTGATTTGAGGCTGCTGTTATTTCCATGTGCTAAAGGTCAGAGTGACATGGACAGCTCAGACTCCGCCCTCACTCAAGAGACCCAATCAGGGGGGAGGACCGAGCCTGATGCTGTAGTAACCCCTCACCTGTTGCTAGCAGTGTGCGGTTTACTGGACAACCTGCTGGCTGTGCTTCCTGAGTTTAGTCTGTCTGCCCTCAAACAGAACCAAATACTTGAAAACATGGCCAGGTTAGTGAGAGAGACGTGTGAAGACAAACAGATGTTGTGCAAAGTTCTGCCATTATTTATCTTTTTAAAGCATCATACTGACTTAATATTAGTAGACAGAATATATTTGATTATAAAGCTGGTAATGACAGATATACACTAGACATGTGGATGTATGACACACTGCATCCTTTTGCACAACTCTCACCTCATTTTCACACTCGTGCCCATATATAAATATATTCTCTTCATACGTGACAACACCGTAACACAACCACATCCTGCCTGCCATCTGCCCACTCTTTTTAAATGCCAAATTGTGGTTGTTTTGTCTCTGCTGGTTAACAGCAAGACATGTCAAAAATGACACAAAACACGTTTAAAGCTAGATTCTATGTATGGGTTTGTTGTGTTCATCCGTTTAGACTTTGAACTAACCTGCATGACTTCCTGTTGGTTTGGTGCTGTCTGTTTCAGTGTTGTTGATGCGGTGGCCATATCTCAGTGTGTCAGTGAGTTAAGGACACCTCTCCTGCCTGCTGCTATGGAAGATGCCAGAAACCAGGTGCCTTATGGGAGTTCATCTATCATTTTCCACCTCCGCTTAAACATCAGTCTGTCATACAGGGACGTCTACAGAATGTTACATAATCGCATGCATTTGATCATTTTAAACTATAGTACTGTTAGCAATATTAAACATTTTACTATGAATGAACCTAGTCCCTTCAAATTCTGCATATAAATAATATGCAACATATTCAATTATAAATAAAAAAAGAGTCAGAAGAGTTTGCACACAACTCTTAGAGCATGCAAATAACTAAACATGTAGCCATTCAAAGTAAACACAGTTTCATCTTTGTCCAATATCTGCTCTATTTCTTGACTAACTTTATGATTGATAAAAAAAAAAGGTTCTTTGTTTACCTAGTTACGATATCTTAGGTGCACCCCCTAAAAATATCCTGTCATTTACTCAAGTCAGTCAATGCTATCTCAAAAAAGAAACCTGAGAGATTTCGGTTCCTCCACTGAAAGTTCAGCTCCAAAAAAGGCATCAGTGAATCAAGTAGTTTAACCCAAGTCTTTTGAAGAGACACTTTTGATTTATATAAACAGATTTAATATAGACTTTCATTCACATAAAAACATACAAAAACGCAAATCACATATAGTAAACAGAAGCACACACTCACATACTAAAATAAAGCTCAGTGGTTTGTGTTCATCACACAAGCACATTTGATGTGCTCTATGTGTGTTGATCATTGTTTGAAAGCCTGAATTAAATCCGCTCGTTATAAAAAGCAGTCATGTTTTAAAGGGATTTTTCACCAAAAAAATCTGTCATTAATTGCTTACCTTCATGTCATTCCAAACCTGTAAAAGTAAAGACTTTATTCAACATTTCTGTTCCTCTGTATCACCATTTATCACTATTCAAGTTACTTTTGTTTTCATAAAATTACGCTTCAACCATTAATGTCACATGGACTAAGTCCTTACTACCTTTCTGGTCCTTGAACATGTGAGTTGCATTGCAGCCTATAGAGGGAAAGTCAGAAAGTTCTCGGATTTCACTAAACGAAGGTCTTAATGGGTTTGGAATGACGTGAGGTTGAGTAATTAATGACAGAATTTAGTTTTTGGGTGAACAGAGCCTTTTTAACCCGTAACATTTCGTTGATGCACACACAGTCATACTTGACAAAAAAAGCTCTAGCGAAAGTGGGAAAACAGGGGAATCATGGTTTCTGATTCCACTTTCTCATTTCTCATTTTTATTGATTTCTTGTTGCATAATGACAAAATTATTGGTATTGAAAAGTGTTTTTGTTCATGAGGGTATTTTCAAGTAATTTAGGTCTGAAGTGAAGGAAAAACTGAGAAAAGAAAACACATGTGACAGTATATTGGATATGAGCAGATCTTAAAGTGACAGCAGTCAAATATTCCTACTCTCTGTGATTAGGGTTTTTTAAACAACAAAAGAGCGAAAATCTCACTTCTTGAATGAATCATTTTTGTAACTTTAAGAATAAATTCATTTTTTTATTATTTATTTAATTCATTTAAAATATCCTGTGTTTTATACACTTGGTTTCTTTTATGCATTGTAGCATTTTTTATGCATTTGTTGAGTAATTAATGACAGGATTTAGTTTTTGGGTGAACAGACCCTTATTAACCCGTAACATTTCGTTGATGCACACACAGTCATACTTGACAAAACAGGGGAATCATGGTTTCTGATTCCACTTTATCTGGATTACACCGTTCCAGTTAATCACCTACTTGTTGTGTTCTAGGGTAATGAAACCAAAGTGCTGTATGTGTGTTTTTTTCGATAGGCAAATAACTCAACACTGACTCTTTTTTTTTTTTTTTTTTCCTCACCCTCCTGTTTCCCCCTCAGGTGCTGAGTAGTGTGTATTATGTGCAAAGTTTGTGTAAGCTCCTTCAGTCAGCAGCAATACACAGCGAGGACATGCCGTTCCATCGAGAGCTCTTCAAACCCCTGCTGACCAACCTCATTTCCATCCTCACGCTTTCTGTCGCTGACTTGGGTAGTCTTTAGCAAATCCACAATCCCCTCCAAAATCTTCCAAACAAAACCTTCAAATGAAAGAAAAGTGATTTGAAAGTCTTTTTTGATGAGTGTTTGCTTGTTTTGGTCCTCAGATGCGCAGGCCCAGGGTGCAGTGCTCAACACCTGGGCGGATGTGTTGATGCTCCTGGCTACTTTGCTGCGCAGGAACCAAGCTGCGGTCGGCCCATCTGTCGGTGTGGCACTGGGGAAACACTGGCACCGCTTTTCAGGTGACACACACACACACCCAAACCAAAGTGCTACAAAGGGTGGAGACAAGCAAATGGAAAGGGAAGCCAGAAAGGAACAGAAGAGTACAAACAGAAAATGGTGGCAAACATGATGAAAGCGCAAAGGGATGGAGGGAAAAGAAAGATTGAGGAGTTTAGATGGAGGAGGATGTGCTAGATAGATGTTGAGAAGGAAGGAGACAGCTGAGGAGATATAGATGGAGACAGGTGCAGTGGGAGGCCAGCTCATTATGCCTGTATGTGTGGATGGGTGTCCCTGCTGCATATGACAGACTGGGACAGAGACAGGGAGAACAATCAGCCTGCTTTAGATCTGATGGATGTGGTAGAAAATCCTAAAACAGGTGGGTGGGCAGTAGACTCGCTGACTTGCCTGCAGGTACCCAGGCTTTGGAAGCTGTTTTTAAAAGCCTGCGAGTTTGGAGAGACTTTTTCGTCAGATGTTCCCTTGTGGTGAAGATTGTTTGTTGTGAAGTTTTGCATCTTTTGCATCTTCTCGTCTCAGAGTTTGAGTTCGAGAAAAGCTCGGAAAACTAAATATTAGCATTCTTTATGTTTAGTCTTTGCTCTCTCTCTCTCTCTCTCTGTCTCTCTCTCTCTCTCATGACAGACACTCTCAAAGTGTGTTTGGACCAATCAGGCGCCGAGTCTTCTCTCTGCATGTCGACCCTGCATTTTCTGTGTGTGCTGTTCACAGAGGAGGCTAAGAAGAGATCAGGAGGCCACATGGAGGATCAGGCCAGCTCCTTGCTAACTACAGTTCTTTCTTCTGAGCCTGGGGAGGTCATTTGTGAGCTATTACTTGAGGTAATAGATTCAGTTTTGTGGACGCATATCACACCAAATTTCTTAAAAAGGCAATCGCAGTTCCCTCACATCCCTCAGTTGGCTACTTCCTTCTAAGCAGGAAAAGTATGATCTAAAATGGATTTAAAAATCAAATCTTTTCTAAAATCATGCTTATTTTTCAGATCGGTCTACACTCCAAACCCTATTATGACACAAAAAATTTAACTTATAACATTAAAAATGAGGATGAGGACACAAGGATTTTTTTTGTTGATTTCTTGTTGCATAATGACAAAAATTATTGGTATTGAACTACTTCATAGGTCTTGAACATACATGTGTCAAAATGCGGGTATTTGCAAGCATCCTCGTTAACACTGCAATTTAGGTCTGAAGTGAAGGAAAAACTGAGAAAAGAAAACACGTGTGACAGTTTATTGGAAATGGGCAGCTCTTAAAGTGACAGCAGTCTACTTCTCTTGACTGACTCATTTTTGTAACTGTAATAAGAATAAATTCATTAATTTGTTATTTATTTAATTTAAAATATGCTGTGTTTTTATACATTTGGTTGCTTTTACACAATATAGCATTTTTTATGGATTTGTTCTAATATTGCTTGTAGTTGGTTTCATATTCTTATATAATGCTAACCATTTACTTGTGTTTAGCTTTTTTAAAAATTTAATCTACACTGGTGACAAGCAATGTGCAATATCTATGGCATCAAACAATTTGATATCATAAAGACCTTTTTTAATGCAAAAACAATGTATATTGATGTATACCATTACCTTAACATAAAATCATCCTTAAAGGAATGCGCCACTTTAAACGCCGGAATGAGAGTGTAGTTCTTAGTTATATCAGACTAGAAAATCGCCAAATTTGAATTTGCCATGTCTTAGTACACAATGTAACTATAGAAGAGTCAATTTTTGAATAGGAAAAATATTAAAACTCTATGGTCTAACGGTGTAATCAGATTAAATGATCCATGCTAAGCGACAGCTAAAAGTGCTACCGTTAGACCCGGCGATCAGCTGAATGGATTCAAAAATTGTAAAACTAAAAAGTTAATTCCTTCCTTTATTATAAGACTTTTTTGGTCATATACCACACTGACTTTGATTTAATTCATTTAGTAGTATTTTGAAACTAAGCCGCTTCACTATGCTTACATGTGCATTCTTACATTTATTTACATTTGAAGAAATGATAATTAAATCGTTACAAAGGTTATTCGGTTTATTCAGGAATAGATGCATTTTGTGCTTCCTGTTCAATTTACAGCAATATGAGAAGATTCCATTCCAGGACCCCTTGAAAAAGGTGACGGCCAAAACGCTCTTGTCTCTGTTCGCCTGTAGCTCCAGCGCTCAGAGTTATGCATGTAAAGGTAAAGATAACATCACTGATCTTCAGCACCAAACACACGAGGAGCTAACATATGACATGTAGACATTTGGTAGCATTCACAACACATGGCTTCCTCCTCCTTCCACCCAAACATTTATGGAAATCAAACACTATTGGTTTTCATGTCACGACTATGAGCATTTTTGCATGTGATCACCTACAGCTCTCTTAGGGCTGGGCGATTTAATCTGGGCGCATTTCGGCAGTAAAGCCGGTTCTTTGATTAGCGGTAAATCTCCATCAGCTGTTTTTTAAATAAGCGGCAGTTGATACACAGAGCCGTAGATCACTGACGAGCTACGCAATATCACGTTCAAAATCGTAAATTAATCTTCCGATTCTGAAGATGATATTGGTTAGCTCGTCGGTGATCTACGGCTCTGTGTATCAACTGCCGCTCATTTTACTGATGAAATGCGCATGAATAAATGAACATTCAGCATCTTATAGGTATAGTACCATAAGCATCCTGTTTTGTTCTTAAGTTAGTTCTTAACAGGTTAAAGAAACTTTTTGTATAAATAAAAGACTTTTTGGTGCAAACAGCTTGAATAACATTTGAGTAAAAATCCTAGAAGTGTAGAATATGTCCCTCTTAAAAGGTAGCAGTTAAAAAGCTGCTATTCCCTCAACTGGGAGGAAATCTCACATACAGATTAATTTTAGTCCCAGGTGCTGCTATATTTGTGTCTTATGCCTGATGTCGCTGTCTGATTGATGAGTACATAGACAGATACATGTCTCTTCTCCCTCTTCAGCTGGTGTGATTGACAGCTGTGTGGAACGCGTGAAGCACATTTACGCAGAGCTTCACCTGGAGTCTGTGAAAACGGGCAAGAGTGCTCACAGGAGGAAGGTACGAAGGGTTCCAGTAACATGACAGACAGCTTCAACATCAGAAACACTGAAAACCTGTTGAGAGGGAGGGGAGGGGTGGAGGCAGGTGAAGGGAGAAAGACAAATGTGACAAAAAAAATGACAAAACTGAACGATCTTCTGGTTCAGTTGATTTAACCAGTACATTTCCTAAGGTTTGTACTGCTTTATATTAACTTGAATTAATAATGCAACAATCATTATTACATATACAATGCAGATTATTAGTGAAATGGCTATAAATGCATGAAAAGCTGATTCATATATTTAACAATTGTAAAAAAGTAGTTTTTGTACCAATTGTAGTCTTTTTAAAAGTCTGAATATCATGATTTTTGATGGTTTTTATTTATTTGTTTTGTAGTCACAATCTAAACATTCTTTATCTTTAATACGTGGCAGTGTTCACATAATTATTTTCAAACATATTTTTATTATATTTTATATCCAGAAGAAACCCTGTAGTAATATAATTTGAGGGTGATGTGAGGACATGAGGTTCTTCTTTGTAATATAATTTCCTGTCACATAATGTCAGAATGGCTTCCTACATGCTGGTTAATCATACTGACTTTTACTTGATTTATATAATTAGTCATATTTAAAAACTAGACTACAATACTATATTTTTATATATTGTTATATTATTTTTATTAAATATATTTCTTAAAGAATTCACTTTATTACAATCAGGATTTTTTGAAGAAGGTTTTGTATCAGAATACTTTATTGGTCCTGAAGTGACCGTTAACTTATTATGCAGTCTTAATTTAGCAGTAGGCCTGTGATGGTTGAAATGAATCTATTTCTAAGAATGAAAGGGATTTTGATCCAGGAACATTCTCTATGTCAGTAAATTATGTTGCACTACGTGCTTTTGTTAGAAAACATGTAATTTTTGTTAAGACCTATTAATAAAACTTAATTTGAAGTGTTACAGTTATAATTGTTACAAACAGGGAAATGTGGCACAAATGTATGCATATATAAATAAGACGGTATCAAAATTACTTCTCTCAGCATGATATCTTGTTCTAACTGCTCCATCTTTGTTCAATGTCAGCAGGTGGAGAACAGCATGAGAGAACTTAAGATGATTCTAGAGATACTGCGAAATTGCCTGTATCAACATAATGAATGCAAAGTACGTCATTTCAAATAATCTTCTTTGTGCTGATTATTCGAGAGTTACACTCATTGCACAGTATCCGCAGATGCTTTCTCAGGGGGTCTCGTGGGTGTGAAGCACTGCGGGTTTGCTGAGGTGTAGTCTTTACAAGAAAATCTACATGTTCATATAATCTGTCATGTGATCATTTCTTTGAACTACAGAGGAAGTTAATCAACCTGGTATTGTTGTAATGAATACTTGACCATTAAATGGCCTAATTTACTGCCTGTCGATTAATGTTAAAAACAAATTATTTTTCTACTACCTATTTAGACATGATTAGGTATGCTAATTATTATTTTCATCTTATGGCTGATACTAAAATTCAATAGATTCAAATGCTAGAAGTCAATATCTATCTATCTGTCTATCTATCTATCTATCTATCTATCTATCATCTATCTATCTATCTAATCTAAAACAATTAGTCGCAATTAACTTAATAAATTAATACTGTTTATATTTATTATGTATACTGTATATAAATACAAACACATGCATGTGTATATTTAATAAAAAAAAGTTTGTTTATATATTAAATATATTTATATATAATAGAAAATATAAGAAAATAAACATATAAATAGATTAAGGTGTAAATACTTTTAAAAATATATACTGTACGTGTGAGTTTTATTTATTATATACATAATAAATAAACAGTACAAACATATTATGTAAAGAAAAACTTTTACTTTGGATGTGCTTAATCGTTTCATATGTAATGCGTGCATTTTTTATTTAATTAACACATCACACACACACACATATATATATATATATATATAAATAAAATAAGTATTTATATTCTCATTCTTATTTATATTATTTATTTGATTTAGCCATGAAGGTAGATAGCAGTCCCTGACATTATCATTGAGCTAGTACAATGATGTGAAATAAAATGTAACATGAAATTAATGTAGACATATAAATCATTTTAAGATTTTCTAGATTATATTAAGATGTTGGCAAATGTAAGCAGGTAGCACTTAAATATGCAGGATTGACTGATACTGCCAAGTTTTGTCTCTACAGGCTGTGGCTACAGAGTTGCGTCTGGCAGAGGTGCTGATGGCTCTGTGGCCCTGGTTCCTGCTCGACGATCTCACCATGACAGCAGCCCTGGAACTGCTCTGTGTCTACACGGCTAACTGCACAGTGGGTCAGTCTTCTGAGCGGTGGAGGAACAAGAGCGAGAAAAAAGGAATGACAGAGTAAAAGAGGATTAGAAAGCAAGAGACAGGGTGCTGAGATAATGTATGAGCTTTGTGCTCACTGTAACAGTCTTATGAGTCATGTGTTGGTACAGTAAGTGCCGTTGTGTACTAAAAGCAAGGCTGACATGAGCTTGACAGCTACAGAAGGGATTGTGTCATAGTCAAAGTGTGCTGCCAGATTACTGGATTACTTAAAGTGCTAATTATTACTTAGCAATTTTGGCATTTTGCAGCTTTTATATATATATATATATATAGAGAGAGAGAGAGAGAGAGAGAGAGTGAGAGAATATATACTGATCATTGATCAGCCACAACATTAAAGGGATAGTTAATCCCAAAAATAAAAATTCTGTCATTAAATATTCATCTTAATGATGTTCCGAACCCATAAGATTTTTATTCCTCTTTGGAACACAGACTAAAGGAGACCTATTATGCCCCTTTTTTATAAAAGTATTTAATGTAAGTTGGTTTGCTATGGTTGAGTGGAAGCAGAAAAGCATTTAGTCTCTATAAATGCAAATGAGCTGCTGCTATCCACCTTCTTTTCCAGAATAGGGTTGTGCCTTTACACTTGTACCTTAAAACTTTTTTTCAAAATCAAATCCATGTCAGACAGTGGGGTTGCAAGAAGATGTAAATTAATTCAAAGGTTTTCAAAATGCAAATAAGCAATTAGGAAAATCATAACTTGAAGCTGAAACATTATGTATTAAAAATCATATTCAATCCAGTCATCTTAGAAATAAATGTGGTAAAATAAATTTGATCAAAATCCATCCAAGTCAATCTAAATCAATCTGAACACATCTGAAACGCAAAAGTCTAGGGTGCACGAAGTGAGAGGAAAGCAGAAGTAAAAGTAAAGATGGGTGAAGTTATGATCTATAAGATATTCGCTTCTTTTACTATTTGCATTATGTCTGGGTGTGACCATTAAAAATCATTTGGAACATGTGTCAGTAAATCATAAATAGAAAGCAGCTTTAGTTTTCTCTCTGGAATTTGTACAGTATATACAGCAAAATAAGTTCTATTGTATTTTGTTGCATTGTGCTGCGCCGCTCAAGTCCGGTGTGGACAGTGTTAACACCAAGCACGATAACTATAAAGGTAACAATATTAGCGTCCACACCAGCAAACAATATCGTCTGTTTATTCTAAGCACAAGCATGTCTGCTGCTTTAAATTCTCAAACTTGTTAGTACAGGATGGATTCTGTCTTTATTTCATCAGCTGGAAAAAATAATTCCAACCATATCGTTTCTCTGTGCGTTTATCGTTATTGTTCTGGTGTGCTGTTTATTGATATTAACATTTTTATCATTATTTGCTTAGCTTATTCATAACTAACATTACTTAACTAATATTCATAACTAATATTGGCAGGAATCATTAAGAAATGACTTCAAATCATAGAGGCATAATAATATATGTTAGATTGAAAATAATATGAAAAATAATATTGAAATAAGTCATCAATGATTCTTTTCATAATGCAAACGATCTATACGAATATGTACATTTTAAAGGTCAATTAGTAATTAATGACAGAATTTTCATTTTTGGGTGAACTACCTGCCTAATATTCTGTAGGTCCCATCATCGCATTGCAAACACAGCTCTGGAGCGGCGAGGCATGAACGCCACAAGACTTCTGAATGTTTGGTATATAGCACCAAGACATAAGCAACAGATCCTATAAGTCTGATTTATTTGTCCAGCACATCACGTAGATGCTTAATCGGATTGAGTTCTGGGCATGCTGGAGGCCACGGCAACATCTTGAATTCTTTGTCATGTTCTTCAAATCATTCCTGAACCATTTCTGCAGTATGTCAGGGTACATAATACTGGAAATATCTTGTCATTTCCAGACATTCAAGCAAGTGATCTATAAACATTTTAATATAATAATGTATTAAATTATACTTTTTAATGATTCTTAAAGTCGAAAGGCCTTCCTAGCTTCTAGAATAAAAAAAACCTGCATGGTCGGAGTTGATTTTGTGTGCTATCGGGAAATTATTGGTGCGCTGTGGTTTGCTCCAACCTTCTTTAAGTGACAGGTTGCTGGAGGGGAGGAATTATTGTCCTGCCAGCGCACCAGTGCACATAAATAAGAAATAATAATTCTGTGCACAGATAAATAAATAATGAATGCAGGATTTAATAAAAAATATTATTTCATGACATAATTATCTAATAGATTTTTGAAATCCAAGACATAAATATTACAGAAAAACTACTTCAAAAATCAGATTTTCTTGCACGACTGGTTTGTGTGTGTGTGTGTGTGTGCACGTTTGTTTGAGGGAGACGGTTACTCATGAAAGCATCTGTGTGTGTTTGTGACAGACGGAGAGTGTAATAGACGGAGAGTCTGTTAGTGAGAGTGTTAACTAAAACACAATGATTGCTCTGTCATATCTGAGCTCATGGAAAGCTGTGCTTTGAGACAGGATGTGGCTTTACACCTGTGAAGAGCCAGCAGTGCATGGGCGTATGTCAATCTGTATGTATCTCTGTGCGTGTGTGGGTGCGCATTTGTGTTTTTGTGCCTGTGTGTGCGTTTGGGCTGGCAATATGGTTTAACAGCACTAGGCTACAATAGCACGCTGTCATGTGTGGTGTTTCTCAAGGTCTGCAGGTGATGTTGAAAGTTCATGAGGCTGGTTCTTCAATTATGGAATCAGCCCTCCAGCACATTTTCCTCACCATCATATTCTGTCCCGTGTCACCTTTTATTATATAATTCATTAACCTCCAACACACAACCCTCATTCTTTCATCTGGCCGATTAATATTGGATTTCTTCAGCAAGCAAAGCCCTGCTGAGGTCTCTCAATAATAATCCAGCATCACGTTAAATGATTCACCTGAGAGTCTTGCTGTTCTTCAAAATACGTCTGTCCGCTTAACCAGAAGCAAGACATTTAGTGGTTTTGACACTTGACTAAATGCGGCATTGTTAGACCAAGAGTAAATGTTTTTTTAATAGAGTTAAACACAGTGGAACGATTCTGTTTCCATCGAGTTTCCACACTCATTGTTATACAACTGCGCAGTGATATTTTGAGACAAGATGAATAGATTACCAAAAAAGAAAAGGCATGTGTGGTTTTATATCACTGGCAATGCTTCCTGTAGCACTTTTGCAGCACCATGGGGAAAAAAGAAAGAACGAACCATTCATAAGTTTCAGTAAGATTTTCGTAGAAATAAAGTCACTTACGTTCACCAAGGCTGCATTTGTTAGATCATATAATATTGTGAAATGTTTTTATGTAAAACAGCTGTTTTCTATTTTGCTGTATCTACACTTTATTCCTGTGATGCAAAGCTGAATTTTCCGCAGCCATCAGTCATATCCTTCAGAAATCACTCTAATATTCTGATTTGCTGCACTAGAAAAATTTATTTTTTATTATTGTTCAATTGTGGTGCTTGTGTATTGTGTATTTTTGAATGCATTCTTTAGTACATTTTGTGAAAAAAACAAAACAAAAACAAATATATATATCCCTCCCCCTCTCTGTATGTATGTGTATATATATATATATATATATATATATATATACACGTGTGTGTGTATATATATAGATATTATACATAAATTATATTTTTAAAAAACATAATGATTTCTGCTGAAAATTTTGCTAAATTTATTATACATTTTAGTTTAAATCTAGATACATTTTCAGAAACATTATAAAAAAAAACCTTATAAATGTATACAATCCTGCTCATATATAGTCTATACTATATATATATATATATATATATATATATATACAGCATTTATTAATAATTACTTGTATGTTAATAATGAGTGAAATATTTGTTTAAAGCTACAGTAGGTTTATTATGTAAGATGTTTGGCCCCATTTCAGGGTTTGGAAAGGTGCCCTTCACGGATAAGAAACACTGATTGACGGTTTTGTTTCCTTAGCGCTGTGATTTTATCTTTCTGAGATACAGCTGCTTAGTTTCTTGTAGCTCTTTGTATACATTCTATTTTTTTCCCATAATCAAGTTATCTCTTTTTTGCTCTGTCTCTCTTTTGTTTTCTTCCAGCATGCAGTGCTTTATGCAGCAGCAGCAGTGGTAGCTCTGGCTCAGTTCAGCCTGTTCTTCCTAAGACTGCGGTCACAAATTCATTGATGCATGGGGTGATGAAACTGGCCTCCCAGGTTGCCCCTGACAACAGCAGCATCCACAGTCTGGCTTTCTCACTGCTGGCCAACCTAGCCATCTCAAGGGACTGCAAAGGGGCACTGCTGAAGGTAACTCACTGGTTATGTTTAACGCCAAAAAAAATCATTCCAGGGAGGAAGAAATATAACCTTGTGAGACACTTCAGAATGTAAATATATAACTGCTCTCCAGCAAGAAATCTTTTTATGACTCTTTTGGTTGCATATCTGCTTTTTTGTTTCAAAATAAAGTGTTAACCAAACCACCTTTCTTGCTGTTCCCTAGAATAACTTCCTGCAGCACTTCGTGTCTCTCCCCATGCCTAAGGCAGGCGGTCGAAGCGGTAGCCTGGCGGCGGAGTCTGTGTTCCTCTGGCTCAAGCTGTTGCTGAACATGTCGTTTGGGGAGGACGGACAGCAGATGATCCTCAGGCTCCGAGGGGCTTTGGAGCTGCTGGTCGGACTGGCCCAGTCTAAACACTCCAGCTCTAAACCCACCATCCTGCTCATTCTCCACAACATCTGCTTCTGCTCCGCTAACAAGCCCAAAGTCTTAGCCAATGGTATGAGCACTGGATTTACACAGTTTTACATGTTAATGGTTGACCAACATGTTCCACTTTAAGTGGATAATGCCAATGCCAGTGTCTAATAAGGCTCAGCGGGGCATGGACAAAGAGAGAATTCACCCCAAAATTAAAATTCTGTCATTTAATTTGTTCACGCTCATGTTCTAAACATAAGACCTTTGTTAATCTTTACAACATAAATTAAGACTTGTGTTGTAAGATTATTTGTACGTTAGTAAGGATATTGTTAAAATAGTACATAAGACATCAGTAGTTCTACTTTATTTTATAAAGCTATGTGAATAATGGCACTGTCATGAACGTGTTCCGAAAATAAACAAAGGTCTTACAAGTTTGGAACAACATGAGGGTAATTAATAGTTTTAGTTAACCAAATAGACAAATTTAATTTGATTAATTGGCATGGCTAATATAACAAATTAAAATACAATTACAGAAGCAAAATAAATAAATAAATTTAAGATTTGACATGGTAAGTGTAAAAATGATCCAGCACACCCAGCATTCGAGTCTAGCTAAACACAAACACAGAAATCCGGATGCATCACAACAGCCACAGTGTAGCGATAATACCTTTACACATCAAACCAACGTTTCCGACCAAGTCCTTTTTATAGAAAGTTATAAGATGCTTGTCTTGACATGATGCAAATATGCACACGAAGCATCAAATACACCCTGTTAATTTTGTATTATTTAAAATGATAATTATAATGATTTATATATATATATATATATATATATAAAATTGTACATGCATGTTATTGTCTTTTTAATACTGACTTACACTCCGTTCAAAAGTTTACATCCCCTTGATTCTTAATGATATATATATATTTGCCGTTTTTGATATGACAAAATACTTTTATGTATCAAGGACGCTTTAAATTGATCAAAAGAGATGATATTGATATCATATCATGATAAGAGATTTTACAGTGATTCTATTTCAGATAAATGTAGTTCTTCTGAACTTTCTAATCGTCAATGAAACCTGAAACAATATATGTACTGTTTTAGAGGATAATGTATAAATAGAGTGCCTTTTTTAAATTTTTCCAACATTTCATATCTATATACATGTATAAGCTATATGTATTTTAAAACACAGAACTCACAACCTTATGCTTTTATAAGTGTGCATGCAAGTGTAAATGCATTCTTGCTATATTTCAGCTGCATTGATTTAAATGTTGCTCCAGTCACTTCTGCAGTGAATTGATCGATTTTGTAGATGATGATTTCATATGATTGTTAACAGGTAATTGGTAATACGATTGATAAGATTATTTTATTATTAGGGCCGGGACTTTAACGCGTTAATTTAGATTAATTGATTACACAAAAATAACACGTACAATTTTTTACGCATTTGAATCGCACTTATTTTTGCACCGCGGAACGTTTCTCACTAGATGAGTTACGGCGGACCAATTATACTGGAGCACCAATTACCATTTCTAATGCTCTGAATGCATAGATATATATAGAATGACACAATATTTTGGGTGAGCGAGCAGCCTGTGGTAAGATGTCCGCCATATGCGGACGTTCGACTTCGTTGGCCAGCAATGCAGACGAGACATCTAGTCATTCTATATATATATCTATATCTGAATGTACTTGAAAGTAGGGATGCACCGATCCGGATCAGCCGATGTGTTTGCGCGTTTTGTCAGTCATTTCTAAATATCCTATTGCTACTACACTTTATGGCAATATTGCACTGGTCTGTTGGACTTGGTTGAACAAAAATAAGTTCAAAATTGCTTAAGCTTATGTATTCAGTCATTATTCAATGGTATACTCAAAATCCATATGAAAAAAAACTTACTTCTCACTGTTCTCAGGTCAAATATTTATATGCGATTAATTTCGATGAATTAATTACAAAGACTCTAATTAATTAATTATTTTTTTTAATCGAGTCCCGGCCCTATTTATTATATTAAGTGAACTTATCAATCAGATTTAAGGATTTTTTATGAAGGATTATGCATGCATTCCATAGGATTAGGAGATATGCCCTTAAAAAAATAGAAAAAGGCTAAGTGGCTAGTAAATTTGGAAAACCACTAGCCACAGTGGCTGGTGAGCAAAAAAGTTAATGTCAAGCCTTAGAAATACGTGTTCTCTTACCACAGCTTATTAAAAATAGAGGTATATAATTATACCATCATATTAAAATTGCCCCTTATCCTTAATTGCTGCGATGTGCGTGACCATCTGCCGACGAGACGAGTGAAGAATCCAGAAAGTTTGATTAAGAGGAAAAAGAAATAAACCCATTGGGTCAAAATAACCCAACCCAGTGGTTCAGTGGTGACAGTTCGACCAAGCACGAGCAACCCAACTGAGTGTTTACTTTAACTCCAACAACCCAGAATTTTGACCCAGCTCGAGTCACCCAACAATGTGTTTACAGAAATATCCCAGCGCTTTTTTAGAGTGTGTGTGTCAGAGAGTTACATATAAATACATAGGCAAATCATTTATCTAAATATTTTTTATTTCAGATAAAGCTGTTGAGCTGCTAATCTCGTGTTTGGGCAGTAGCTCATCAGAAATAAGTACCATAGCAGCTTCTGCGCTTTGGGCTCTGTTGCACAACAATCAAAAGGTAACATCATTTATTCAATGGCATCTTGTTATTACAGAATGACATCGGTTTAACTTCAGTAATTAAATATTGGGAAAAATATTGAATAGCAATAATTCTTTGGTGTCGAGGTAGGATACATGCTTATTTTTCTAAACACAATCTTACATGATCATTCTCACCCTTTATCTTCCCATCCTGCATATCTCCTCTTACAAAGGCAAAGGCCACTTTGAAGTGTCCTTCCATCAGACTGAAAGTTGAAGAGGCATACATGTCTGCCAGGAAAGGTGGGAATATATTCAGTTTGATCATTGTAGAGCTCTCTGATGGTACTACAGCATCAGGAATGGATCTTTCCTGAGAGTTAGTGGTAATTGTCTGTTTGTTTGTTCACACAGATGAAGAGCAGACAAGTGACAAACCCCTGAACGTCTATCTTCTGAAGTGCCTGAGAAATCTCACACACATCTTCAGCTCCTGAAGTGGCTATCTGGCATCATTAAAGTCGGCTAATAATGTGAATGTTTATTTATGTTTTGGTACAATGTGGAAGAGAAACATTGTTTTTTTTTTTGTAGAAAATCAATAAAAGAGCTGGTTTTACAGTAGACGCCTCTCCATTCTCCAACTGTAAAAAATGTTCACACGCACTGTAAAAACAAAAACCTTTATTTTTGGGTGCACTATCACTTTCTGGATGAATTATATAAGGTCATGCTTTTTCCTTTCCTTTGTATTCTTTTTATTTTATCATAGGGGAATTCAGAGATCGGTTTCAAGTTTCAGGTGAACAAAGAAGAAACAGTGTGTGGTAGAATTGTCTCATTTGGTGAGCTTAACACCTCCTCTCTAACAGTGTTTATCTGATGGTTGAGGATGTGATTGCAGAGACTTGCAGCTGAACACAGAAAGTGCTGTGGTCGCCTCAGTCCTCGTCAATGCTGTATTCATTCTGTCTCAGAGGAGCAAGATGGTGGCAGTACAAAAGGATTACTGGTACTTCTTGGTACTCATGATGCAGCTCTGTTTTCTGAAAGGTAATTTGTTTTTAGCAAAGGTAAAAAATTGCTTATACGTTAAAAAAATTGAAACTAGCCTATAGTCTGTACTTAATTTAAGTGTATTTCAAAGGACGTAAACATGAATGGCGGTTATTTTCAGTGGTAAACTGTTCCTGTTTACATATACATGGAATTGGCTTTCATTGCTGATAGAGTGAATATAAATCGGTTTTATTCTATGCATTTAAAGAAGAACTATTCTGATATAACTTATAACTTTTTGTTTGTTTTAATCTTTTCAGAAAGGAATTGAGAATATGTGGTTACATTGAAAGTAACTTTGGTTTGGTTGGTTTTTGTTTAGTTCTACAGAGGTGCCAAATACAGTTTAATAACACTTTTTTAGCTTTATAAGGATCTTCTGCTGCAATTTTAATAAACAATGTAAACGGTGACAGAAGCCATTGTATTACAGAACATACACCATTACTTTTAATTAGGTAAAATATATCAATCCTGGAAATATATCTAATAATTTCAATTATGTTTGTCATGTTATATTTATATATATTTAGCTATTACAAATATTTCTATGGCATACTGTTATTTCGACCTTTCATCAAAGAATCCTGTAAAAAGTTGTCATGGTTCCCACAAAATTAAATAACTAAATCGAATCAAATAAATAATAAGCAGAATAACTTTTAAAGATTGATTAAAAAGGATGTTTCTTGAGCTGCTTGAAATGAGCATATCTGAATGATTTAAGGATCATGTGACACTGAATACTGGAATAACGGATGCTAAACAACTTTTTTTATTGTGTTATTTCATGAGTTTAACTGTATTTTCGTTCAAGTAAATGCAGCCTTGTTTGAGACTTGTTTCATAAATATATTGAAAAAAGATCAACAGTAATTATTTATAATTATAATTAATATTTTTTTGACTGTGAGTTAAAAATATTTAATAATTTGGTAACTATTTACAATAAGGTGTCATTTGTTAACATGACGCATGCGATGCATTAACTAACACGAGCAAACAAAGATCAATGCATTTATTAATCTTGGTTAATGTCCGTGAAAATACAGTTTATTGTTTATTCATGTTAGTTCACACTTTATAAACTAATGTTAACAAACACAACTTGGGATTTGAATAATACATTATTAATGCTGTAATTAACATTAAGATGAATAAATGCTGTAGAAGTATTGTTCATTCTTAGTTCATGGTTACTAATGTTGTTAACCAGTGTTAACTAATGAACCTTACAGTAACGTGTTTGAAATCCAGCAATCGCAAATGCCCGGGGGAGTAAATGTTGGACAGAAGGTGTTTTTGAACCCTGACGTTATATGCCAATGAGAGTCTATAAACCTGAAATGATGTATCTTTAAATGATTTTGTTTTCATATGTGTCCGTTTTCATCTGTGTCTGATTTTCCACCCTTTCATAACGGTCTTTAGGCGCCGTTCAGATGAAAGCCCGAGAATCAAAAGTCACACTGCAGGAAGGAATGGTATTGGACTGTCTGTGTCCGTGGACTGGCCACCTCACTATGGTCTCTTGGACTAAAAAATCTCTTTCACAACCTGTGGCGGTTTATCATCCTCAGTTTGGCTCCAACTACGAGCAATCATATGACGGCAGAGTGACGTTTCTGAAATCCACTGCGATGGATGGCAGCATTTCCATAATGAATGTCACTGAGGGCGACATCGGCCAGTATCATTGCTCTCTGCAGACTTATCCTCAGGGTTCATGGACCAAAGACACATTTGTCGAGAAAGCAGGTGAATTGTATTTCACAATGTTAACATTTTCCAACAGACCCAATAGGTATAACCCTGAACTGTGTTTCCAAGAACGGCTCATTAATACTCATATGGTATATCATATAGACTTATACTGTTATTTATTTATTTATTGTTGGTCTAGCAATCACCACCACCTTCTCTATTCACGCGGACACTAATTTGGTAGCAGCAGAGAATGACAGCCTGACCATTAAGTGTGACCTGGTTCACAACGGTGAGGTTTACCAAGTAAGCATTGAGAAACTAGACGCAGAGGTGGGCGCTAGTAATATTATAGCAACCTGTCAGATGCTAGAAGATGGAGGCGTGGAGCTGAGTGAGTTCAACAGTAGAGGACGACTGAACTGTAGCGATGCTATGGAGGTCAGTCTACACCTCACCAACATCGTCAAAGAAGATGGAGGACTCTACCGCTGCAACTTTAGCACAGATGCTGGTGTCCGGTCCACCACAATCCTGCTGACCACTCTACCTGCTCAAGGTAGGACAAGGACTGAACTGTGTTTATTTACAGCAGAGGCGCCCAAATTAAGTCAATTTCTGCCACCAATTAAAAAATAAAAAAGGTGGTTGCAATTTTTTATCTCGCAATATTGTTTCTTTTTGACTTCTTTTAGCTTGATTTGATGCCCCCTAGTGGACCCCGGGCCTTTGATTAAGAGCTAAAAGCCATATTAAAATGTACTATTTTTTCCAACTCAAAATATGAGAATGACAGTCCTGAAAAAATGTTCATGTCATGTAATATCATGTAATTAACATTTTCCTTCCTTTGCCAAGACTTTACAAATATATTTTTTATGTCATTCTTTTCACCTTTTTGAGGCCAAAAGTAGTCTATTGTCAGTAAGGTAGCAGTTTATAAAGCACAGCTCACACAGAAATCACTTTTAAGCAGTGCAGTTTTCTTTTAGTCATTGTGCCTGTAATAACAGACCAAACCAGGGTAAATGTACAGTAACTCTACCTTTAATACAAAATTGTATGTCTTTTTCTGAATCCATGACTAAAAAACATGTAAAATACATTGCTTAACCCAACATACAAGATTTATGTAAGAAGCTTGGAAATTCAAGAAATGAAATCATTTTATTAAGAAGATCAAAAATGCCCCATGTCATTTTGCCTTCAAGTTTTGATTCTGGATAGTTTGTATCTATTTTTAAAGACCTTGTTAAGTCACACGACTACCGTTTTTTTTTTCTTCTTTTTTTTTGTTTTTGAGGAGTACAACAAAAGTTATAACACTAACCTGCAGCAGCTCAGATCATCATTTTTTCTTTACTTTTGGAGAATTAAATATTTGACTTAGCTAAAGTTTAATGCCTGTTTTTTTTTTAGATTTTAGGAGTCTTCATTACATGCTGTATGTGTATATTGGAGGAGGGCTGGTTGGTGTCGTACTTCTGATGATTTTATTACTAACGTGGCTGAACAGGTATGTCATATTATATATTATTCATAATAAGTGTCTTTTTTTTTTAAAGTAGTGCACAACTCAACGGAAACAAGCCGCAACAATCAAAACAAGTTGCGACAAAACAAAAGTAGCACAACAAAATGAAAACGAGTCGCAATATAACGGAAACAAGCCACAACAGTGAAATTGGCACATCATAACAGAAACCAGCTGAAACGGCGAAATTGGTAGAACACAACAGAAACAAGCCACAACACCGCAAAACTTGTCCAATGCATTGTGCTGTGGTGATTTTGCTGTGTTTTGGCTGTTTTTTAGTGCTGTGGAGATTTCATTGTGTTGTGCGCTTCAAGGCCACCATAGTTTTTACACTTGAGTAACGATGTCTTGTTATAAGATGCGCTTGAGCAGATGATAAAAAGCTAAAACTACTATTTCCCAATTTAATGTGGAAATCAAGAGGCTTAAAATAACTAAAAACAAAGAATGGAGCGATTCATTTGCTAGTATAACAGCGCAGACTTGTGTTATTTGGATTAATGGTTGAAGGACAATGTATTTCCCATAGCTTTCATTAGGTATGAAGTTATAAGCATCTGGTTTGTCTGTTAAGAGGTCTCTCAGATAATTGGCTGTGAAATCCCATCCCCTCCTCGTCTTCACCATATGTTGTCCAACACACTCGCTGCCAGCCTCACTAGGTTTTATACTGAGTGTGCAGATTGTTATTTTGCAGCAAAGCATGGTTATCTCTATACCGCAGTGTTTGCTTCCCTGCTCCTTAATAACGTGATTAAGCAGCCTTTAATGTCTGTCATCTAGAGCAAACCGTCACTCAATTTCTAAACTGGTTTTCACAGGATGAAAAGGAAGAGAGAGGAGTACAGAATCAAACTGCACCCTGCCAAAAGACAGGTAAATACATCAGTCAGTTTTTACCCTGCACAGCTGAGCATGTATTGTTGCTGTGTGACATGCCCACAAACATATTTCATCACAAAATTGAGTGTTTATGTATATATATTTATTTATTATTATTCTACTTTAGTTGCATTACTTCATTACTCCTTCAAAATGATAGATTCTTTTTAATACTATAATAAGACATTAATGAATAATCTGGACCATACTGAAATTATATTTATTAAAGTCAACAAATTAAATTTAGTACAAGAAATCTTACAATTAAATATTCTGATCACTTCTTATATACTAGTTATGCAGTATAATTTTTTAAACAAATATTAGTATATTAACAGTATTATTTTAATATTCTAGTACTTTCATTGTTTTTATTGAATATGTATATATTTAAAAATATTTTTATATAATTTTTAGATATATTTAATATTATATATACTGTACTAAAATAAAATTATAATTTTAAATATGTTTATTTCAGTAAAATACCTAAATGTTTTATTTTTACATACCTTTTATATATTATTTAATCATAAATATATATATATATTATTGCTGTCAACTGATTAATGGCAATTAATCGCATTCAAACTAAATTCTTTACATAATAAATATACACAGTATAAACAAATATATCATGTATATGTAAATGCAAACACATTCATGTAAGAAAAATGTTATATATATATATATATATATATTAAATATATTAAATATCAAATAAACACTTTCAAAATATATACTGTACGTATGTTTTTGTATATACATAAAAAACAAATACAGTACAAACACACGTATTATGTAAAGAAAATGTTTTATTTTGGATTTGATTAATGATTTAGCGGCACTAATATATATATTTACTTTATTCATTCATATTTAAGGTATTAGTTAATAAGAACCTGGACATATTTCATGAAATTCACCCTTCTGTATATTATATATAAACTTCTATCCAGATTTCATTGTTGGGATTAACGCAAGGCAAATCTACCACTCATATCCAATTCCAATCTCTCTCTCTCCTGAATCCATTTTTACTTTACACAATATATTTTAGAAGAATTCAGCATTTTATATTTTCAGTTACACCGTTTATTATATTGTACTGAACAGTGGTCTCATGTCTTAACTGCTACTAATGAAAGTCCCTTAATTAACACTAATGTTGCGCAGAGGGTCTAATGCTCATTTTTCATCCATAACTCACTGTGAATGTTTCTTTCTGTGGCAGCGTAACACATATGACCATGGCTGTGTCTATGACAGGATGAAAAAGGGCACCAGAAGTGGGGCGAGAGATAAAGATATATACGTTAACTTTCATATAGTGAGAGCTCACGAAAAACACAAACGAAAGAGATAAGATATACTACCATTCTACAGATCTAAAGCCAAGAAATGGGAAAAATAGTCGAAAATTAGCTGCAGAAATCATAAAACACAAAGCAAACGCCAGTGCCAAGGAATGCTTTTGCACCTGAATACTAATGGCTGGATCAGAGGGGAAGATTAATGGAGCTGTGCATATAATTTGTCATTTGATGAACCACTACCACCATCATCGTCCTCTTCATCATTACATTAACCATTCCAACCTTGCCCTGAACCCATATTACATGACATTTCATTGCATTATGGTGCTGGATGTTGGCTGCTCATGACCGCATTGGGGAAAATGTCCTTTCTGCTCCTCGAGAAGTCGGTTTGACAGGTAATCTTCTTAAGAAGTTTTCTGGACTGTATCAAAGCCAGATATAAGCCAAGCACGGTCACTGTGAGCACACGCCGAAGCAACACTTTACTTTGAGTGACTCTAATTATCAAATGATTGGACCTCAGAGAGCTTTTGAGTGGATGAATCTTCTCAAAATCACATCCTTGTCTCGTGTCTCAGTTGGAGTCTGAATGCTTTCTCTCCGCAGAAATGGAAGTACCAGCCTCACGAATGAAAATGAAAAGGAGGATGTCTCCATTACTTATAGGTGAACTGACAATGCTCAGCTTACAGACGGAATATGATTTGTTTGTGAGATATGACTTTAAATGATTAAGATCGTACAAGATTTAAAAAGTGATGTTTGAGCACAGAGTACTTAACATGTACAGGAATAAAACGAATCACATTTTGATGCTTCTACAAATCAAAAATTAGGCTCTATAGGATTTGGCCTCATGACACTGGATTATGCCCTGTATGATGTTGTTGACGTATGTGACTCATATAAAGAAATTAACATTTAATATTGACTTTTTGCTTTTCTTCTTATATACTCATTTAACTAACATGAACAAATCTTCAAGGGAAAATGCTTTACTTCTAAAGCTTGGGATCAAATTATATAAATACATTTATATAGCAAAAGCTTAATATTTCTAATTAATGCTTATTTTAAACTTTACTTAAACAAGGTATAGTTCACCCAAACAATAAAATGGCATTAAATACTCTTAAACCTACTCTTAGACCTTCATCTTCGGGACATTTGTGTCTCTCTGGTCTGACAGGTTTAAAACGACATCACGGTGAGTAATTAATGAGAAGATTTTCATTTTTGGGTGAACTATAGGCTATTATACCTTTAAAGCATGGTTAAATATATTAAAGCTACAGTCTGTAACTTTTGGCGCTCTAGCTCTCATAAACGGAACTGCGGAGTCTAGCGGGAGGACATTGTAGCCGGAACTACTTCTCCATGTCTAAGGCGATTTACTCCGCAGCGGTACGTACCCGAACCAGTCTAAATAGTCCAAATATAAACACTTATTATACGTGTACTCGCTCATTATATTAAAGTTACGGACTGCAGCTTTAAGCAGTAACTTTAGCCTCTCTATCTCCATTTTAGTTATCTAATTTAGTTATTTAGTTATCGTTGATTGATTGCCACGTGGGTTGTGCTAATGCACTACTGCGTGGATGAATATGTGATGACCACATCAGATCTCTTATTGAAATATTGAACTACTGAAACATCTTACCTGTTCAGCAGGAAAAAAAAGGCTTTTAACCTTTCAGATTTCGCCATTTGTCCAAAGCCATTGCTGATATTTCCTCTCGTTGTCACACAGACTTCTGTCGATGTCAGTTTGATGTGACGATGATTGCTGCTTTGAACTTTTGTCGGTTTGAAGCATCAGAACAAGTTTTATTTCATATTCTAAGCAACACGCTAGACACGGGCAACATCCGGGTCTTATTCAAGCAAATTGCCCAAGAAATCGGAGCCTAAACCTTAATTTCGAAATAATTATTATTCGCTTATCATTGCGAATCAAGGAAAGAGACGGCTTTGAACAGTACAGTTTTGTGTCGTTTGTGCCAATAACCTTATATATATATATATATATATATATTAGTTTTTTTTTTAATTTAACGAAAAGTTACATATCGCAGTTTAAGCACCAAATCAACACAAGATTTAAATATTTAATTTCATTTTATAAGTATTGTAGTTGATGCTGCATGTCTTACAAATCATTTCTACTCATCCTGAAAGTGCAGAGTTGTGAGTGTGGAAGTGTGAGTATCAACATTAATAGAGAGATTTTCACATTATTTTTGAAGGATCACGTGACACTAAAGTTTTGAGTAATGATGCTGAATAAATGTATTAATAATAAAAAATAAAATAAAATTGTAATGATATTTCACAATATACACTACAGTTCAACAATTTGGGGTCAGTAATATATTTAATTGTTTTTGAAGATGCTCATCAAGGCTGCATTTATTAGATTAA
>JAUMHI010000070.1:7038355-7050337 GCA_032359435.1 Enteromius unitaeniatus | reverse complement strand
ATTTGATAAATAAAGTTTAATACTCGTCATTATACATTACCATTACTCTGTTCTACTTGATAATGTTCAGTGCTTTGATACAATCTGTATTGTTAAAAGCGCTATATAAATAAAAAATGACTTGACTTGACTAGTTATAGGCCACACCCTGAACACTCCAGAAGCGCCATTTTGTGCCATTGCTCGTAACAGAGAGTTTTAGATTTCTTAATGTTCAGTGACTATATTTTAATATTTTAGATATTCTATTTCCTACTTACCATCTGTTTGTGTGGCTTTTGCTATTACCATTGTGAATTAGTGTAAATATTTCTTGTATATTATTGATTCACTTAACCTAAAGGGAAATATGGGTTTAGATTCCATTTTGTTCTTGTACATCTTTTCACTCTGTTTCTTCAGGGAGTTATAGAAGTTGGTTGTATTTATTTAAAAAATAAAAATATCTCCTATTACAGGTTCAAACAAAGAAGCATTTTTGTTTGTTATTTTGGCCTGGTCTACCCCTGAAGATTTGTCCCTTCTTAATCAATAAAACAGCACAAATTGATATCTGTCTGGTAGTAATTCTCTATCAATCACTTTGCTTTTTCAAAACTCTTAATTTTTCTGTTATGATCAACCCCTAGAGGTCGTAACAATAATATACATCATAGTCTGATGTGATATTTTACATTCAGTAATTGTTATATATTTGCAGTTTCAAACAACTAAATAATGCAGAGTTTAATAGACAGTAATTAAAAGTATTTAGTGTGGCACACTTTCTCAGTTTGCTCATCACTGGCAGGTGTAGCAATAGTTATTCTGGCCCCTGCGTGAACACAAAAGAACAACACAAATAGCATTCTGTAGGAGTTGAGCTTTTTTTATTTTGGCACTCCATTCTTACTCTATTCTTCAAAAGCTCCGGGCTAATCTACAGCAGACTCTGAAGAGCACCTTTCTAATGAGCGAACCTCACAAATCAACATCCACTCTCAAACACCTAATGCAGTTGAGAACAATCCCACAAATGAAAGGGAGCACAAAATATGACTACGCCAACTACAAAATGAGCTCAGACTACACCACTTCTGCTTCTGACATGGGTTTGAAAGCCCAACATTATGAGATTAAATTTGTCTAATTACATGCCAAGTAGTTGTTAGCAGATTCGTGACCTCGTCAAGTTTGCGTTTTCAGCGGAGCTTGTTTGAATAACAATGGCTGTCTGCTTGATGTTGCCCTAAGTATATTTCAGCTGTAGTAATTGAAGCTTAAAATTAATACTGTATGGCTGTTGACATTTTAATTTTGCCTGCTTGAGTAATGTAAGCAGGCACCATTCAAAATATTCAATTCAATGTGGCAAATGAATTTTTTAAATAGTACAATAGACGCTTATCAAATAATTTCACTCTCAAATACTGTACAAATCATGCACATAGATCCAAAAGCTGGAATAAAAACATAATGCCTTTAATTCTCTTTATCAAACTTATTAAACTGAAGTCATTGTGCACATTTCCCCATTATTTTATACAAGGTTTTTGCTAGATTTTTTTGCATGGCCTCTCTCCTGAGACGGTGACCTTTAAGTGTGTCTAAATTCACACACACTTTTGGGCCCACTGAGTGGAAAATTGGATAAACAAATACTTCATCAGCATGGCAAACTCTCAAGTGCTCAGGCAGCTATGTGCACAAACACAAAGATGCCCGGTGGAATCACAGCACTTTACAGCACAACATCTTCACATGGTTAATGGTTCACTCAGAGCACAGGAAATGAGAAGAACTTCATGATAAATAGTTAGGAGGAAGAAAATGGGTCAGGATGGATGAAATAGATTAGGGCTGCAACAACAAATCAGTAATAGAAATAATCGACAATGTATTTCATTATTGATTAGTGGAGTCTGTGGGCCCTGCTTGGAGGACCAAGTAAAAATGCATTTACACAAAGAAGGAAAAAACAAATTTAATTACGGTTTACTGCTTTATTCTTGAAAGGCAAGAATTTTCAGTTGGCAAAGCTTCCAAAAAGCAAGCAAATTCAAATATTTAATAGAGCTTTTATTTGGATCAAAGCAATATTTATTTAAACAACAAATTTTGAAAGCATATTATTTTATATTATTTTAAGGCTGATAATGTTTTGGTGCAAAATGTAAAGTTTTTATATGACAAAAGATAATGCTATACTAAAAACCTGTTAAATACTTAATGGTAAGTTCCCCAACTATATACATTGAAAAACTGCATTGGATTCTACATTTACTATAACAGTAGTATACCGTTTTTAGTGAATAACCATAAATTGACATTCCCAAAAGTCACTGCATTACTTTTTTTTTTGTAATAACTATGTCAGTTCTTAGTTCTTCTTCAGTCGAGTCACTCCGATGTTACATATGGAAACTCGCATGAGAGACCAATCGCCTTCGAGTATTAAGAAAAGGCTAATGAATAATAGCGTGCATTTATTTACAGTAAGCCCAGGAGTTCTCGGAAGTTCAAAGGCAGCCTAAGGCGATGTCCTACATCCTGCCCCGCATCCGGTCCCGGGTGCTCCGCCTCTGCTTGCCATCGCTGACGGCGTCCCCCCAGAGCGCCCAGACTTTCTGCTCTGTCCCCCACTGAGGCACACGATGCAAGGTAGGCGGCCCGACATCGACGCCTACTCGGCTCCTTAGCGAAAACCTGCAAGAGCATTACATCCGTGCCCTCTTGTACTCACGTAGTGATAAGGTGCACCTTAAATGCACGTCAAAATTCATTTGCCTTTTCTTAAAACTCAAAGGCGATTGGTCTCTCATGTGAGTTCCCATATGTAACATCTCTGTTCCCTCCTTCAGGGTACGTGAGTTACCTACGTAACCTTAGACGTTTTTTGGCATTAGGGTTGTATGTCACATGTAATGCTGTTGAATGGTCACCATGATTGTGTTTTTGTGAATGACAATGTGCACCTTCCTGCATGTTGATTTTTTAAAGCTGCTTGTGATGGACTTTGTTCCAGATTTCAGTACTTCCAACAGGTTGGTATATCAGTTAATGAAAGTATGCTTGCATATTTTTTTTTACAGTAAGATTCTGGCAACCACAACTAATGTTTTTTTAGTTGACCGTAGATTTTACTAATAGTTTTTTACAGTGTTGAATAAAATCCTAAATGCTAGATAAATCATTAAATCAGCTATAAGTCGCAGCCTTCATACACACGGTTACTGTAATAGTAAAGGGAGAAAGTGCAAAAGAGAAGAAAAGGGTCATAGCAGCACAGGCGTAGCCCGACAGACTCAGAGGGAGGTGAGGAAGTGGAAGTGAAGGATCAAGGGAGGTCGAGTTCCTACATGTGGCGGACATGTGAGGGACACAAGCTCCATATGGCCAGAGTTTGTGGGAAAGGGGAAGTTCGATAGGGGGCGGCTCGTGGACATGTACCTGTGCCAAAATTAAAAGAGCCACAAGCAGAGTTTACACACACACACACACACATATTTGCCCGAGGTCCACAATGACTCAAAGGTGATTTACTCCCACAAGGACAACAAGGTGATCTAATGCAGCAGAACACATTAGCAACAATCCACCACAGAAAAGTCTTTAAACATGTCACAGATACTGCTGAAGACTTCTTCATCTAAACAGCCTCAAGGCACGTATGCTTTTTAAACCCTCAGTGTATGGCCATATCTCTCGCAGCTCTTCATTTATGCCCTATGCCTGCTCTACCTATTTCCCATTAATATCCTGCCTCTGAAGGGAGTGAAGGAGAGCTGGGGGTGGGGAGGTTATTGTGGTAAATGGATTCAGGAGAACATTCCTCGCCTCCCCCTGGCAGTGCGGAAGACCCCAGAGGTGCTAATGATATCCCAGCAGGTCCACCGTCCCGCTCCCCCCATGCACATCCACTCCACTGCCTCTCCTTCCCGTCTCCTCCATCTCTTCCCCTTTCCTCCCTTTCTCTCTCCTCTATATCTACCTGGGAATTTAGCTTGACATGAAATTTGAAGGCAAAGGACAAATTCAGTGCTTCTTATGGTCAACAGAGTTTTAATAATGTGTGTGTCACACGTTCTTGAGGGTAAAAATTACTAATAATTAATTAAACCTGTTATTGCACTTGTTTTTGCAGCCAATTCACTAAAGCAATTATGAAAGTGAGGTAATGGTGAAAATACATTCACAAAGTCCTGCTGTATGTTGTAAAATGTGCAAGATATGAAACTCTAAACCTTTGAATTAACATAACCATAATAGGGGAAAGTTTCATCTAACCACCCAAGCTTGAGCAAACTGTTATGCATTGTCTTGAGAGTACACTCTTAAATATACAGGTTCTTTATTGGCATCAATGATTTCATAAAGAACCTTAAATATCAATGCAATAACTTATGTCAAATGCTTTTGGCTTTTAAATACACTAAAGGTATTTTAAGAGTTAAAAGGCTTGTTTACATTAGTTTAGGTTATATATTTTGGTTCGCTTGCTTGATTGTAAATCCAAAAGAACCTTTCTTCTTTGAAAAGATTCTTTGAGGAACTCCAGCCAGCTCCAAAACACATTTGCCTGATAGTTTCAAATGGTCTAAAGACCTTGATTAGCTGGTTCAGGTGTATTTAATTTGGGCTGTAGCTAAAATCTTCTGAAGCAGTGGCTCTCCAGGAACAGGTTTGGATACCCCTAGTCCAGTGGTTTTCAAACCTGTCCTACAAGCACCCCTGCCTTATCAGACACACCTGATTCTGAACTACCTGAACTACAGTACTTCCATCACAGAAAATGTATACAAATGTCTCCTTTTTAATGTAATTCCATTTAAAAGTGCTGAGTTTTGCAAATTCTGCGTATTATAAATTAGAAATATATTGAAATAAGGCTATTTACATAAAATAGAGATGTTTTTATGCTGATGTGAAAGACTTAACTTATCAAACTCATGATTCAGCATTTTATCTGAACAGTTAGTGCCATATTAACTTAAATGCAGAATCTTGGTTTGAAATATAAAGCACAAAAGTAGATGAAGCCTTTTTTCCTATTTACATTTATTCATTCATACATATCCATGTGTAGTTTTAATAGCATAAAAGCTACACAAAATCTGAGGCCTCATAAGAATAATAATTTTAAATATATTTTAAATAAAACTCATGCCCACCAATGATGCATTTATTTGATTAAAAATTCAATGAAAACTAATATTGTGAGATTTTTTGCGCTGTCATGATTATCATGATTAATCGAATTTAAAAGTAAAGATTTTGTTTACATAATATATGCACGTGTTGTGCATTTTTATTATGTATATATAAACACACACACACACACTGTGAGGTATTGAGGGAGTCGGTTGGATCCATGTGCAATGTCCTTTAATACTCGTAGTCAACCAGGCAGTAGTCAAAACACCAGCGAAACAGTACAGTAGGGGTAATCCAGAAACAGAGTCGATAAACAGGCAGAGAAGTCAGGACAGGCGGCAAGAATCAGTAGTCAGAAAACACAGCAAAATCAAACACGGGTAAACCTTCAGAAAACACAGGGAAAAACGCTTGGAATCGATTGCCAGGCAAAACGATACCTCGCGTCTGACTAACGCTGAAGTCTGTCCTTTTATAGTGCCCGGAAGGGGGCAAAACGGCGCGAAAGTGCCGAGGTACGTGGGCGAAAAGTGTCCGGGTGGAACTAATACTCCGGGGATGGTTCCCGCTGCTGTCCTTCAGAGAGGGCCACAGAGGCGCGATCCATGACACACACACACACACACACATGCATGTATACAACTGAAATAAATATAAATATACACACATGTATAAACACTGAAATGTTTTCAAAACATGCTGTATGTGTGGTCCCTTGTATGTTTCCTTATATGTACATAATAAATATACACATTACACACACATAATATGTAAACAAAAACTTATTTTGGATGCAATTATTTGCAATTAATAATTATGCATAACATAATTAAATAAAAATGTATAAACTTAAATATTTTCAAAATATATACACTTCACGTTTGTGCATTTATATGTAAAATGTAAAAAAGCTTTTATTTTGGAGGGGATTAATCATGATTAATCATTGAGAGCACTAGACAGTTTATTACAATGTACTAATATTATAATTATGTCCTATTTTAATATATTTTCTTTAGAGACACATGGTGCATAATATGCTGATTTGGTGCTCAGGAAAAGCTTTATATTAAGTGGAAAGCAGTTGTGCTGCGTTGTGCTTTTCTTTGATAAATATGAAATTCAAAAGAGCCTTTATTTAAAAATTTAAATCTTTTGTAACATAAATGACTTTTTTCTTTACACTTTTAATTGGTTGAATGGGTTCTTTATGCCTAGAAGTATAAATTTCTTTCAAAGAAAATTCTGACCCCAAAACCTGTGAATGTTAGTTCAAACATTTTACTCAAACTCATTTTTAAACTCAATTAGGGTTAATCAGGCTTCATTTGGTTCAGTAAAATGACAAATGCGGTACATGCCAGAGCTGAATATTAATGCTCACCTAAAACGGCAACAGTTTTGCAACCAAGTTAGTGCTTATTCATTCCAAGTGTAGATTTTTTTCCTGCGAAAACGCTTTGATCAGTTTTGACATTGCCATCTTTCCACTACAAGATTCACAGTGTGAAAGAAAAGAAAACACATGGGAATCGACGCCTTCTGTTGCCAAGCTATTGGTGAATAAAGTATCTCATTCATATTTCAAACGTGTGTTTGTGTGTTAAGCCTTTCTCTTGTTGTTTTGTTTTCTAACTGCTGATCCGCTTGTTGCCTTTGGCTGCATTCATTCTCTGTGACACAATCTATGACATTTAAAAAATATATATTCTCTGCATCCCAATGGGCTCTTCTAACACTTACTGGCGTAATAACCTGAACACTTTGCAGCGTCTTCTTTAGTTTCCAGGTATAAAATGAATGAATCAAAGAATAAACAAATTTTCCTGATATGTGAAAATCAATACTTGCACATCTTGAAAAATATAGAATAAATTAAGCCATTTTGGAAACAATCCAGCACTACAACAAAGACTTTTCTCAGAGTTGGAGACAGTGCTTACCTGACTCACAGGCAAATGTCTTTGACGTCTCATCGCAGAAAATAATTGCCACTGCGTGTTTCTTGGTCTCTCGTGGCATTCGAGTAATGTTCTTAATGTTGTGGAGCTCAGTTATCTGCAGAAGAAGACGGCAAAACTCATTACCAAAATTAACAAACTCAAGAGGAGGAGGAAACGAAGAAAGGGGGATGACACTGAGTTAATGTAGTCACTGTTATCTAAAAATTAAATGATTTGAAATTACTGCAGTACCTGGCTTTAGGGAGAAATGGAGATGAGAGTTAATGCATACAGACTCTATTGTCACAGTAACGACAAACACCAAAGAACAGCAGAGCACTGAAAACCTCAAATTAATCTTAGTACTCATATTGTGTACAGTTTACACATTTTCAAGTTACACATTTTCTTTACCCAGTACTTTGTTATCCTTAAATTATTTAGTGATGGTTTTCAATGAGGAGTCTGGAAACTTGCAAGGGGGTCTCAAAATGATGTAAAATATAGTTTTTACATAGTTTAATTATTATATATTTTTATTCTCTATGAAAAACAAGGAATTGTATTTTTTTTTAAAGTGTGATTTCTAAAAAAAAGTTGTGCAAGTTAATTATAATGTTATAACTTCATGGGCATTGTTATAGTTAATGTACAGTTTTTCTAAGTATGTCAAACTCTAATTAAATTATGTATAATAAGTGAAAAATATTTTGGTCACACTTTAGTTTGGGGACCAGGGGCCTGTTTCAGTAAGAAGGTTCAAACAAGTTAAACTTAAACTCTGAGTTGACTTACCCAGAGATTAAAAACTCAGAGTTTTGGGTTTCAGAACAGCTGATCTGAGTAAGGTCAATCAACTCTGAGTAGACTAATTCAGAGTTAAGCTTGTACACCACAACTATGAAAAGGCATTATCAATGAAGCGCAGATAGTCACCATGGCAACATCTGAAAAATAAAGCTGAACTTGATGTACTCATGCAAAGTTACAGCAAATATGAGCACATATTTAAAAATAAAAGCAACACCACTGCATCGGCGAAACAGTGACCGTTTGAGTGGGAAAACATAGCTGCTCAAGTTAATGTGTCAGTTTACATTTAAATTTTTTTTATATTTAAGTATAATAAAAAATAAGTAATGTAATGTGTTACGTTTATTGACATTTTTGAGTGCGCGGAGCTGCCGCGATAGGTCTTCCCTGGGCAACCGGGAGAAAGAGCGAATTTTTCCCACGGTTGGTGACGTGTTCTCTGGAATGTCGAGCCGATCATGCGCTTCTGTGTGCGGGAGTTTCCTCGCCTCTTCGGACAGGCATGATCACTGTCTCGCGTGTGTGGGTCGAGCACATGCTGAGGCAGCTTTTGTGAATGGTCAATGCTTTCATTGCGAGCACATGACCATGACTACATTGTTTCTTGCTCGCGAGACGGCTCCCCATGCGTCCTTCCCGCGCCGTGGTGAGGTGCTTGGGGGAATTCCAGGTGAGTGTTCAGAATGTTCCGTCCGGGGTGAAAGCTGTGCGGACTTCTGATGCACCATGTAGTCCCGTGGTCCTCCTGGAGTAGACCGCTCCCCCTGTAACAGGGCTGAGTGTGTCCTTCAGAGCTCCCCGAGAGGATGAGATGTCTTCGGCAGCATCAGAGGGTGAGTCAGATGGTAATGCTGAAGCCGCCTCGGGAGGGCACTGCACTGCGGTGTCTGCCCCGCCCGCGGTGGATATCGAACTCTCTGCTCTGCTCCTCCGCACCGTGGTAGGAATCGGTTTGGAGGTGCTGCGTGCACCTTCAGCCGACCCTTCGCGACTGGATGATTGGTTTCTGGGGGTTAGAGATGCGGCTCCGCCGCGCTCTCTCCCAATTCCATTCTTCCCGGAGGTGCACTAAGAGCTTTCCAGGTCTTACTCGTCGCGTCTGCGCCCAGGCTCTTCAGCCCTGGCCACTCTCGATGGTGGTGCAGCCAGGGGGTATGCAGCGATCCCTCATGTCGAGCGTGCTGTGGCGGTGCACCTATGCCCCCGCAGTGCTGCCGGCTGTTGTGATCAGCTGCATCTCAGAGGCATGTAGACTTTTGTCCGCTCTCGCTGGCGACGTCTACTATGCCGCTGGGCAGGTTGCTACCGCCGTGCACGTGCTTGCAACGCTTCAGGTCTATCAGGCTGTTGCAGCTCCTGCACGAGAGTGGGCCGGACCAGGGGGCGATGCAGGAACTCCTCGCCGCGACTGACCTCGCTCTTCGGATAATGAAGGTTGTGGCGCGTGCCCTTGGCCAGGTGATGTCCACCACGGTGGTCCAGGAGTGACTTCAATAGCTGAGCCTGACGCAGGTGCCAGCCGCCGAGAGAGCACCTATTCGGCGACACTGTCGAGGACTTAGCCCAGGAGTTCTCCACAGTTCAGCAGCCTGCCCCCGAGTGCTCCTCAGTCTCCTCCAGTTTTTAGAACAAGTAATAATCTCATTAATTACTTACAGTACATGTCCACGCTGAATTGAAGCTAATTATTTTAAGCTAATATTAATATTATTTATTAATATTATTAGAAGCTAAAAATTTTTGCAGTAATATCAAAGGTACAACTTAAAACTATGTTATTGAATGTAATTGTAATTGTCACGTGGTTGCAGTCCTGCAGGTATTAAAAGAACATGTCAGCAGCTGAAAATGAAAATTAAAAATATAATTCAATCAGATAAGGTTTGAGCATGTCATTTTTTTTAAAAATACATACAGTGCATACAGTTGCCTTACTTACTCTGCATCCCAGATACAGAAAGCTTCCATTAGCAAAGAAATATGCCCAAAACAATTATTTTACTTGTTATTTAAGATAAAAAAAATTTTAATGGATACAGGAAGCAAACCCGGGACGTCCTGTATGCTGACTCTAAATCCCAACCGCTAGACCACATTTCAATGTAAATGTCAGCTCTCAAACTTTACTTGACTTAAAAAAGGAAACCCCTGAAAACAATTGGTTACTAATGTTCGCGTGCCAGACAAGTATCTACTTGTCACAAATTTTTGATAATTATCCCGGATAGCCCAACCACACAATACAACCGTTACAAGGGAAAAGACAAAAAGATCCACTCTGGGTCTCAAAATCCTTGTCCGCCGTAAATGTAATTCTCTTCAAATTAATACAGCCTCTTCATCTATGGGATCCTCCAAAAAGGACAAGCCATTCTCATAACTTTCTTCTCTTTTTGTGTCCGAAACGTGGGCATTGAATGACTAATGCTAAGGCGAAAAATGCCGCTTCATCTTTAAAAAAGGGGAGGAGACTAACAGAAAATCAGAGTTTAGAGAATAAAACCTGCTCCTGACCAGATTAGGTTCACAGAGTAAGTTATCACAGTAACTGACTTGGAGTCAAAGTTACCTCTCTTTCAGAAACCCCAGAGGAAAACCCAGAGTTTCTCTTATCTCAGGGTTACCAAAGTTTTCACTTAACCTCCTTTCTGAAATGGGTCCCAGTTGTCACTATGAACTATAACTTCTGCCTTTAAACTCCTAATTTCTTGCTTATTAATAGTAAGCAAGGTAGTTGTTAAAGGGATAGTTCACCCAAAAATGAAAATGCTGTTATTAATTAATTACCCTTGTGTCATTCCTTATTTCATTGTAACTTTCTGGGCCATGAATGTGGTAGTTGTGTTTCTATCTATGCAGGGTCAGAAAGCTCTCAGATTTCATCAAAAATATTTAATTTGTGTTTCAAAGATGAATGAAGGTCTTATGGGTTTGAAAGACATGAGGGTGAGTAATTAATGACATTCATTTTTGTGTGAACTATCCCTTTAAGTTTAGGTATTGAGTAGGGTTGAGGGATCTAAAATATGGTCATGCAGAATACGGCATTATTATGTGTTTTTTGAATATTAAGCAAGCATACTTAATTCGAGAACTTGTCATTAATCTTTATCCAATAAATTACAAAAACTTTAAAAATCATGAGGCCTTAGATTGTTGTAGGAGTTAAAAAGGATTAAGAACCACTGATTTAGAGTGAAAAAAGACATATAAAAATCTGTTTGTGTGTGTGTTTTTATCGCTTTTACTTGCAAATCATTTCATCCAGTATGGGATAATGGGATAATTAGGGATATGACTAAACTGTCAACATACTGCAATTAGAATGAATGAACGTTGATATTGTTTTGTGATTACACGCGCTTTAATAAATTAAGCTAGAAGGGACGTGAATTTAAATAACAAGATATTTTCATCCATGATATGAAATGTTTCCACAGCCGTGACAAACAACATTACCTCAGAGAAAAGCAACCTGCTTACTGACAGTACAAAAATAAGCATGGTCTATATTTAAGGATTCTTCAGGTACATTTCACTTCATCTTCTAGAGTCACAGAATGTTGCACAAAGTTTACCAACACTTCTTCGAGCTCTGTTAAAATAGTTAAAATGCAGTCAAGACGAGATACTACACCTCACCTCTCAGTCTTGCCGATGGCATTTCTTGGTTTGAGATGTATGATTTGCCTGTGGCAACAGGGAGGAGGTGTTTGCCTTTGAATATGTTTTGTGTTGTGCTCAGGGTGGGTTCAAGGATTAAGGATCTGAATCTGATTAAGGTTTTTCTCAAGGCTTTAAAAGAACTTCTCCAGCTCATGTCATAGTGGATGGATGACCCATTGATGGGTGTGAGGAAGCATCTCCTGAAAACTTCTCAGCTGTCAGCAATGCGCTAGTCTCACAAAGCCAGAGCTTTGACTAGACATCAAACAGTCTGGCCCATACTGCAGTTTATGTTGGGTCTTGTGGCTGATCACCTGCTTTCTGCTTTTTTTGTTTTTTTGTTTTGACTTTGACAGTTCCCCACGTGCTTATTATTTCACCTGGTCCTGCTGTCTCCACCCTCCCTTGATTTCTGATTACCTTCTCT
>JAUMHI010000070.1:7021779-7038255 GCA_032359435.1 Enteromius unitaeniatus | reverse complement strand
GCTAACGTGAAGAAAAAGATATAATAAAGACTTTGTGTTCCCGCACTTGAGTCCTGCTTGAATCATCCCTGACAGTTTATTCTGGCCAGGCAGTCCATGGGCATGATTTATGGGCCGAGACTAGCCATGCAAAGACATTTAAGATGCATTGTTTTTGTTTGTTAAGCAAGACTATTAAATATTTTTTTCAGCAATTGAAACAAAGCCGGAATAATATAAAATATAACATAAACTCAGATTTATTGGTAAATCTGAGCAAAGGTGGCTGTGAAAATAAATCAGCATTGTTTATCCTTTTAATATTTTATTAATAAAATTCACTAAATTCTAACCTATTATTGAAGTAAAGCAATTGAAATGGGGAGAAAATCTCATTGTGAAATAAATGTTTTTTCTCTAAAGTTGTTGGCCAAAATTATTGGCACCCCTAGAATTTTTTTTATGAGTAAAATATCTCTGAAGTATATTCCCATTCATATTCAAAATTTTTAGCACTCCAGGGTGGAGTAGAATATCCAGCCCTGGCTTCTTATTTCACAGAAATATATACAGGAGGGAAAACAAAGCCCAAAATCCCTTAATCATCAACAAAATGTTATGAAACTGCCTGGAAGAGGACATGTGTGTATATCATCCTAATACACAGCGAGGAGTAGAGTTTGAGTGGCTAAAAACTCTTCATGGAGTATTGCAGAAAATAGTTTAGTCTCATGGTCAGAAAACCTAAAAAAAATTTAAAACAGTGCCTACATCAGCACATTTTGGAAGGTTTAAGAATTCTCCTCGCTCATCCAAAAACAATCTCCAGCATGTTCAGTTGTCAGACAGGACTGGAACTACAAATGGGACAGGCTTCTATGATCAGATGAAAAAATAAGCTTTTGGCAGCATTCACTCGAGTTGGGATTGGTGAACACATGGATAAAAAGTACTCCATGTGTACAATGAAGTATGCTGCTGTGTTTTTGATGTTGTGGGTCTATATTTTGGCTGGAGGCCCTGAACATCTTGTTGAGCTGTTTTTTTGGAAAAAAGGACATAGCAATAATTGGGTGCCAATAATTGTGGCCAACATGTATCAGGGAAAAAATTTATTTCATAATTTCTACCCATTTTCAATTGTTTTACTTACTTTACAATGATAGGTTAGAATTTTGTAAATTCTTTGAATGAAAGATCAAAAGGATAAACAATGCAGATTTATTTTCACAGCCACCTTTGTTCAGATTTACCAAGGGTGCTAATATTAGTGGAGGGCACTGTAGCATCAAGTCAGTTAAACTCCTTGGATATTGATCTGGTCAGATATGTGGCAGAGGGGGTTGTTATTCAGTTTCTGTTTCTTTGATTTGAATGAAATTAACAATATTTGGAATAGGAGGACTTTCATTCCACACAGACTGGTATATTTCAAGTGTCATTTCTTTTTTTTTTAAGTATGAGCATGTACAGCACTTATTTGCCTGAATTACTGCAGCAATGCGGAGTGGCATTGAGTTGATCAGTCTGTGACACTGCTCAGGTGTTATGAGAGCCCAGGTTGCTCTGATATCGGCCTTCAGCTCTTCTGCATTGTTGGGTCTGGCATATCGCATCTTCCTCTTCCCAATACCCCATATATTTCAATAGGGTTAAGGTCTGGTAGCTTTGGCACTGTGTGGATTCTGTGCATCTCCTCTCTTCCTCCAGACTCTAGAACCCTGATTTCCAAAGGAAATGCAAAATTTACTTCCATAACGTAACTTAACACTCAGCAGAAGTCCAGTACTTTTTGACTTAGACCAGGCGAGACACTTCTGACGCTGTCTTTTGTTCAGGAGTGGCTTGACACATAATTTTTTTTTATATTGCGCCTTTTCAGACCTCAAGGATACTTTACAATGAAGTAAATAATATAATTTACAGAACAGAGTGAGTATGGTAGAGAATTCCAAAGTTCAGGGGCATTAACACTAAATGGTCTGCCCCCCACTGAAGAGAGGGGGTACCGATTGACAGCGAGAAGGCTAGAATCAGAGGAACGTAGTGAGCGGGTCGGAGTGTAGCGGACAAGCAAATTGCACAGATAAGAGGGAGCTAAGCCATTTAAGGATTTAATAACAAGGAGGAGAATTTTGAATTTAATACGGTATGCAACTGGGAGCCAGTGGAGATCATTCAAGATTGGGGTTATATGAGCAGAACGTTTGGTATGGGTGAGTATTCTACCCATAGAGTTTTGAATATATTGTAATCTAGAGATGGAGCTAGCAAGTAAACCAATGAAAAGGGCATTACAGAAATCAATGTGTGATCAGACAAATGCATGGATGACAGTTTCAGCATCTTTGGTATTGATGAAGGGAGGCAGTTGAGCAATACGACATAAATGGAAGAATGAGGATTTAGTGACAGATTTAATGTGAGACTGAAAGGACAGTGTGGAGTCAAATATTACACCTACATTTTTGGCAGAAGTAGATGTTTTGATGTGAGAGCCAGCAATCTCACAGGTTCTTGAAGCACTGACTCCAGCTGCAGTCCACTCTTTGTGAATCTCCCCCACATTTTCACAGTTCTCTCCAGGGTGAGGTTATCCCTATTGCTTGTACACTTTTTTCTACCACATCGTTTTCTTCCCTTTGCCTATTAATGTTCTTGGACAAAGAGCTCTGTGAACAGCCAGCCTCTTTTGCAATGACCTGTTGTGTCTTGCCCTCCTTGTGCAAGGTGTCAATGGTCGTCTTTTGGACAACTGTCAAATCTGCAGTCTTCCCCATGATCGTGTAGCCTACAGAACTAGACTAGTGCTGCGTCCGAAATCAAATGCTGCTTAAGTAGGTACTACATTTAAACTAAGCATACTACCCGACCGTTAAAAAGTATGTTCTATATAGTATGAATGTGGGTAGTATGAATGGAATTCGGATGTACTACATCCGCCATATTGATGTTGTCACGTGTCATGCATCGTCACAACACCGCAAAAATGTAAGCTTTCATTAAGTCATCCATTTATTTAGATTGTATTAAACAAGTGTAATTTAACCACAATAAACAACGTATTTTTCCTGAGGTACTTACACTTGAAATGAGCCGTGTCTCAACTTTCCACCATTTTTCAAATATGGCGCCTCCTCTCCCAGAGCCTGATGGGATAGGAAAGTGTCCATGGTATGCCTACTACAGAATTCAGGTGGAAGCAGTAGGTCACCCTGGTACTTCTCGCCTACTTAATTTCGAATACTATGAATTCGGACATACTACTCGCCTCGCATACTATTTTTCGCATACTTTATAGTAGGGAAGTAAGCCATTTCGGACACAGCACGAGAGACCATTTAAAGGCCTTTTCAGGTGTTTTGAGTTAATTAGCTGATTAGAGTGGGGTACCAGGTGTCTTCAATACTGAACCTTTTCACAATATTCTAATTTCATGAGATACTAAATTGGGGTTTTTCATTTAATTTGTTTTACTACTGAGTACCATTTTCAGTTGCTGCAATGAAATTTCCGTAAAATTGAATTCTTTGATTTCATCTCTCGGTAGGTTGATCATTTTAATTTCCACCAAACAACGTGGCAACCTTTCATTCCTAACATTCTTTCATTAAAAATGAATTAGACAATGAACTTAGCACATGCTGTCAAAATAGTATAAGATGGTGAATGTTAACAATTCTACTTAAATTTATATCGGAATATGAACATAAAATATGAATGAGTTGGGAGTTCAGAGATATGTAAAGTGTACACAAAACTCATGTATAATGTAAAACTAAGCCTAACCATAGTAACCCGAAATAAAAACTTCATCAGAGACATCAGAGCACACAGACAGTTGCACCTCCACCAGAGTCTGTGTAATTCAGTCTGCCTGGTACAGCATCTTCATCACACATACTGATAAGCCAGGCTGTGGCTTTGTACCACATTCACTCATCTCCTCATGTCTAATGAGTAATCTTATTAGAAGGCTTGTTAGAGCTGATAAAGGCACGTTCCACAATGCAGCGACATCAAACCACGGTGTCACGGCCCTTATCTACAGCTGCATCTGTGCTCATTATTCTAGAATGTTTTGCATGTTCGGCGCATAAGATCATCAGCCATCGCCCTGATAATGAGCCCTAATTGGAATATTTTCAAAGGGCTTAAGGACAGGAAAGGGAAGTAATGCCTGAAATTATTCACATTGAAAGAGGGGCTGGTTCCTGGTCAGAAACCTGAAGCAATTGTAAAATGCCCTTCAATTGATTTTAATGTTGCATTAGATGTTATAAGTGGTATTCTGATATTGCAAGTGTCAGTGCACTTGGATGGGTTAAATGCAGAGCACAAATTTCAAGTATGGGTCACCAGTAGGGGTGGCACGGTTCATGAAAAAAAAAAACGAACCGTTCGGTACACTTGTCTCGGTTCGGTGCATGCATGCGTCGCAAGGTTCGACGGGTCATGACATCACAATGTAGCCCCGTATGTGACGTCAGTGTGTTTCCCTTTCACGCGAAAGAATTGAGGTGTCTACGGTGAGTGAGTGCTGCAGGTCAGGTGGAAGAGAAAAGGAAGGCTGCCTGGAGTTGGAGGATGCGCCAGCGTTGTATAAATCTGGTGTGTGGGAACATTTTGGATTTGATGTTACCTATTAGAGGATGGATACAGTTCGGACAGATATTTAGAAAGGATGCTCGGACTCTGTCACATCAGCGTGAATGTGCGTCTGTGTTATAACAGCGCTTTTTGCCTTGTGTGCGCTGATGCTCACATTTGTTGACATTTCCGAACGCCTTCCAATAATGCATAATAAAAGCGGGCTTTCAACACAAAAAAAGTGCATTTGTCATTATTAGGAAAAAAAAATTAGGTTACAGCTCTGTCGGAAACGGCCCGGGCTCGGACAGAAAACTGCGTCCCGATCCGCGCTCTATTACCTATGATGACAACAGAAATAAAACAATAGATAGAACTGTGACTGTATGCAAGTATTGTGCAATACGCACCCAATTCAGTTTATGAATGATTACATGATATAACTTTTTTAATACTGTATCCCAAATTGTGGATAATTAAGCTATATATCATATGCTGAAGTACATTTCTGGAGTGTTAAAGATTAAAAGAAAAAATAACAAGAACATAATGTGTTTTTTTAATTTCATATTCTCCGTTAAAAGACCTTCAAAATGATTAATGATATGTTGGAATTGGCAGAAGAACTACTGAGCTACACCTGTTTGAAGTCGACAGAATCAGCACAGTAAATTTGGACAGTTTTCTGAAGGTTCCAAAGCAAAATTACCTAGGAATATTGCCTACAGTATATTCCTCCAGTTCTTTTCCTAATAATTACTATATAAGAAAGAAACAAATAATGCATTTTTCATTTTTCCATTTTAGATCTAAACAAAAAAAACAATCAAATATAAGAATCCCTTTACTGTGCTCATTACAAATAAACTTATAATTTAAACTACAAAAGCAGTCTTTTATTATTTAAAAAATAATATTAATGGCACAGATGCAGATATTATTGTAACGCGTCGATCTAATGTTATTATGTTACACATCCACTGTTTTCTGCCAATAGTTTTTTGCCAGCCCTAAATTATTATTTTGTTTTCTAATTTCTAAAGCATCAAACAAACATTACAAACAGACATGCAGCAAGAAATATTTAGCTTTATGAATTTATTACATATATTCTTGAACCATGAGAATGAGTAAATGATGACACAATTAAGAAATTAAATGCTGCTGTTTTGCTGGAAGACGAAAAGTTTTGTCTTTATATTTTTATATATTTAGCAAAACAGAAAACTGTCATTTGCCATCAATCAGCTGTATGAAATGTCAGATAAATCCAGGGCAGGGCAAGTGTACTAAATACGTTAATAATTTTCACATAATTTTTCTCTGTTATTAATCCAATTAACGTGTTAAAATACCATCCCTAATAAATTTTATTAGGATTTTTCACTTTTTTGCGTGTACTGCAAAAAATAAGCCCATACGCATTCCGCCTCATTTTGCCAGCAAGGATCACATACATAATAACCCCCGTATATTGCATACAAATCTGATCGGCTGAGAACCATTTCCAGCTGTGCAATATATACAGCACACAAACCGTTTCACCGTTTGCATCGCTTTACTTATTGTCAGATCTATACTGGCAGCAATGTCTCTGTAAGTGTCAATGGCAGAAGATATAATGGCAAACCCATTATAAAGTTACAGTATTATTTTTGTTATTGTCACAGAATGTTATTTTAAGAGATTTTTAGCTGAGAGTGTAGTTATTTAGTGTGATATGTGATCTATGCAGTGTATAAAGATATATAAAGATATAGAGTGCCTATTTGACAATTTGGTTAGACATTTTCAGAGGTGTGAGCTCCAGGCCAACAGAGACCACTGAGCGCTCATGTACCTGCTGAGAACAGCTTTATCTCACCCAGTCCTTTGGGAATTTGCTGCTGGCTCTTAAGAACATGGTGTTACACAAGGTATAATTCATTTTGTTTATATTAAAAGGGCAATGTTTGGTCTTTTTAATCTATAACTTGTTCCAGAGCAAACTGATTTGGCTTTAGGGCAAGGTTAAGTTTCATATCTTTTTAGTTTTTGTGTAATTAAAACCTATACAAACTAGAGTGTTACTTTTTCACTTTTGACTAAATTGTTTGCTTGTATTTGTTTCCTTTTATATTTTAACTTCTTATACTTTTGTATTAGCTTTTGATGTTCTTTTATACATTGTTGTTTAATAAATAATATTTTCTAAAACAAATATACCGTATTTGATATTAATTACATTTCAAAATCATGTTTTTTGTCTAAATAATATGTTTGCGCGTACTGTGTATATTTAATATGTATTTTACGAGTTTACACTTCCTCATAATGCAAAATAGAATAGCGTGTTTGGCTTGCTTTCTGGGGGAGAGAGTCGGGAGCTCAGCGGACTCCGAGCGTTTTAGTTTTAACCCTTGTGAGGGCAGAGCTCGGCATCCGGCTCCACGTAGGAAGGTGCAGACCGATGGCAGAGAAGGGGAGGCAGAGGGATACATAAACGAGATGCTGGAAGGAGGAAATCAGGCTTATTTAAGTCGGAGAAGCTTGGTTCTGATTGGAAGAACAGGAATAGGTTGATTGAAGATATGCAGAGCCATCGTACGTGCTTCTCCCAAAATTAGTTTATCAACATCCCATATAAATACACACATCCAGAATATATCCTTATCATACATTTATCCAGTTCTTATCTTATCTTATATTTTATTCTTATATTTTTATATTATATATAAATATATTTAATATATGAACATAACATATCTATCTTAAATATTTACATGCATGTGTTTTTGTATTTATATATACATAACAATACACATTACACATATATTAAGTGAAGAAAATTTATTTTGGATTTAATTAATCATGATAAATTGAAAGTGCTAGATATTAAAAAGGGGTCCGTAAGTGGTTATTACTTCATCTTCAGAGAAAGAACCTTTTTTTTTCAAAGGAGCTGAAACAAGAACAGTATTATTACTTTATACAGCCTTATAAGATGAAACCATAGGGTTGCAACTGACAAATGCATTGACTTGCGCTGTCATGGGAAATCCCCTTGACACAAAGATATCACTTTACTCAGTGGACATTAAAACTGATTTCGTGATTATGGATATAAGATCAACCTGAAGACTGAATGCTTGTATCAGATGAAGATATTAAACTCTCAGGCAATCTCTCTCCTATAATCCTCCACTCTACATAACAATAAGCTTTTAATGAAGCGACTCAACATTCCTTTGTTACTTGCTTCTAAAGTGACATTTTGAATTGGTAATAGAGGCTTGGGCTGAGCTCTACTACTGAATCCATGGTGGAAGAAAGTAGTTCTGCACAAAAGAGGGTTTTTAAAGGGGTCATATGTTGCAATTTCAAGTTTTTACATGCTGTTAGTTGCAAAGACTAAAGTTTCAAAACCAAAGAGATGTTCTTTATTTATGACTTGTCCACACACCCCTAAAATGGCTCATTTAAACACACCCACACCATGTCACAGAGTGCATAGGCTGTCATTCTCGCTGTAGTGTTGCTGTGGCCATCATGTTCTGGTGACGTCGTTGTGAGAGCAAAACTACTATCTTTGAGCTTCCAAAAGACGACACAACTAGAATCTTTTGAGTTTACAACACTGTTTCAGAAAAGATCAACCCAAATATTAGAGTGTGTTCAGCGCATTTATGAAGGACATTTTCCTGAACCTGGGAGTAGTCTATGCTGCAGCTCTGCAAGGACAGTCTGGCGCTTCTGACTCACAACCTTTAAGTAAGTTACATTTTCTTCTTAAAAGAACCTGCTACTTACCAATCAAATGTGACTTTTGAGCAGTGAAGGGTAGTGCTTGATGTTTGTCGTTCCTCCGATCATGAATGCGTAAAAAGACAGTACGGAGTCATGATAATCAGTAATTATGCCTCATTTGCTTTTATTGTTTTTGTGTCATCGCGCTGGCAAACAGCATTATAAGGCTGGGCGATATGGATAGCTGACCAATCAGAGCATAGCTCACTTTTTTATAACGTTGAGCTTTGTATAAATCGACCCGTTTTAGATAGCAGGGCTTAGAGGAGAAACAATAATGTACAGTATGTAGAGTAGTAAAATAATATTTTTTTATTTTATTCAAACCGCATAAACACATTGCATCCAAATACATAAAATATTGTTCTTTTTAGCAACATCATACAACCTCTTTAAAGGCTCTCAGTTTTTGTCTAATTTTAAATGACACACTTGTCTGCCATCGAACTGTTGTATAACACAATATGCAAAGAGTTCTGATAGATTTCTTGAGAATCAGATCATTATATTAAAATATTTTCTGAAGGAAAATCATCTAAAACTAAAACCGGGATCAATAGCTGCTGAAATATCACCTTTTTTTCGAAAACATTTTTTTTAGGTTTTTTATCTTTACATTTTTTTCAAAATCCAAAACCACCTGGGGAAATCCCAAACCCCTGCAAGCAATTTGAGTGCCGGTGAGCTAAAAGTACTCTATGCTGATAAGACCATCTGATCACATCCTTTAATCGCAGTAACTATGGAGTCATTGGAGCAATGCCAAAGTCAGATACAAGCCCAACAATCCACAGAGAGCACATCATATTAGCATCTGCCACAACACAAATAAACAGACATGTGCTCACGTTTACACCTTTAACCTGAGCTACTGTCAGCTCCAAAAGTATCACACAGCGCTCGCTCCAGCACACCTACGACCCCTGCTAACTAAATAATTAGACTCAGAGTTTCTTTCACAGCACGATCCCGTGAACCAGAGCTCTCACTGTCAGAGGAACTTCTCACGAGGGGCACTGTGCAAATAAATTACGCAGGTAATGAATAGAGCTATCCTTGAGCTTGGAATGAACCGAGGATGCATGTTAAACAGAATGGACCTTATGCGCCTCTTAATTTGCTGATTTGTAAGCATGATCAAAATGATCAAAAAGTTATTATTTAGGATAAATTAAATGAAACATGGGCTTTTTTTTAAAGGAAGCATGGAAATCTCAATTACCTTGTGAAAGCTTCTGAAGTAAGCAGCTTTTTCATCTGGATATTTCTCTAAACGCCGTGGTCCTTTACTGGACGCCTTCTTGAATACAAGCCAGCATCTTCTGAAGATCTGTTACAAAAAGAAACATATTTACATATTGGACACAAAATCATCATCAAAACCTGTATTTAAGTAATTAAAAACTGTATTAAAAAAAGTTTGATTTATATTTTTTTCTTTTTCAATTGCTATACTTGGAAAAAAAAAAAACATACAAACACATGCATATTTATATATCCACAAATACATAAATTGCGTTAAAAATTACTATATATTTGCTGTCAAATTATGAAATCATGATTAATCGCATTCAAAATAAATGTTTTTCTTTTTCATAATATGTGTATGTATAATGTGTTTTTTTTATCATATTTTTCTTAAATATATGCATGTATGGGTATATATATATATATATATATATATAATTATATACAGTATACACACGTTATGTAAACAAAAAACTTTTATTTTGTACACAATATGTTTTTGTACACGATGAATCATTTGACAGCACAAATATGAATATATTGCTTTATTAGTAACTTTAAAATAATACAAAGATACCAGACATTATTGACAACATGATAACCAGCTTGCATACAATATTGAAAACATTTCCATAAAAAGGACTTTTAGACAATATAGCACTTCGTTTATACTTTCTTAAGTAACACAATGTACCGTTGAGACATGCAACACATGAAAGAACCTCATTTCAATGTCCATTTGTCTGAGTTTGCCCCCGCGTGCTATTTAAAGAAATAAAGGCCAAAAATTCTGTCAAACATTCCTCTCAGCAACGTCTAAGACTTTCACACATTAAACATTCACATTCCCCTGACAGCCTTTCAAGGTCAACGGAAAAGAGAGAGTGTGAGAATGTGCACAATCTCTATTTTAAAAAAAAATAAAAATATACAAACACACACACACACACAATTATTTCAATCCCTTTCCCCTGGCACTTGTGTTTATTATCTTACACTTCCCAAAAACAGACGCAGTTCTCTCCCCAAACGGCATGGGGAAAAATCATAGCTTTGCCCAATTAATAACCCAGCAGTTCCATAATTAACAAATGATGTGTGAATGGCCTTTTCTCAACGGGACCATCCACATCTGTTTAATATCTCTGATTTATTTGTATAATAGATCATCAAGGCGTTACAGAATGAAAGACGACTATTCTAATGTATCTGAATGATATTTACCGAGGCTTAAGAGTCCACCTGGATCAGTGCCATCATTTATTATCTTAATATAAATCTTTAATGGTACTTAGAATATAGGTGTGCAGAATTTCAGATTCTGTGTCAGGCCAAGGAGCGAAATGCCACCCGAGCACACTTAAAAACATATGACCCAGCATGCTTTTAAGGTTAGGAGGATTAATTTACAGAAGGGATCCTTCATATCCTGCTGCAGGCAGAGCTCATTTGTTGATGTATGAGTACTCCTGTCGGGATTCATATCCATGGGCAAGATTAATTTGTTTACTCCACTGATGTAGCACATGGAAAAAGAACAATGCTTAATTTGGCACTCAGCGTAATTGATCTGGGTGAATTCCTGTACACACGCCTGGTGCTCCTGATACCTGCTATGTGTGTCGAGCCAAAAGGTTACACGCAAAATAGCTCCATTTCATCCACATTGTTGCAAATGGCAAAATCAGGAATAATGAAACACTGCATGCACGCCATCTGCTATCAATTGTGGTTATGGAGATGATTTGAGATTTGCAAGCCTCTGCTGCCTGGACTTTTGGGATGCCAGGCTGTTGTGATAGACAAGGCTGCTTATTCAAACATGCGCCCTCTGACACGGATAAGGCAATTCAATACTTTTCATTTTTATTTATGTTTGGCTACAGCGTTAGCTATCTATAATCTCATCTTTTTATTGATTTTGGTCGAGGAATTCAATTTTATTTAGGTCAAGCAGAGCCGGCAAGAAGAAACCATTTCAAATAAATCGCTTCGACAGTATGACATACAGCTGCCTCTTGACCTTCTACTAAAGAAGCAAACGTTCTCACACTAACACTTTGTTTTTATGAAAGACTTTTAACTGAACCCTAGAAAGCAGCCAAGAAGGAGAGACACATGAGTTTAGGACACATGCTTAATCAATTAATTGAATCATCACTGACTATTTTATTTACTATTTCAGTTTATTTAGGCTTTTTTCTTGTTTTGTTTTTTTGAGTAATTCAAGTAATGAAAGCATAGCAGTAATCAGCATTGAGTACTACTAACCCTGTGTGCTTGAAATGTTTGAAAATGAATAACAGTTAAAAAAAACATTAGAAATATAGTCCAAATGTAATCAGTTACATTACTTTTAAAAAGTCATTGAAATAGCGCCACTACTTATTACATTTTAAACAGGGTAACTTGCAATCTGTAACTTATTACTTTAGCTTAAAAAAAATGTTGTAGGATTTACTTAAGTTTAAGTTTCACAAATAAATACAAAGAAATGGCACTGAATTAAAAATGAACTTTTAAGCAAAAACCTAAATATTTTATTACAGTGATGTTTTTTTTTTTATATAAAAGTTTAGGAAATGATCTGAGACCAAGATAATAAATGACCATACTTGAATGTTAACCATGAACTTAATTATGTAATAAAACCCTGTAGCCAATGCTACAATACATTTTATTGTGTACATCCCTATCTTTCAGTTTCACAACAATATGAAAAACCAAACAAGCTATTCATAACAGGAACTTCTAAGGCAATGAACAGAAGATTTCCCACGCTTGGCTCACAAAGCCTGAACACAGCCAGAGTGTTTTCAAACTAAAGTACTCCTAGATCTCATTCACTCTTTTTCAAAGGCATTTTAGATAAAAAAAAAAAATCAGATGTACTGTAGGTAGTTTGTCACTTTTCAAGTAAGTCTGAAATCATGCCAGTGAGGCTGGTACCAAATTTCTTTAAAGGTGTCATCTGGTGCCGCATGCACGTTTACAAGGTGTTTGGACTGAAATGTGTGTTGGGAGTGTGTGTACACAACCACCCTACAATGATAAAGATCCACTAGTAGTTTTCTTTTAATTAAATAAAAATAAGTTGCCCCTTCTGAAATCAATCCATTCTCACATTGCATGTCGGTGTGGCGTCACACAGGCAGAGGCCACTCCCAAAACATTTGATTGACAGCAGTGTGTCACACAGACTGAACTGGTGTCTTACTTCAGACCCGCCCTGAGTGAACATCATCAGACCGAGACGCAGAGACAAGCAAGTCTCCTAAGCGATTGAGGTGTTTTGTTGTTGAATGTATTAATGAACATAGCAGTAGTCATTTACCCCCGACATCTGAGTGACTGAAAATGCAGTGGATTAACATTACGTTTGGTTCTGAAGGGAAACGGGCCCTTGATCAACCGAAACGCGTTTATGTTCGCGGGAATCATTCATGATCCAGCCTCACCTACAGAAGCAGTGAGTATAATGTCTTTTTATGAATCTTTGCAAATCTACTTTCCTAATAATGTGCTAATTAGCAAGTGTCACTATGAATACGGCAAAAAAAGATCCTCTGAGAGCGCCTCGGAAAAGAGGGGCTGGGTCAGCGGTTTCTAAAAAGCTGTTTTTGACAGGGTAAAATGAGCATCTTTGAGGAATTTTAAATCAAACTATACTACAAACTTTCCATTAAGACCCTAAAGAATCATATTAGCTTGTGGAAAATTGGCTTTGTATGACTCCATTAAGTTCATTCGAACACGATTCATTAGAATCGACTGACATTTTTTCCAAAAAAGCTGCAGATTTTCTGCTGCAATCTAAATGGGCACCTACTGATTTTTTTTAAGTTTGACACGGGTAAGTAAATGCAACTTGAGTGTGTAATAGCTTTATATAAATGCTCATTCTGGCCATGGCATTTAGTTCTTTTCATGGTATTATCCCCAAATAAACACACTACTCTTACCCAATTTTCACTTTACGCAACCATGGCCAAAGTCATCAAGCCTAACTATGACTGACATAAATGAATTTGCAATCAGCCTCCCTTTTTCTCCATCACTTAACGCAGCTCAGTCGACGGCAGGAGTTACAGGCGGACAGTATTTCTGCGAGCTCTCTGATTGCATACTGAAATTTCAAAGGCTGATTAATGAACAAACCTTCCGTCTCTGAAGTGGATTGTTTAATTATGAATCAGGACACAATGTACTCTCCAAACCGTCAAAATTATACATACACACACAAGGACTCTTCAGTGGAAATAAATCAAGGTAAATTTAGCCACTTCATTAAGACCTGGCCCTAAATAGTGTTTACAAAAATTCAGAAGAGTTTGATAAGGATTGATGCATGCCATATATAACATCTAATAGAGCACTTAAATCCCAGTAGATATTTTTAGAGGATTCTCAGAGGAAAAACACTGCTTAAATTACTAGCAGGCTGAAACAAGAATTGCTGAATTGCGTCCTATGTCCTATGTCATCCGCTAAAATACCACTCTCTCGTCTACAATATGTATGGACATTACGGTATATAAAGTTTTAAATATCGATATTATACTTAAACATCATGTAGTAACTTTAACACAATATTTATAAGCTGGGAGATTTGAAAACTGATGCTTTTGAACATTTAAACATGGTAGGTTTAATTGGTAGCTCATACGGTGTTGCAAACTCCATTTATCTACCGTTCGACAAAATGGAACAAATCTGTGTAAAAGGAAGTTGAAATAGCATGGTTACATCAACAAATGTCTTTTGATATCAGTTTTGCATTTGTTAACAATATTGGGTAAGTTTAGGGTTTGATTTGGTGTAGGGCAACATGATAGAGCATTAACTTTTAGTGACAGCCTCCGAATATTTCAATTCTGAAACATAGGGGTGTGAACCTACACTGGTCTCACGGTTCGGTTCGATTATGATTAGCATTTCATTGATTCGGTTCAATACAAGAACTCGATGCATCACGATGTATTGACGATGCACTGCATACTCAATTTTCAATTTTAATTCACATGTAAATAATTTTGTTAATAAACACAGTCAGATATATGAATTGAAATTTTAATTTTACCCTCTCAATGAAAACGCTCTACTTGAACAAATGTATAATGAAATTACATATGAAATTATAATTTAGAAACCAAAATAGCAATTAGAGGAGCAATGGGAGACACTGTCGGATTGCTCTCTTCTAACATCAGTAATCAGCTTGTGATTTCTCAGGCCAAGACATTGCTGTTTGACTTTCGGACAGTGGCTCGCTGTGGCGCAGTGATGGAAGCATGTTTATATTCGGCGGATTTTGGCCAAAAGCCGGGAGCGCCACTTGGCCACTTTAAATGAATGTGCACTGCGATGCCAGATTCACTGTATGCGCAAAGCATTTAACGTGAGGGAATGTTCCGAATTGAGCTGCAGCGATCATGTTCGACGCATTATCTGTTACAAGCACTACATCTTTATCTGATACCTGCCATTCCTCGACAACCCGAGACAGCTCTGTTCGTAAAAGCCGACATGTGCCCAGATGTCGGCTTTTAAAACAGTTGGAGCATTTTTAATTACTCACACTCGAGATCCCCCTCCCTCAGCCATTGTATTCTATTGCGACATAGCACGTTAGTATGTTATAACCGGTTATGGTCTATTACTGAACCGATACTGAATCGCTCTCGTCTGCAGCACAATGCATCGTAAAAATTATTCATTTTGACATCCCTACTGAACCATCGCAATATGTAACTGAAGCAATGTAATAAAAACACGACAATGCTTACCTATGTCAACGTGATACATCGTGCCAGGGTTTACATATTGAACCTGTATTTTAGTGCCACTCAGAGGACATTTCTTTTTTAAAACTGCAGCTAAACGTGCACCGAGGTACATATTACCCCCATGTCGTTGCAAACCCATAAAATCTTTTTCGAAACACAATGCAAGATATTTTAGATATAAATTGGGAGGTTTGTGATCGTCCCAAAGAACTTATGCTGTTCTAGAAAAGTATGAAAGACATTGCCAAAATAGTCCATCTGCCATCAGTGGATCAATCTGAATCTTATGAAGCCACGAATATACTTTTTGTTTTCAAAAGTACAGACTTAAGGTGCTGAAACTTCCAAAACGCAATTTTCAAACGGCAAATGGAGATTTAAAAAAATTTTTAATCCAACACTAGTTTACACACTTCATTATAAAAAGCATGCATAAAATGCATTTCATAATCAAATGATTACAGTAATTTATAACAAAAAAAAAAAAAAAAAAAAAACAGAGCCCAAACAGAGGCCTGTTCGCTCATGTACAAAGTATTATTTGGTGTCCGAACCATTTTCAGTCAGAAATTATTTAGTAAATTATACTAAAATACTCCAAGAATTATAACCGTTTTGTGTGTCAAGTGTAAATTCAGCCATCAAAATACTGTATATAAAACAAATCAAGAGAATTCAAATATGAGGGCCTAAACAAATGAATGCTACCATGACCCTGTAAGCATGCAGGAATGTCTGTGTTTATGACATTGGCTTATCACAAGACAATGCAGCTCAGTCAGAGAGATGACTGACCTTTTCATGTGCCAGCAAGATGATGTGAGCCACCTTGGAGGCTCCACTGTCTGACGTTTCACCTCTCTAATAAAATCTGTGTCTGCTGTGATCCACAAACCACCAGCTGCTAGTGGAGAAGGTTATCTGATTACTTATAAGACACTGCAATCATACTCACTCTACACCGAGGGAGGGCAGAGATGGAGAGAATCAACGTAATGCAACTTACTTTTTTAGATCATAAATGGTTCTGAACTGGAAGCTCAAACTGATCTAAACAAACTAAAACTGCAAATTACTGCGTGACTTG
>JAUMHI010000070.1:6981513-7001076 GCA_032359435.1 Enteromius unitaeniatus | reverse complement strand
AAAAAAACGTACTGATATAAAATATGTCTGTCTGTCTATCTATATATACACATACACACAAACACACACAAACACTTCATGAGAAACTTAAATTGATCTGAAATATATTTATGCAAACCATTTTTATTTTCAAGAGTGTTTTGATAATCAGTTGTCATGAATATAGGGTTTTTCATTGAATACTGATATAAATTTCAATATGAAGAGCCTCTATAAGTGCCGTCTGAAATGTGAAATGTGTACCGTCCATTTTTAGTACGGTATATTGCCATTAGAGTACAATTACTTATATGAAACATAGCAGCCTTATATCACTTAGAGGCTTTCGCATTTGAACTCCTCATATATTCCTCATATAATGCTACTATATATAACATCACTACTTTTTAATAAAACTTTTATGATAGGACTTTATTTTTGTCATTTTGGAGCTTGACATCCTTAGTTCTTATTCAGTTTCATTCTACTAAAAATTGGTCAGGACATTCTTCAAAAATGAATCTTTTGAGATCTACAAAAGAAAGAAAGGGCTTAAAATGGCACAGGGCGAGTAAATATTGACAGAATCTTTGGGTGAAGTCTTCCTTTCTAACATGAAAAGGTGACAAGCTTGGGTCTAGCAGTCTGTACTCAGCTTCAGAAGTTGTGGAGGGCTAAAATCAGAGATGAAGAGCTCTTTTCAGATTCAACATGTGCAATTTGACTTTTCAGTTTGATGACCAGCTAAATAACAGCACTCAAATGACCTTGAAAAAAAGACTTGTCTGCATCAGCAGGGCACTGTAAAGCTTCTCTCGCTTCTGCCCTCTTGCTCCGTCTAGATTATTTAACTTCTAGACAGTATGAAATACGAAAACTGTATAAAACACACACAAAACTCGTGGTGCAAAAGGATTTCAAAGCCTGATAAAATGAGTAAATGAGAACATGCATAAATAGCTGAGACTGACTCAACACACACAGTCAGTTACGTCACACACATCCGTGACAGCTAATAGTAATGTTTGCTCCTGATTAAAACAAAAGTGTGTTTTGTAATTAAAAACAGCAGGGATCGATGATGTGAAATGCTGGAGTGAAGACTGTGGGGAGATTTATCTGCGAGAGAAATGGCACAATAGTGCAGCATTATTCACTCTGAATAACATTTGCCGCTTCTGCTGCTGTGGGGGGCAATTCATCAGCCCTAATAAGAGCCTCCAATTTGTCTTCTGCTCTTTGTTTGAATCAATTTGATGAAAGCTGGATAAACACTATTAGCATGAACATGAAAACAGAGAATCTGTGTGAATACTACACAGTAACGTGAAACGTGGAGACACTATAGAACAAATGACTCAAAACTAACTATGTACCTCTGTGCACTTTTTGTGAAACATCGTTTTTACGTACCTTACTGCACATTTAGCTGCAGTTTCAAAGAGAAGTGGAGCATAAAACAGATTGTATGCCTTACACCAAACCCAACCCTAAAAACTATATAAAAACACATTTAATGCAACCGTGCCATTTCAATTTTTTTTTACACAGAACTGTTCTGAACCATAGTTACACACTTGATTTTGTCAAGTACATCTCTGTAATCTGTGAGCTACCGAACAAACATACCATCTATAAAAACACATAGATATGAAGCTGGATATGTGTGATGTGTTTTCAAATATCCCAGCTTATTAATATTGTTTTGAAGTAATAACATGATTTAATCAAACTTAAACAAAACTCTGCAAATTGTGTGAAAAGGAATAAAAGGTGTCAGAGTTTTACTGCCTTTAGTGTTCATTTCTTTTAGAAACTACAGACATATTTACTTAATGGTACACGCTTCGTGTCTCGCAAAAAAAAAAAAAAAAGTGCACACACGAGACCAGGTAAGAAATAATATATTATAATACACACATTCATAATGACGGTTTGAAATATTGGATCCATTTTTTGTATATATGTGATGCACCACATTTTGTCTTATGTTATATATGAAAAATATAGTTTTCTAAATTGAATTTGGACACTGCATAGGGTTAAAAAAGTCTGAGAGAACCTGTGATACCAAAATCTCAAGTTGAAAAAGGGAAAAAGACACTATTTTAGAGTTTTGAATATTTTAAAACAATTATGACATTTAAGGTTTGGAGGTGCCATTTGAGCAAGGGGTGCCGCCAGGACGTGTTGGGGGTTGCTCTTCAGGGGACAACAATTGCCAATTGCCTGTTGTTCTATTCCCTCCACGAGTCCAAAAAAAGTCTCAGTGTTTCACTTAACTGAGTGAACCGGAGTCCTCCCTGCCCTGCAGTCAGATCTAGAGCGGAGTAGCTCTGGCTGTGCTTCCTCTGGGTATCCTTCGCCCAGTAGGTGTGGCAACAAAACTCAATTTTCCACAGTCAGCCAGAAGGCTGTGTTTCCCTTCAATTATATCCATAATCTTATCGATATGTTGAATTTTTCTGAAATTCCATATGCAAGAACTGTGTGTTAAGTCATGTGCTCTGCCCCCAACCACCTGCTTCAGTACAACTGGCAGCCCTGTTGGGAAGGTCCCAAGGACTCCTCTGCTGACAAACTTGAAAAGTATCTTGCCTGGCAGCGGGGGATCTCCGCGTAACACGGCTTCAGAGTTGTGGCCTGTTCCATGGGGTGTTCCCATATGTAACGTCAAAGTGATTCGACTGAAAGGGTAACGTCTAGGTTATGAACGTAGCCCATGTTCCCTGAAGGAGGGAACGGAGACGTTACACTTTCACCTGCCACGACTGTGGTCACGCTGACACCGGCTTGGCTCTTCAGCGAAAATCTGCATGTGCACTCCATACTCTTATACTCACGCAGTGATGAGGTGCACCTGAGCGCAATCAAGTGCACACCAATATTCATTGGCCTTTTGTATAAAGCTCAAAGGCAATTGGTCTCTCTGGCGAGTTCCCATATGTAACGTCTCTGTTCTCTCCTTCAGGGAACGTGGGTTCTGTTTGTAACCTGGACGTATTTAATGAATTAAGAAAATGAATTATTCTTAATTATTTAAACGATTTAATAATAATAAAAAAAACATGTAAGAACTTGCAAGCAAATTTACCTGAAAATAAAAAAAGTTAGGATTTTGACCATTATGAACAATATAAAAAATTATACAATGTATTTTTTAAAAAGTAAATTTATGACATTGATTTTTTTTTACATTTAAACCTTAAACAAAACCTCTAAGCAAACCCCCTTTTAAAAATGCAAGTGCAAAATTAACTTTGAAACAATTAAGTAGTTAGTATACTATTGTTTCTAGATCACTAATCAAACAAGTCATTTTGAAAATTATGTGACATTCACAGCAGTTTTTAAATTTGTAAATAAATAATGTTTAATAATCTATATAATTATAAAAAAAAACATGCATGGTTTACTATGAAACATTTTGACTCAGAAATTGTTAGTAAATGTACTTGCAAATAAACAATTTTAGTTGTGATCAATGTGATCTAAAACATAAAAAAATATATTCTGCATTATATTTAGGTCACTTATAAAATAACAAAATTAGTGGCAAATGCAGGATTTTGTCATTTTTTTAACATAAAATAATTACCTTTTCAGCTAAAAAAATATCTAGACTGAAAAACTATTCAGTATTTTCGAGTATATTTCAAAAACAATTACAAAGAAATTGTTAAATACTCACTAAATTAAACTATAATTCCTAAAGTGCCCCTATTATGTCCTTTATGATTGGTCTACCTACAGCGTGTGTCAGAAAACAAAGCGCCCATTGCCATAACTGAATGAAAGTGCAGGATACAGCGTCTTCTTGACACGATGCAATCCACATGGAAATTGTTTGAAGTAGAATGTGGGCGGACATTATGCAAATATGTTACTTAGTGACATGTGGCCGTAACAGAAACAGATTGGAATTGCTGACTACTTTTTTGATAGATAATAACTTCATTTATCGTGCACTGTCGGCGTCACAACTTTGCAGATAGTTTATGTTCACATACAGCTACATGACACACTGCATGAAAGATCATATTAATAAGGGGCACTTTAAGCAGATAGACTAAAATAATCTTATTTACCTACAACTATAAGTAGATTTACCTATATAGATTTATATACAAATCTTAACATGAAGTGAGACAATGTATACCTGTCATATGGGCTTTCATTGTCCAAAACCTCATGTTAGGATGATCTCTCTCAAACATTAATCTCTGGCATTAGTACACTGCCTGTACACAGAGACAGATGACAAAACACAGTTCTCATATATGGGTCAAGTACTGGCTTGCAACAACAGCTTAAATAAGATTACAGTTCCGCTGAAAGTGTTGAGAGGAAAGGCCGTTTTAAGTCGACCGCTCCAGGGTAAGCCTGGTTGATTCTCTATGGATTCACAATGCAATAAGGCTGTTTGTTAGTGTCCTAAACAGTTACTGTCAGGGACAGCAAAGACGACATAAACAGATGACATGTGAAATTTTTCCTTGACTACATGTAAAGTAATCCCATCCACTATCCACTACACTGGTTAGACAGAAATTTAACTGCCTGAGATCCATCCATCCATCATACAAATAGCTGCAAAAGGCATTGTCCCTAAATATGGTACAATGTGATCATTTGTAAACCATTTCAAGAGTTCACGTTTCACGGGTGAGGGTTCGGCGCTTGGCCCGGAACGTGAAAAGTGTGGGAGAAGGCGGAGAAGGGGAGGAGGAGGGATGCTGGGTTATTTTATTTTATAGTATATATAGAGAATCGGCTGCCAGCCGTGTGTGATTACTGCGTTCACAATCCTCTCGAAACCATGTTATTTGCAAAATATAAACTTTCGAGCACAAATCATTTTGTTTTTGTTGTAAGAACAATTAGGTATATTTAATAAAATGAAAAGTAACTCATTTAAATATAAAACATTTGTGTCTCTCATTTAAAATAGTGATTTTTGCCCGTTCTAAACATTTTTGTTATGTTTTGAAAGACATTATTTGTCAAAAGTGGCAGTGGATAAATGGTATAAGTTTTCTATTTTAAATGAATGCTGTTCTTTTGGAACTTTCTGTACATCAAAATGACCCTTAAAAAATGTGTCTGTCAGAGTATCCATAAAAATATAAAGCATAGCAGTGCATTTTTAACCATAATAATAATAAGTAAATTAGGTTATTACTGCTTTTTGAAGGATTGTGACTGAAGAAATTCAGCTTCCCATCACAAGAAGAAATTACATGTTAAATGCATAAACATGTATTAAATTATAATATAATTTTGTTTTGCTTTACTTTGCTTTGCTTTTTTTTTTTTTGATTTACCATCAAATACATGCATGAGCATAGGAGACTTCTGTCTGAACTGTAGTGTTTAAATATTAGTAGTAAAAATAGTAAATATTGTTTTGAATTGTCACAGTAAAGAAGTGAAATGTCATTTACGCATTACTTAATTAGAATAAATGAAGAAATGAAAACAGCTCATTTACTATTGGCCTTCTTTGATTATACCATCAACATTTTAAGGCGGTTAAGCATCACTGACCATTTATTTTATAAAGGGTAAAAAAAAAAAAAACACAACCATATTTCCTATTCTTTTTGTGGAGACTGTCAAAAATGACTTCATTAGTATAAGTCATTTTTCTCCATTTAGTTTTTCATTTGCATTACAGGTCTCAGAAGATTGAGAAAGAGAGGAGAGGGAAAACCAGAGGAACAGAGAGAGACATCAGAGGGAAACCCTAAGCTGATCCTGCTGTTCAAAACATGATACTTGCACAGAAAAAAAAGACTGAGCCAGCACTGATGAGACAAGTACTCCTTCCCTCAAAGCAGTCTTCAAAGCAGCAGCTGCCTGTTTCATCAGCATAGTTTATCAGATGAACAGATTACACTCAAAATGTTACAAATGGCTGATAAAGACCAGTAATAGAGGCTTTTTAAATAGCGGTACAAAACATTACATTTCTGCTGTTTTTGCTTGGATGATTATCACTAATATTTATATAAAATCTAAAGGTTTGGTTATATTTATACACAGATATGTGTCAAATGGGAAAATGCCAAAAGAACAGAAGTCTGTGGGTTCAAAGGGCATTATGTCTCTGTGAGAAGGTCAGTTAATGTCAGGTGCACTGAACTGTAAATTCACATTACAGGGTTTTACACAGATCTCAAAGCAACTTAACTAACATGCTTCTACACGTTTTCCTTTTTTCACATTCATTCTGTTCAATTAAAGGCAAATGCGACCATGAAGATACCGCACATAATGGAAAAATAATGAGAGTGGTTTTATTTCTTCACAGTACTATAAGATGCCCTGCATTCAAGCTCAAATGCTTGTATAGTTTTCTTTAGCTGTGTTTCAATAAGATGTGACCACTACTGTGTATGTCTGAAATACAGCTGGTAAGTTTATCTTACCAATAAAAATCAACACGCAATATGAAGCTGCATTTCGATAATGCATTTAGAGTGAGCTCACACTATGGAAGCAATATCTGTGGAAATGCACTTTATCTCATATCCAATGTCTAGGGGTGAAAACAAACCATTATGGTCAAACACTCCTAAGACACTGTGTATTGATTTAGATTTTTTTAGTTTTCTGTTTTTTTTTTTAAACATTTTTATTGCTAAAAAGTGTCTTGAATCTAAGGCAAATACGGCACATCAAGTTTTGACAAATATTTTGTTATATTTATAATTTATTGCTAAACATTACATATTTTAAAAACACTTATATAACTGAATATATATATATATATATATATATATATAATGTACAATGCATTAGCAGAATAAACTCTTATACATACTGAACCAAGAGAGAAAAATAACATAAAGATAAAAATGAAGATATGTATAGATTTCTTTTTTATTTACTTATTACATACTTAGTATATTATACTTGCATATACTTAATAAAATTTAGTCATTTCTATATTATATATATATATATATATTTTTTTTTTTAAATCACACACATTTCTTTGTTTTGCATATTGCATATAATGTGTAAAGCTGAAATGAATACTGTATACTGCACTGCTAGGGCGTTTCACCTAAACAAATTTCATAAAAAAATCTATTTTGGCCAATAAACTTCAATAAATACCCTGTAAAACCCTAATCACACCGCCTACCCTGTTATAAAACTATAATCGGCGCGTCGTACGACTGTGTATGAATGTATTAATCTTTCCTGGCTGAATGAATTCACCTGCTGTATCACACAGCCCTGATGACCTACAGAACTCGCTCTATTCACAGCTGCAGAACCAGGAGGACAATAAACAGATGATGCTGCATCTGGAGACTTGACAAATGTGTCTTCTCACACATAGGCAAAGAAACTACTGAAGACAGCAGATTCTTGATTAACTTTTTCAAATGTAATAAACCTAATCTTCTAAACGGGCATTAAAGTCTAATACAACTTTGATAATAAAACACGGGCCATTTAAACAAAATACATTAAGAATATTGCCTAAAGCAAATAAGCATTTTTAACAACCCACATTTGCTCAAAGCAGAAGTAATAAGCCAAAGCAATTATCATTGTTACTGTTTAATAATTATGTACCTGTTCAGACAGATATCATCAGAGCCTGATTTAAGCCATACTGAATAATAAGCATGTTTGAAAAAGAAATAAATGGCCATTGATAAAAAGTAGCATGAGTTGCGTGTTCTTTGTGAAGCCCTTTGCAATAGAGATGCCCTAAAATGACTGAGCCCACAGTAACGTCCAGCAGAGATACACTGACTACACTCACCCCCAGTTTCTTACTCCGAATCCTCACGTAGCCCTGCTTCACTATATCGTTGAAGTTTGAAGCCATCCTCACAGCCTCCCTGTCCTCGTCCCCGTCTCGGCTGAGAGTCCCCTCAGAAGTCAGTGCGACATTCAGTCCTCAAGCAGCCTCTGCCTCAGAGCCAGTGCCCGTGCCGCCACCGCCGCTGCTCGGTTAACCGGCGAGAACCGCTCATTCCACCCGAGAGTGGGGAGACAGCGAGCGCGTCAGATGATTTAATTCAGCGGAGAGAGCAGCTTCCTGGAATGCACCATGAGAGGACTGTCAGAGGGGTGGACACAGACAACTTCTCGCTGAAAATGAAATGAAAAATCAAACAATTATTTAATTATTTATGAATTAATGAATGGATGAATTCATTATATTGCCGGTTTATGTTTATAGGAACATTATTAATTTATTAATTTCCTTTTGATTTGGACATAAAACAATTAACAACTGTATGCTATATATGGACCTGATGATAATAGGATATAATAGTAATAATTCATAAAAAAAAAATTACCTACCAATTATGATGATTATTACCAAGAGCAATCTTCCTTGTAAAATGTAGGCCTGTAGGCTTGTAGTCTCTCTTTGTCTGTGTGTTTCTGTGTGCATGTCTCTCTGTGTATGTTATGTGGTTTATGAGGACAAAAATGTGCATAATGACTTGGGGATGAACATTTCAGTACATCTTCATTGTCTCATAATTCAAAAGGCTTAAAAAACATACTAAATTGTGTTTTTTAGAAAATCTAAATACGCACTCAGTTTCCTGTAAGGGGTAGGTTTAGGTGTAGGGTCAGTGTAGGGCAATATCACATACAGTTTGTACAGTATAAAACCATTACGCCTATGGAGAGTCCCCATAAATCCCCATTTTTAATAAATGTATTAAAAAGAAAACACTGAATTATCATTATTGATATTTAGGATAATTATTGAGATGTTTCTACTTCTTGATTGGAGTAAATAAAGTTGATTGGACATGAATTGGAAAGGCACACTCCTCACTATAAAAGGCCTCACAGCAGACAATGCACATCAGAGCGAAAACCAAGCCACTGCCTGCAGAGCTCGGAAGCAGGATTGTATTAAGGCACAGATCTAGGGAAGGCTACAGGAAAAAAAATCGGTTGCACTGAAGGTTCTCAAGAACACAGTGGCTTTCATAATTCTCAAATTAAAGACGTTTGGCACAATCAAGAGCTGGATCACCCAGCCAAACTAATCAGTTGATGAAGAAGGGCCTGGTCTAAACTGGTGACCTGATGGTCACGCTGGTTGAGCTCTATATAGTGTATATATAGATTGGGGAAAAACAGAAGGATAAACATCACTGCAACACTCCACCGTTCTGGGTATTATGGTAGTGTTATGCTCTCTTCAATGAAGACACTTGAAAACACATTTGGTATTGCAACGAACAGCAAAGGACCCTCAGACTCTGAGAAACAAGATTCTCTGGTCTGATAAACCTAAATTCTGAGCATCATGTTTAAAGGTAAACCTCCTTGGAAACATCACCTGCAGAGTACTGTCCCTAAATGAAAGTGTTCTGGTGGCAGCCTGATGCTGTGGGGTTGTTTTTCCAATAGCAGGGACTGGTCAAGGATGAGGGAAAGCTGAATGGAGTAAACTACAGAGATGTCCTCAGTTTCACAGCCCTCAGGGCCCGGGCTGATCGTTCACCTTCTAAAATGACAGCGTGATCTTAAGCACACAGTCAATTCAACACAGAAATGACTTTGGGACAACACTGTGAATGTCCTAGAGGGGTCCAACCAGAGCCTTGACTTGAACACTATCAAACATGCCTGGAGACACCTGAGAATGGCTGTTCACCGGCAGTCCCCATCCATCCTGAAAAAGCTTGAGAGGATTTGCAAACAAGAATGGCAGAAAATCCCCGAAGTCAGGTGTGCAAAAATTGTTGCATCATAGCCAAAAAGACTCAAGGCTGTAATTGCTGCAAAGGTGCTTCAAGTACTGAGAAAAGGGTCTTTTTTAATAAATGTACAGAGCTTTCTAAAATTCTGTTTTCACTTTGTCATTATTAGGTACGGAGTGTAGACTGATGAGAGAAAAAAAAGTTTGAGAAGTTGTAGTATTCACTTTTTCATAAAAGTGAAGAAAGTGAAGGGGGTGACACTATTTTTTGTGTGTGTGTATATATATATATTATATATATATATGTGTGTGTGTGTATACACTGTGTTTATATATATATATATATATATATTTTTTTTTTTTTTTTTTTTTTTTTATAAATATATCCTATTAAGAATATAATTTCTTTATTAAAGGAATAGAAAGGGTCCTTTCAACAAAAGATGAAAATTCTGTCATAATTTATTCACCCTTAAGTAGTTTCAAATCGGTATGAACTTGTTTGTTCGGCCGAACACAAAGGAAGATATTTTGAAGAAAGGAACCAGGCTATTTTGGTCACCATTGACTGCTATAGTAGAAAAAAATACAATGGAAGTCAATGGTGAGCCAAAACAGTCTGGTTACAAGCTTATTAAAAATATCTTCCTTTGTGTTTGGCAGAACAAAGAAATTCATAAAGATTTCGAACTACTTAAGGGTGAGTAAATGACAGAATTTTCATGTTTGGGTGAACTATTCCTTTAAGAGGTTTTTGGGAATATTTAATTTTAATTCATTTTACAGCAGCCTATTAAATTTTAATTATGTAGTTTATTCCTTCATTCGTTTAGAATGTTTTACAGATTATCATGATAAATAATGATAACGTCATGATAAATTCTTTATGGCCCTAAAAACATGGATTTTTTTGTAAACAAAACTAAAAATATGAAATATGACGGGTTGTGGGAGATTGTTAATAATTCCAATATGTTCCAAACATAGCACGCCTTAATCAATCTGACAAGTTAACCCCCCAAAACATAAGACTCCTACTGCATTACATCTAACAGAGACTTGTGCTGTGATATCTTTAATCCGTAAGACTTCATTTTCATTCATTAGCAAAATACAGTTTTGCTTTCATATGAGAATTATCCATCTACAGTAAAAGGGTGCTGATAACTAGTGGATGGGAGATTTGTTTTGTTGATTGGATCCTTGGGATTAAAAGATCAAAGCAGATCAAAAGCACATGAGGGAAAAAAAAGAGGTCTGGAATGTTATATTCATACATTAGATGTAGAGCGTGCTGTAGCTCCACTGACACAAATGCTGAAAATGCCTGCAAAAGCCTCCTCCTCTAATCCTGCTTTACGGAGACGCCCTTTTGCCTGTGGAAAAATGCCAAAGCCCATTAGATACAGCTGATGACACAGTTACACGTGTGAGATGCTTTTCTGCATCTCTCATGACAATGGAAGATGTTATATGGATGAAGATCGCATATAAAAAAAACCCACAGTAAAATGGATTAGGCGTAAAATTGATATATTACTTTATTTCAGTAAAGAATTACATGTAAATATAAATATTTATTATTCTGCCTTTCTCATCATACATCAATTCCACCACTAAGAGAGGAAAAAAATAAAGGAACAATAGGTCATTTGAAAGCTGTCATTTCTCATTGGTTTATTTTGTTCTGAGGCACAACATTATGCAGTTTCTCAATTATTTTTTCCATTTCTCCTGGCTATGAAAATTACATTAAAATACATTAAAACATTACATTAAAATACATGCAGTCAGGGAATATGCTGCAAAAAAGTTTGTTAACATTAAACATAAGACGTGAAAAAAAAAAATATATATCCATGGGTCAATTACATGACACTCTTACTTTACCAATTAAATTATAGAACATTATTTTTTAAATAAATCATTAGGCATTCATAAAACATTCATAAACGTATTTCATGCATATACAATGATTTGAAAAGACCTTTTGATGAACATGAACAGCGACTTGGATCCAAAATAAGGAAAGTATTTTTTCTTTCTTCTTGATTGCTACACGATTTCACAATTTTCTATATTATTATAATTTTTATTTTTATTTTTTTTAATTATTATTATTATTATTATTATTATTTGTATTTCTGATATTGTGGTATTATTGATTTAAACATGGATATCAGAAATCACCAGCTGTATATTCTAGTTTAAAAAAAAGTAGTAAAAAAAGGACACTAACAAACAAACAAAAATACATATAATTTTATTGTGAATTACTATTAAAATGCAGTATGTGCATGGATCAACATGTAAAGATGTACTACTTTGTATTTGATTGTTACACCATTTCACAGTTGTTGAGTTACTAAAATTAAAAATCAAATTAATTCAGAACTTTTGTTGAAAATCGTATAAAAGTTTTTTTAGTGCATGAAACCAATGTGAATATAAAGATATTGAATTAAAATGCATGAATGAATACATTTGAAACTATCTATATTATACCTATATTAATAAAGCAACAACACCTTGCCATGTGTCCACTGCTGTTTGTTGAGAAAGATGATTTTGCATTCAGCTCTCACAATCAACAATCATCCTTTTCCGCAACGGACATGCAACCTCAGATGAAGTACCTTTCACAGCAACTTTATTTGCAAGCCCTCCACTTACTGTAATGCATAAAAAATGAAATCTCCACTGTCCACCCCGAGGAGTCTGGTGTCATATTTATGATTTATTCATAACTGTTGAATAGGAAATGGTTTGAGGGCTTCTTTGACCTTCACTTTTGAGGTAACAGACTTTAGCAGCCAAGCTGCCTTTGAAGTAATTTAGCTGTGCTGATGACAGAGGTAACTCACCAATAAATGAAAGCTCTGCGAAACTTAATCCTCGATGCACAAGGAGTCTGAGAGCTGTCACTGAAGGTGACAATAAAGGCTTCCGTCGAAGATGGAACAAAGTCTTCCAATGGAATAATAATCACACATTTCATTGTGTAGTGTGTGAAGTGTGAACTCCAAACTATTAATCACAGCCTAGCTGTGCTATATTGGGATTTATTGTCAAAAAAATGTGTGCCTTGTCACACTTTAACTGCTGTCTAACCGTCACACTCATTTACACATGCACACGACTACACACTCTGCATGTGAAATGTCACAAGACTCACTGCCACTGCATGTTTGATCATGGTTGATAACTCAGCTCAAAGCACATTCTAAAAAGATGGCTATTTTCAATCACAATCAAAGATTCTTTCCTTGTTTTAATACAATTCTCTGCTTATTTGCTTATCAATATATGTTAATTATTTATTTGAAAATATACAGACTAATATGTTGTATTAAAGTGGCCCTATTATGGGTTATGAAAAGTTCATTTTCTTATAACGTGCATTATTTATTTTTACCTTATGTGTTCAGCGACTCCCAAACGATTTGTTCAACGATTCATGCGTGAGGCTAATTCTGCGCTGATTGTTCGATTCCTTTAAAGCAGTGTTTGTGAGCTTTTAACACTTTAAAAGAGGCACCTAGTGGCAAATAATGAATTCGCATTTTCATTCAAACCAACGTATAAAGATCATTTGTATGATGAGTATGTTAATGACTCATTTTAACGTCAACAGGAAACAGCTTACGACTCGTTTTAAAAATGACTCGTTTCAATGATTCAGAGTCGACTCTTTCTTTTGAAAGACAATAACTTTATACATGGTCCACTTTTAGATTTAAAACTTTGCGGGATCATTTAGAGCTGTGTTACACACTGCTTGAAAGGGAATTTTCAAAAAGGTGCACTTTAATATATTAGAATATACTGAATTGAAAAATATGACATATATTGTAATGTATGTAATTTTACATTCAATAATACAGATGCATAAATAAGGTTCTGTTTGTGAATAAATATGTTTGAACAGACAGCCTACTGTATTATTCACAACTGTATGATCAAAAAATATGTGGCCAAAAAATGTTAGATACCAATATACTTAAGTGATTTCAGTTGATTTTGTTCAACTGGCCATTGCAATACCCATAAAAACAAACTATTGCATGAACTATGTGACTGAAGGAATCTGCTGGAACATTGAAAATGATGGACTGGCCTCCTCAAAGTCCGGACCTCAATCCCATATAGCAAATTTGGGGCAAGTTGGAAAATAAACTGGACAGATTGTATATTCAAAGGAAAGATTTGGCTTGAGCTGCAGAAGGCATGGGATAACATCAGTATTGAAGCTCTGCAGGAAATATATTGACATTACGCCAGAGAGATGTGCTGCTGTAATTTCTGCAAAAGGTGAACTATCAAATATTAAAGTTAAAAGTGGATAAAAAACAGTAAGACTGGCTTCATTTGATATTTGTTGTGCTTAGAGCAACCATTTGCAGCTTTATGAACTGAAATCACTCCAAATGAAACATCATTTTTAGATCTGTCGGGTGTTCAAACTATTTTGTCCACCAATGCATAAATACACATATTTATATTTATTCATATTTGATAGCCTATATTCATATTAAAAGTAACTTGTTTTCCACCCACCACATTGGCATGTTTCTAGCAAGAGTTTTCCCCCCCAAATATTTTCATAGTCTATATAGGTTTATGGATATTTCCTCATGATAAAGGAATGAATTAACTGAGTGTTTCAATCTAGTGCAGATTTTGTCTTTTGCTATTTATTTTTATATGTATCAGTACCCATAAATGATATTGCATTGTATATATCGAAAATTATAAACACTAGTTTGCCATTTGAGAAAATGTTTGCATCAGTAATATAGCACAATATATTTTCTATTCCCATTTATGTCTTTATTTCGTTAGTTCATTAACTTAGTTAGTAAGGGTATGGATCCCATTAAAGTTTATTCTTTAATGTGAGTCTTAAATTAGGCTACCTGCTGATTTTGGCTGTTGGTAGCTACATTAGTTGGTCAGACATTCTTAAATCAAAATATCATAAATCAAACAACCAACAAAAATCATTGCTTGTTGTCTTGTAGAAACATGGCAGAGATGACAAACACCTGCGCTGTCAGCTGTCACAGCAGCTGTTGTCCAATAGATGGCAATGTTACATTTGATGCATATAAGAAACCTGAGGGTCCAGTTAGTGTATGTCACTGTTTGTCACATGGTCACTGAGCTGAGCTCACGCCAGTATTTCAGTCCTTCACTTCAATCATCTGACTATGCCTGAGTGAATTTCATATATAACTTGGACGCTAACTTTATATACACAAATGTTGACCGGCACAGAATTCTCGAATGTAGGCCAATTTTAAAAGATTGTTTAGTCTTATTTCGTGAGCTGTTTTGCCTTAGGTAAGTAAGGCCAGCCTAAAACTAAAGCAAACGCTTACATTTACACTAATCCTCACTCTCATTGTTGATGAATTTAGATATTTTTTAATGAAGCGATCACCAAAAGATCAAGTAATTTTTGTCCTTTCTCGCCTCTCCATTCTCTCGCATTCTCACCGGAGTGCATGCGCAGTTAGGCATCATCTTTACGACAATTAACCATCCTTTTATTATAGTAAAAAGTGTAGTAACCATGTAGTTTTGGTGTATTGATTATCATTTGTATAACCACAGTTTTACTACAGATTCCATGGTTCAATTATAATTTGTAACATTAGTCGTTGAAACCATGGTCAATTTTTCGTAATGTATTGTGTTGTTGTTTTAATTGGATAAAGTAGCTCATTTTAAAAAAGTAGCATGATTTTTATTTAGCTCAATCTGTTTTTATTTGCTTCTACATTTTGCAGCAAATGTATAGTGGCCTACATTTTGTGCAAACCTCCTGATGATTCAGGATTTCTGTGTAAAAAGTTACTTGTGTATGCATGAAATCCAGTGAAACAATGAATACATCTGTTCCCTTTGCACAGAAATGTTTGACCTTGAAACACAAATCCAAACTCTGCAAAGACAACACTACACAGGGAGCAGTGAAACTGAGTGTTAATAGAAAACACTGCATAGAGTGCCGTGTCATTTCAATAAAACAACCCTCTCCAGGGACACAATTTGTTTGCTTTCTTGAGGTCATAAATATTTATACGCAATTAACAATGCTCTGCCTAATGAATTGTTTGAAGATTGGAATCAATTATGAATTAAAATAGTAAGACTTCAAAATTGGTCATCAAAATAAGCCACCATCGGGGTATTAATGCTACAATGCCTGTGCTAATTATAGAAATGGTCTGCTGTTCTCAGTTTCGGTGTGTGACGTCATTGCAGGTGGCGTGATGTGGAGAACTGCTAGATCTCAGTGGTTCTCTTTAATGTTTTTTCTGCTCTTTGTTGAGGTTGTTGTTGGGCTGTTTTGTTCTGCGTGGCCTGTGGAGAGTTTGGTCCTTATGAGCCTCGAACAAGAATCAAGAATTCATTGGTTGTCTGCATCCTCTTCTCCCCTCAAGTTTACCAAACAATCACAGTGCACTGTGTTTCAGGCAAGGACGGGGCACTTATGACGTCAATTCTTTTATATGTTAGATCAGTTATTCTCTCAATGGCTGCATGGTTCATTCTCAGTGCAAGGGAACAAGGGGGATGAATTTATGACTTGTAAAACGTACAAGCCAGACAAGCGGTTGATTACTCATATTTTGACTTCAGATCTTCATTTTGTTCAGACCAGAAGTTTTCAGGACTTCTCTTCAAATAGTATTGATGTTTCTTTCTTTTTAATTTTTTTACATGACCCTGAGGTCATAATGAAATACGAAACTGAGACTATTAAATTAAACTATAAAAGCCTTTTAATATGTTCTGGTTTGTTGAAAGAATGGCTGTCACAATAGCAAGATTTTAGTAATCAATGACTTAAGTATTTACGTTTTTTTACTTAATGGTGTTTTTCTATTCTTTTTGAATGATTCAATCCTCATTAATTTTAATTTCCTTTAGTCTACTTTTGTGTTTCACAGTCAAAAGTGGATTTGGAAGGACTTAAGGTGAGATTTCAATTGTTTCAGTTATGACCATCAATTAGTCTTTGTTTTGAATCATTTTGAAAATCAGATTAAAAATCCTATTCATTTTTAATAAAAAAGGATCAAAAAATCCTATTCATATTTTATGCTATGATGACGACATGGTTATATTATATTATATGTTATGAAAGTTAAACAGAACAATGTGATATATTATATAATTAATGCATTATGTGTGCATAAAGGCAATTAACTGTTCTCATTCTATACAATGTATCTATCTATATAGTGTATCTAATGTGCATATTAGTGGGGGTGGGGGGGGAAGGTGTGAAATAATAAGAATAATAACTTTTTCTTAACATTCTTAAAAAACTTAAAGAATATATCTATATATCTATATTTTTATTAAGGATATTGATATATAGTTTTGTTTCCTATTGTATCTCTACTAAATGCCTACTTAACATACTAATTATGTCCTGGTGTCCTGTATACAGATGACATGTATGAAACTGATGTTTTCTTTTGTGACATAGTCGAATTTGTAACATTTCCTGAGATGGTTATTCATGACAAAAAATTTAATAATTACTCAAATATCGTCATATTTCCATAACAATGCAATATCAGTCATTTTTAAAGACCTAGGAAGATGAATGTACTCAGAGAATCTAGACATAAAACTGTTTATATGTTGGTCAAAAACATTAAGTCTGCATCAAAAGAGATTGACGAAAGTGGTTTTATGTCCATAGAAAGCGCATTAAATGCAAGTAAAATGTACTTTTAAGGTTTCAGATAAGTTTTTGGGAAATAAAATGTAAAAATTTGCAAATGTAAATGTAAAAATGTAAAAAATATTAAAATATATACAAATACATAAAAATATAAGGAAGTAGTCAGGTTTATTGTGTTTTAAAAGAGTAAAAAAATCTTATGGGCAAAACCTAGTGGCAAATAAAAATAAAAAAGCAAATTGCAACTCATTAGTATTTGGTATGAAAATAAATATATTTTTTTAATGTGTCATAAATAGTTTTTTGTTGTAAATATGCCTGACAAGATTGTTACACTAAATTATATTTTAGTAGGTAAATTTAGTAAATCAGGAAAACAAATTCACTTAAAGAAACGTAAAGAACACTGACTTTTTTATGGTCTTTGACACGAGTATGTACCAACACTTTAAGGATTAAAAACTCTTCATATTAATTGATTTCTATAATTGATTAATTATTTTTATTCATGCAGCCAGTGGTGATTGTGAGATTTGATGAAGTAGTTTATCCAGTATTGCTTAATTGCTTTAAGATATCCAGGGAAATTAATTGATTAACAAGCAACTGTAGCTGACTCCAGAGCAGATTTCATTACACAAGCTGTTCATGGGATCAGTTTGAGGGGGTAGAGGCGTGTATTTTGGCTCATGCTGTATTCACAGCAGTTTATCGGCTCACTCATTTAATCTGACATGTTTAAAATAAAACAGGTGAAGTTTGTGGAGCTCTGAATCTTGGTTGGTTTTGGCAGAAACATGTGGCCATTGCTGCCATTTCATCAAGACAAAGCCACTCTTTTACCTCCCCGTGGGTGACAACGGCTCGTGTGTGAACATGGAAAAAGAAGCGAAATGAAACCATTTCATAAACAGGAGAAAGGTCAGTGGTGACGTAAATGAGAAGCACATCCCCTAGTGCTTACAGTCTGTAACCTTAACTGTGTCCTGTATGCTGCAGATGTCAACCATGTGAACTGATATGATTTGATTTATTTAAAAAAAAAAAAAATTGTTAAAAATGTTAAGAACTAAAATTACTAAAACTAACACTGGTAAAAAATTAAACATAAATAGAAAGTTAAGAATATATGTGCATTATATTTCACAAGTTCGCACTTCCTCATAATGCAAATAAAATAGCGTGTTAGGCTTGCAGTCCAAGGGAGCGAGCAGGGAGCACGGCGGACTCCGAGCCTTAGTAGTTTAAACTCTTGCGAAGGCAGAGCTCGGCGTCCGGCTCGAACCCCGCGTGCCCCCCATGGAGATAGGTGTGGATCAATGGCGAAGAAGGTGAGGTGGAGGGATGCATAAACGAGATGCGGAAGGGAGGAAAACAGGCTTATTTAAGGCAGAGACACTTAGCTCTGATAGGGTTAAACGGGAATAAGCTGATTGAGGAAATGCGGAGCCAGCCGTGGCTAATTATTGGAACGTGCTTCGTCAATAGGGATTAGACTGTTAATACTGGGTATGGCCAGTTATGCAGAGAGGAGAGATCGATGATAAAGCGCTTGTTGCCTGAAAATGTTTGGGTGGCTATACCGATGAGGCTGATCCAAAAGGTGCTGAAACGGGGGAAGGGGCCGATCATAAATTTTACTTCTAATTCTTTTTTGATTAGAAGTTTGACTGATTTGGGATCAGTGTTAGCGGATTGGTGGTTGGGGCAGATGTGCGATTGGGAGGGGAGGCCGCAAACTCCTGAATGGAAGCCTTGTGTCAAACCTGATAACAGATTAAAGTTAGGATCAGGATGCAGTGACAATTCAGCAGATAGATGAGAAACATTAACAGGAGTCAAAAGATACTTTTTAGCATGTTTATTGAAAATGGAACATATGGATTGGTGTGGGCCCCACCCGCAGAAATTGCAGATATGGAGGAATTTGCAGTGAAATCGGAGACATTTATTATCATTGAAGTTTTGAAAAATGGTAGAATGTGAAGGAAGAGAAGGGGCGAATTAGAGGTTGTAGAAAGAGAGAGTGTATTTTAGGGACATAGCTGGTGCACCACCTCGAGTAAACAGCCCATTTCATAGTGTAGGCACGTCTCGTAGAGGCAGCAGCCTGCTCTTTGTGAAGTTCACCCTGAGCCCGAGCTGGTCTAAATGGCTGAGGAGAATATCCCTGTGTCTC
>JAUMHI010000070.1:6960338-6973241 GCA_032359435.1 Enteromius unitaeniatus | reverse complement strand
AGTTAATACTGCTTTTAAAATCATTTCTTTAGATTTTTCTTTTACTTTTAAAATCAACTCTTTTCTGTAATAATTAACTAAAATAATCAACTAGTACATGAACACCCCAGTGAAAATGAATATGCTAAAATGTATTTTAATAATTTATATATATATATATATATATATATTGCACAAGTAGTGCTCCAAATAGGTTTTAATAATAATTTCTATATCAGTAAGTCATTAAGTCCTTTATTATAAAAGTGATTTTTACTAGGATATTAAAAGCTTCAGGTATTACATATACAACAAAATTAAACACTCCTCAACCACAAATTGTTTAGTGGTCAAAATCCAAAACTGAAAATCAGTTAGGGTTGGGGTAGAGATTTCTACCATTAAATTAAATCCGCCAAAATCTGTAAGTTTAAAAAGGGTAAAGTGATTCTGTTTGCACAGCGTTCTCGGCAAGGGAGGCCCCCAAAAATCTGACTGCACTTAGACAGGACTGGTCAAGGAAAACATGTACCTTCAGTGCAGACACTAGCACTCTTTCACACGCCATTGTTTACTTCATTTGACACCTCATCAGCTGCACGTTTTTTTTGGTCATCTGGTCACATTCCAAGAAAGTGAAAAATTTCCAACCTCCCTCAGGACATTTCTTTTGAGAGGGAAAGTATTAAATGAGAAATGTAGAGTCATTGCAGCTGCTATACAGCGTATGTGTGCTCGATTTCCCTGCTGCAGTTTGGAATTCTGCTGTTTTGCCTAGAATTCCAAATCCAGAATTATTTGAGGCTGTGGAGGGCTTGAGCTGTGCATCATCACATTCCATGTCTCTACATCCATCACACCATTCCTATTACTCTCACTCTGCTGAGCTGCCCAAACTCCACTCCTGACACCCGGTTAACAATCCCTACAAGGCATCTCTCAAACCACCACCGGTTTTTCTGAAATGCTGAAATATAAATGGGTCTAAGTGTTCAAGAGGTCCATGCAACACTTTTTTTTTCTGTTCTAATAGTGTAAACTGTATTAATCTTGTGGTACAGGTTTGTTTAGTGTGCAAAGGAGCCAGGCTTCAAATTCTATTTTAGTTTTAGTTTAAAGCAAATAGTTAAAAAATGTTTGGACTCCTTAAGTTTTTATTTATTTATGTTTACAGAAGAGTGCTCTCCATGGCTGTATTTTTTTAATAAAGTAAAAACTGCAATAATGTGATTTAAAAAATATATTTTTTGTTTTTATTTCTGTGATGGCAAAGTTGACATTTTAAACATATATGTCAAAAACTATATAATATGTTGGTTAGGTGCTCTAGGAAACATTATAAATATTACAAATTGTACAAATATAAATTATTTAACATTTTTAAATCAGTATGTATATATTATTTAAACAGAAAAAGCTTTTTCTTTTTAATTTCTACTATTTTTCACTGTATATTTAATCAAACTAATGCATTTAAAAAGGAAAGATTTCAAATGTTTAAAAACATAGCAAATATAGACACACCTTTGTGTGGGACAGTTCACCAAAATGAAAATTCTGTTCTGCTGTCAAATGATTAAATCGCAATTAACCCAAAATAAAGGTTTTAGTTTACATAATATACATAATTACACACATACAGTATATTACATGTACTGTATATTTATATTCTTATATTTTATATATATATATATATACATATATAAACATAACATATTTATATATATATATGCATGTGTTTGTATTTATGTATACATATAGTACAAATATACACAGTATACACACATATATTATGTAAACACAAACCTTTATTTTGGATGCTATTAATTGCGATTGATCGTTTGACAGCACTAATCCAAACATTTATTTTTGAAGAATATGAAGCATTTGTCGAAGAAATTAAGGAAAAAATTTAATTTTTGAGTGGACTATCCCTTTAATACCTCTTGGGAGCAGGGGGCTTTGTAATGTTTGGTGCTAATACTGCTTGATTAAGTGTGAGGAAACGCTCCTTCTGAAACAACATTTAACAGCATTTGTTTTACAACACTTCAGATACTGACATTCTGCTAGTTTATAATTACGGGTCAACATTCTTTGTCTGTTTCACAGATTGACTTGAAGAATAATGGGAATAATAATTTCTTCCATCTAGACAATGATCCTTCAGACAGAACAATATACATGTGCTTTACATGCAGACTGAAGTACAGACAGTGGTGTCTGTTAAACAGCTCATTGAAAACTGACAGTGCTTGAGCAAAGATATCATGCCACAAGCATCAAATATGCATATTATTTTGATACTTTATTTCTATCCTGCAATAACACCAATTGTCTCACTTTATTCTTTTTTTTCCCCTCATAAACCAATCATTAATCAAAGCTTAAAAGATCAGACATAAATTGTTTATACTCTTCTCCAGTCCCATTTAACAAGTTATTTTTACTAACCATATAATTTTGCAAATCCTCTAAATTATCAACATCATAAAAACTTTGCTGAGAAACCTGTTGTACATAATCTTTCTTCTCCCCTGTGATTGATCGTTTATCCTTTTGTTTAGCAAACAAACGCCTTATAGTATAATTCCAAAAACGTCCACCATCAGGTCATGAGAAATATTTCATAATTTTTATAAAGATAACATAACAATATCTAATTAATGGTAATCATTGAAATGATCTATGCATCTTTTTTTTATTTAGAAAAATCTTTTGTAGCAGTGTAGAGATGTTACCATGTATTCCATATTTGAAGCCTGTGGGTAGACCTGCCCCCGGAGTTTGTTGTGAAGGTCCAGGATTGCTCGCATGTCACTGGCAGTGATGGCCCTCTTGTTTCGCTGTCTCTCCACCCTCCAGTCTCCTTCATCATCATCCAGGTACTTCTCCAAGAGAATACTGAGATCTGTGGCATTAAACAGAACCATGGCAAAAACACTCCGGGTCACCAGCAGGAGAGAGAGACCCCTCAGTAATGCAGAGGTTAAGCGACCCATGGTGGATGAGTTCTGATGATGACGTCTGAGGGTCTGAGGGTAACTGAAGAGAAGAGGAAGAGCTTTTTAGGCAATAAAGCGGATAAATACAACAGGTACAACAAAAAGAGAAGGGGATGTTAAAACATAATTCTGCAGATGAAGACAAGGTACATGACACAACACTTAACTAGACATGGAAAGTAAGTAAGAACCTAATTAATTCAGCTCTTACAACATCACTTGGTTCCTGGCATTCTGCCTTCCTGCTTAGGCCAATTACATTTCTGTTAATAAGTTTAGTCATGTATCTTTATAAAATAATTTATGTTTGTATTGTATTGTGCATCTTAATTTTTGTTTCCACGCCTGCAGCCTACTAAGCTAATAAGAAGCTTTTTTTAATGCTTTTATTAAATAGATTAAAGTGTTTAACCCAGATTTAAATATTTATTATAATTTACTTTGAACAACAACAACAACAACAAAAAAAAATCTACTCTTAAAACTGATTTAAGAAGCTTTTAAAAAATACTATGTAGCATGCTAAAAAATAATTATGTTTCAGTTAATAGGCATAAACATGTTTCCACTATGTTTTAATAAAATTTTTCGGCTTTTAAAGTAACTTCCCTGATAGCCCGTGTACATCTTGTAGACGTCTATTTGATGTGTGCATTTACATCTGCAAGACGTATTATTTAGGTATTTTTTATGTCATATTTAAATGTCAAATAGACGTCTTTAAGATGTTTATGAATTCGAATGTATGTAAAACCGACATCTGTAAGGCGTCTGCCAGACATTTGCAGACAGCAGACTTTCTAGATCAAGAGATCTTTAACAGACATCTTGCAGACATACGTGTGCTATCTGGGTTGCTTCTCAGGCCATCGTTTAGACAAAGACGCTCTCTGTTCATCGCGATTCAGACAAAAGACGCAGTTCATAAGAGTCATGTGAGTTGATTCTGGAACCGAATCGTCGTGTGAGCAAATTGTTTAAAAGATCCGATTCTGAAGAACGATTCGTTCATGAATTTGAGACGGCTGCTATTAACAAGCTCGAAAAGACCAACAAACAAAATATAGTGATATAAATATACTGATACACACAAACCACGCTACAAAACAAATAGTTTTTTTTTTCTTTTGCTAAGACGTAGTGATGATAGACAACATGATATGCTGTCAGGCACAACAATCCCAACATTTAGAGTTTTTGTGGAAAAACCTCGAATTATTAACACGTGCAGAACGACTGACCACGACTTCACTTGCAAACCGATTAAAAAGTGATTTTACAAGTTCCACTTTCAAATGCTGATTACCTGAGGTACTGTATCCGGCGAATGAGCGCTCACTGTTATCTGCAGACTTGCCAGAAGTTTCAGCACAGAGCGGTTCAAGTTTAGGGACAGTAATGTTTTTGCGAATGCTCATCCATAGACCCCAAAGCATCCGTAATCACGCTCATGAATGCCGTTTAACGAGCATCAGTGTGCCGGGGAGACTCGGTTCCCCCTGCATGAGGCAGGCTGCAGCATCTCTTTAAATCCACACTCGACTTCTTTTACAGAGTCCAATTTCTTTGTTAACCACACCTCCCGTGTTTCAGTCAACCCACCCGTCGAACCTGAATATATTAGAAATATTTACAGACTAGAGTTTTTGTGTTTAAGTGTGTATTAGAGACTAATGCACACTTAGTTATTATTGTTTGCAAGGTATTGCTATCCAGTAAAGGATGCATTAACAAACACAGCTTGAAATATTCCTTACATTCTAACCATGTTAATATGAGAGCATTTGTGCGTATGATATCTCTTCCAAAACATCCCAAATAACTTGCTGGCTTGAGTTCATTTTTTAGGGCCAAAACAACATACTCCAATTTTGTTCAGCAAGTGGCTACCTGTAATGTTACCTGGTCTTGGGAAACTCTGGAAAAAATGTCCATCTGCTGCTGTCCTGGGTACTTCACCGATTGATGAGTAGGCCTATTCGGAGATGTAACTGATGTAACATGTGGCTGTTTCACATACCGTTGCCTTTCTGTCAGACTGCACTAGGCTGGTCATGCGACTCTCACCTCTCTCATTAATAAAGCATTTCCCCCCACAAAAATGCTGCTGGCTGGTTATTGTTATTTTGTTTTGCACTATCCCCTATATAGTCGTTGTGAAAATGAAAATCCCAGAAAATCAGTAGCTTGTATTTAAACCATGTGGGCACCATAAATCATTCAGTAGTTGGATTACATCCTTCACACTTTAGATTTTTGACCACTGGACATTATCTATATTCTTTAATAGGTGTAACAGTGGGGTTTTAAGTTAGGTTTTAGGATTTAGTAAAATGAAAATGAAAGCTGCTTTATTAAACTTACTAATCAAATCATTTGTGGTATCTTGCTTCCATGTTAATTGGCAAATTTTTATAATAAGCTTGCATTGTATGTAAAAAAATTAATACATTTATGTTTAGAAATCTGACCACCTTTACAGAATATGATGTTTTCCTATTACCTATACAGCTCACACTGTATCTAAATGCAAATCACTGTCCTGTCTGCTATACAGTAGCTCATGTGCATACATTTGAACTCAGTCCAGTTTTATTGCTGACTCTTAAATTCATATTTAGCATCTCCGTACTGTCCAAACCAGTAGCTGTGCTTTTGGAGTACAGCTTTACTTTGCACTTAATGTTATAATGAGTCTCTACAGCATGACCTACCACATTTTAAACAGCAATGAACCAGAGTGTGCGGCTGGTTGTGTAGGTCACTGGCATGGGGCCGTGACCGCAGCCATCAGAATGGATAGCTGTGTGAAGAGACCAGGACTCTCCACAACTGAAATAGAAATGCCAAGGTGCTCCATGTGCCAGCAGGAGGCCGCCACAAAACACTGCAGTAATTCATAAGAAACTGTCAGCGTAGAGTCATGGCATTTAAAGGGACAGCTTAGCTAAAAATGTCATTATTTGCTCACCCTCAAGTTGCACGAGTCGGTACGAGTTTCTCTCTTCTGCTGAACTCAAAAGAAGATACTGTATAGCATGTTGGTAAACAAACAGATGAAGTATAAAAAAAATACAATGGTTTCATACATGCCATATCCATGAAAAGCTTAAAATAACACTTTATTTGAAGAAAAAAAGTTTGCATTGCTGTGTATAAGATCTGGTTGTTCTTTCCAGTTAAAGTCTATTCAATCGCCACTTCTTCTCCAGTTGTACATGTGCTTTAAGGCTGATGAGACAGATAAGTATTTAAGCTAGTGTCTTGTGTATATTTACTTTCCAATAAACTGGATGAACCCAGAAACACAAGACAGCTCAACGTCTCCCTCTACTGTTTTCTAGGTGGAATTTTATATCAAGACACAGTGGGTTCACAGTCTATTGTTAGTTCTAGAAGGCACTAGTGTATCACCATAATAATGCATATTTTCATCATAATGTTGCCTTTGATACCTTTATAACCTTTTCACATTATGTTTCAAAATCATACAGTGAATACTTATCATTATTAATGTAGGTCATGGCCAAAAATGTCATTTTTCTATCAGTAAATGCAATCCTTCTCTCAGAAACTCGTAGTTGCAAATGTTTCGGTGCTCACATGAAATGCATTGAAACAACACACACACAAAAACTGAAGAAAAGTCAAGTCTCATACACTCATACACAAAATACAAATAATACACTGGACATAATTACTGGCACCCTTAACTTGATATTTAGTAGCACCGCCATTGGAAAAAAATAACTGAAATTGATTGTTTCCTGTAACCATGAATGAGTGTCGTACACCTCTCTCCTGAAATTCTGTACCACTCTTTTGCAAACTGCTCCAGGATGCCTTCTCCCAACTGCTGTTTTGAGATCTCTCCACGGGTGTTCTATGGGATTCAGATCTGGCCATTTCAGAACTCTCCAGTGCTTTGTTTGTAACCATTTCTGAGTTTGTTTCAGGTCATTGTCTTGCTGGAAGACCCATGACCTATGGTGGAGAATGCAGCATTCTGACACTAGTCTCAGCCTCAGACGTCATGCCCACGGAACGTTGGCTAAACGTCTGATGCATATGGTACACTTAACTGAAAACCCTTCAGGAAGGTCGAAGTCATCAAGTGATTGGTTGAATTTTATCGGATTTCCGGGGGACACAAGTGTCACGTTTATTTTCGGTCTGCCGGGAAACAAAGCGGAGACGTTTGATTGCGGGAAAATAAACTGTTGTGTTTACATGAGTGACAATAAGCATTTATTAAGATCAGCTAAACGATGGATCCTCAAAAATATGCGATCCAATTTTACTAGTTGTGCGTCCCCTCCTATCTATTATGGAAGATCAAGTACCTAACAGTTAACTGAGAAGGGGATATCAGCCACGTTTGCTGGCAAACATGAAACAACAGATGCTGACATCGCAGCTGGCCGATTCAGTATTGTGTTCGATTCTCAAGAACTGCTTGTGGGTGTTAAAAAGTGGAGAGATATGCTTCAAACAGATGTTTACCCTGAGCGTCTCATCGGGATTTTCTATGCTGATTGACTTGTTATGGTGACATTTCCATGCCCCGAAACGTGATGCTGAACGAAACGAACTGTGATTGGTTGTTTGACATGTCGGTCAAACGGACTTATGGGCAGGCCTTGACCAAAGAAAGCGGCTATGAATTCCAGACCTTCAGCCGTCAGTCTGAAGGTCTGGCTACGCGAAACTATTCTGACACTAGCCACTACGTTGTGCCCCAAAATTCTTTGGTAATCATCAGATTTTATGATACTGTTCACACAGGCAAGGCATCTAGTGTCAGAAGCAGTAAAGCTACCCCAAAACCTCTTTGAAGCTACTTGAAACAAACAAATGAAAATACTACTTGAAAATGTTTGACGGTAAGGACAGTGTTCTTTTGTTTGAAGGCCTCTTTTTTTTTTCTGTAAACAGTGCCATGATGTCCCTTACCAAATCTCTACCTATATCTGTCCACAATACATTCTGTGGTTTTGTGAAATAAATTAATAAACTCCAGTCATAAAATAAACTCCAGTCTTGCTTTTGTATGCCTTTGTGTCAGGAGTGGTGTCCTCCTGGGTCTCCTACCATAGCTTCCCTTTTCATTCAGATATATTACGGATAATGTGCCTGACTCTGTTGTACCCAGTATTTGCACATCACCTTGAAATTTTCTTTATTCACCATTCAAACAATACTTTAATTGTAATTTTGTTTTATCTACAGTATTTTTAAAGTTCTTGATGATATTGCGCACAGTGAACACAGGAAAATTTTTTTCTCTCTCAAATCCACAGACTTTTTACACTTATTTATTTTCTCAGTGTGACACAACACAAAGGTTGAGTCACCTTTTTCAGCAGCTTTACATACTTGAAAAGCAATTATTTCTTACAATCTTGACAGGGTGCCAATATTTTTGTCGAGTCCATTTTTGAGTTCTGTGTGAAATTTGATCATGTTTGACTTTTTTCTTTTTTTTTTTTGGAAAAAGTTGGAACAATTTTCTGAGAGTGTTGCCGTTTCTGACATAATTGCATGGGTGCCGCTATTTTTTGCCATGACTGTATATAAAGAAGTGCAGTATTGGGTTTCAGTTTTCAGATAAAATTATTTTTAATTTATTTAAACTTATGATGTAACGTAAAGGAGTATTTAAGATGCACTTGTTATTATATATTATTACAGACTATGTTATTACAAATTATACAGACAGTAATATAATTTGAAATACTAAGTATATAAAAGACGTGCTGTACTGGGTTTCAATTGACTTTCCACTTAATTTGGATTTTCAAAACAGAAATTTTTTTGTTTTCAAATCAGCCTTTTTTGGTGTGTGCGTGTGTGTGGTCAATCACCAGTAGATGGCAATCTAATCTAATCATTGCTCTTAATGCAGCTCCAATGCTAATTGCTATAAAAAGCCTTTAGAAATTAAAGTTGGTGCAATATTTGAAATATTCTAAATCAACAGGTTTGAATATGCACCTGAAACACGAGTCAGTAATGAATATAAATATAAAAATATTTGTCAATTGATTTGTAAAAAAAAGTTATTCAGCATTTTAGATGGAGAACACTAGGGAAAATAACATAATACCTATTTTATATAAGATATTTTGATAATATATTATGCTGAATTTGCAGAGAGAAAGTGAGAAATGGCCCATACGTTTACATCATTGCAGAATTGTGTCTGGTAGTTGAAAGATGGAAGTGCTTGTGCAATAAGGTTCAAATAAGCAGAAGTAAAATAAGTGCAACGCTTATTCGCCAATTCATTCTCATTCACACTTATAGCATAGATTATAATGAGATGTACGATAAATACATGTAAAAAATCTGTGTCTGTGTTTATTGCATCCAGTACTAGTAATTTGATTTCAAAGCATGAAAACACTGAAAATTTCCTGTATAGTTGGGAGGGCACATGCAACAAGGTGCATCTCATTTATATGGATTTATATTGATAATACTCTTAAGATAAGCTTCCTATCTGGACAAACAAACTTATTGTAGGCTAATGCCAGAGAGATGATATGCTGAGAACTGGCTGACAGACATAAACATTTTGAGATTTACTTTGAGATTAATTAATTGATTTCAACATTGATAATAGCAATAATTCAGCATATTAAAAAGATTTCTGAAGGATCCCTTGAGATGAAATTAAAGGCTGCTGAAAATTCAAATTTGCCATCACAGAAGTAAATTTTTTTAAATTTCAATATTTCCCAATATAACTTTTTAATAAAAGCATTTACATACTGATAACAAAATATTTTTGTTTGTTTATTTGTTTTTGAATGAGGATCTACTTTAATTAAATCAAGCAAGAAACAGAACACTAATATTTTGAATAAAAACGTGAATATTTTGCAAAAGTCAGGCCACCTGCTGTACACTTTCTCCTCATCCTTTTTTGTCACGTCCACACTTTCCTCAAATAAAAAACATAAGCGAGTAAATTTTAGGTGTCACCCCTACTTTCTTTCTTTTTTTCCTAGATCAAAATAGGTCTATGACCAAATGTATCTTAATTTTTGTAAAATGTTGCAACAATGTTTTTTTGTGTATGTAAAAAATTTTTGTTTTGGATATACAAATATACAAGGTAATACAAATATATATGTAAAACAAATATTTAAAAAAAATAAACGTGGAGCATGCCAACGGTTCTTTTCCCCCTTAACTTGGCTGTTTGCATCTCTATATGTGACTATTACGGGTAACAGCGTTGTATTTACAAATAGCCTATAAAATTAAAAACTAAGCTACTTTCTATCTCGCTTTTTACACAGCTCCAAAATCTGGTTTTTAATTTATTTAAAATTAAATTTAAACGTTTAATAGTAATGTTAGTTGTCAAAATAAGGTTTCTGCCACCTACTGCATGGTAATATTGCTCTCTATTATCCTAAATAGCCTGAATAAAAATTGCATTTTTTTAAATCTAAATTTGGTTGATTTATTAATATATATTATATGATGTCTAATGGTCTTTAGCCTCCACGAGAATTGGGATGATACTGTGTGAAGTCTGTGGGAGTGCAAAGATCCATATAGAAAAAAGATTGCCATCTGGTGGTGTTTCAGAACCATTATTGTGACTTGATGTCATTTACCTGAATGGAGCATACTTTCCATTAAACATTTTTACAGGCTTTCATCACATTATGTCACATCAACTGCTTTGATTCAGCATCAAAGCCATCCAGGACAAGTGGCTTCCTCTTAGAGACATGAAATGGACTGTTTCAAGGAAACTCTGTGAAAGACCAATCTGATTTCATGACACTATCTCAGTGTTTCATTGCCTTACAGACATTGATCTTGGCATGAAATGAGGGTTCTTGAAATCTATGAAGTTCTCCCAATGTAAATGCTTCTCCAAGACAAAAACTACAGATCAAGGCAACGATCACAGAACATGGGTCACCAAATACTCAAACTAAACATGCAAAGGTAATGTTTTTCTGCGACAGTCTTTCATGTTAGTCACTAGCTATATTATGAATTTAAGTCAGTTAGCTATTATTACAGTCTAACGCTGCCACTGGGGTGTTACCTTTTCTAGAGATACACCTAAAGGATGCATATGGATATCTTAAAGGTACATATTAATACCTGAAAAGAACAAACAAACAAACAAAGTCATGAGGTTCAAGATCTAAAACAATAATGTTTTTAATAACTCTAAAATATCATCAAATTAGTTTTGAATATCAGTCACTTTATACTAAGATTACAAGATTAATTAAGACAATTAAGAAGAAATCACATCAACACAAACAGGTTCAAACAGATGCCAAGTAGGCCTACTTATTATTTTTCATGTTAAAAAAAGAGACACAGTCCACTTGGTTGCATCCTGAGAACAGACTTTGAGTGGTATCTTACCAAACTCAAAAATTTACAGCTGAGAACAACATCTGTGAGGATCTCCAACCACTCGGAGCCCTTGCTATCTGTCAAACAGATGTGTGTAAATTCACACTGCTCCAGCCACCATAAACCATGAAGCAGAGTCCTATAATTTCAACAGTCCTCACTTTCATCAAAAGATGTGAATTGCTGCAGGGACAATGTCCATTTCACGTAAATTCTAACCATCTCCGCATGTACATTAGACATGAAATATCTTCTAAATGGCTGTAAATGCTCCAGCCAGCAGTTCTATGTACAGTGTGGAAAGACAAAATAACCTACTTTATGTGTCGTATCCAAGGAGCCAAGGCTTTGTTTATTAGTTGTTATTCCTCATAACTGCACCAATCCAATGCCAACAAGTATCTGTCTCCATTGTCAGCTTTTGCAATGTGAAGTAACCTATTTTCTTTGAATGTGCCAAACTTTTGATTCATTAGAGACTATAACTAGAAGGATAACAATATGCAGTACATGCTACTACAGTGTGTTTCCGATTATGGTTTTAACATTGGATGTAAATGAAGATTTTTGGTACTGAAACACCAGCAGAGGGTGATCTTTTTTCTATATGGATCTTTGCACTCCCACAGACTTCACACAGTATCATCCCAGTCCTCGTGGAGGCTAAAGACCAGCAGGACCGCTACCTCTGCCTTTGTGCAAGGAGGAACAGGAGGAGCACTGCCAGAGCCCTGCAAAATGACCTCCAGCAGGCCACAGTCAAACGGTCAGAAACCGACTCCATGAGGGTGGTATGAGGCCCAACGTCCACAGGTGGGGGTTGTGCTTACAGAGTAGCAGGGTTTGCCGCAGCAACACACTGCACACGAGGCTCTTCTCTGCTACCATCACGCTCTTCAGCCCTCTCCTGGATGCGTCTCTTTGGGGCCGTGCGGTGCCCTTCTCCTGAGGGGGTTATCTCAGCGGTCTGTTCTGCACACTGTACAGTGTTCATACAGTGGCTGCCTTGCTACAGCGGGATTATTCGATCAGGCTCTGGTATTGGAACAGGAAGTAGCTACTCGCTTAAGCAAGGGGGCCATCAAGGTGGTTCCGCCTTCAGTAAGGGAGTACGATTTTTACAGCCGGTACTTTGTAGTTCCAAAGAAAGATGGAGGGCTGAGGCCCATTTTAGATCTCAGGCAACTGAACCGCTCAGCGAATCAGATGAAGTTCAGAATGGTTACTTTGAAAGAGAGGTTATGCTTCAAATCAGGTCCGAGGACTAGTTTGTCACAATAGATCTAAAAGACGCCATACTTTCATATGTCAACTCATCCTTCGGGGGCGAAGCTTACTAGTATCAGGTCCTTCCCTTCGGTCTAGCACTCTCACCCTGTACGTTTACGAAGGTAGTAGATGCAGCCTTAACTCCATTGTGGCTTCAGGGTATCCGTGTCCTCAATTATGATGATGATGATGAAGCCTTTATTTGTCACATACACTGTTACATGCAGCGAAATGGGACCCCTCCGACCATACA
>JAUMHI010000070.1:6948965-6960238 GCA_032359435.1 Enteromius unitaeniatus | reverse complement strand
GGTCCCCCTGCTCAAGAAGGCACATGTGCAGGCCCGTCTGAAGTTTGCCAGTGAACACCTGAATGATTCAGAGAGTGGCTGGGAGAAGGTGCTGTGGTCAGATGAGACCAAAATTGCTGCCTATGACCCCCAAATCACCGTCCCCACCGTCAAGCATGGAGGTGGAAACATTTTGCTTTGGGGGTGTTTTTCTGCAAAGGGCACAGGACAACTTCACCGCATCAATGGGAAAATGGACGGAGCCATGTATCGTAAGATCCTGAGCGACAACCACTTTCCCCTTTGCTAGGAAACTGAAAATGGGTCTTGGATGGGTGTTTCAGCACAACAATGACCCAAAACATACAGCAAAACCAACGAAGGAGTGGCAAGCAAGTGTGCAAACTTGGTCATCAATTACAAGAAACGTTTGACCTCTGTGCTTGCAAACAAGGTTTTTGCCACCAAGTATTACATGTTTTTTTTGTAAGAGGGTTCAAATACTTATTTCACTCAATGAAATGCAAATGAGTTTCTATCTTTTATTTAAAGTTATTTTTTCAATTTTCCTTTTGATGTGCTATCTGTCACTGATAAAATAAACCTACCATTAAAATCATACTGTTCTGAGACTTTTCATTTCCTTGTCATTGGACAAACTTACAAAATTAGAGAGGGGTCAAATAATTATTTCCTCCACAGTAGTCAACATTCGAAGTGAATCAAAACCTTCCATCAAAGCTCTAAAATCAAAAACAATACCTATACTTGCCTTAGGACAACTTTGATGAAAGGTTTTGATCCACTTTGAATGTTGACTACTGTATATAGATATATGCTGGGGTGATATATGCTGGAAACAATGATGGAAAAGTGACTCTAAATAACAATTTGTGAAGTATGTAAGATGTAACAAAGCATCTGAATCTGAAGCAATCTGAAGTGAAGAGTTACTTTTAAAATAAAATATATAACAAGAAACGACTACTAAAAACATTTGCGACAACTGAAATAAAGTAGAAAATAAAATATAAATAGTTAATGACATTTGTTAATTTAATTTTGGATTTGCAACTGAAATAAGTGCGAGAACTAAAACATTATTCAACATTAATATAACAAATATACAAACAAAATAACAAAACTTAAATAAAATTTAACCAAATGAATATAAAATAAAAGCTAGATAAACATTACTACAGAGAGCACTAAAATAACACCAACAATTTCTGCCGTCAGTGAAACCTCCTCAATCCCAGCATTCCCTAGATCAGTCTAACTTCCTGTCTGTTCCCATCCATAAAAGAAAGTGGTCAGGATCATCAGTGGATGCAGTGGTCTCGCAGAGGACACGATAGAGAGGCAAACTGTGCTGGCATGATGGGTAGCCATATGGCAAAGAGAGAGGGCCATCCATCAGCCTCCCCCTCAGACCGTTCTGGGATGCTCTAAACGCTGCTCTTCCCGTATATGTGCATGTGAGTGTGTGTGTCTGGGAGATATACGCATGCGTACACTCCTGATGATGAGTGGATATGAGCGTGTTGTGTGTCAGCAGGTCTTTGCGGTGCCCAGCAGGGACTAGTAAACCAGCACAGCTGCTCCAGAGGTCCGGTAATAACTCATTCCCTTCCTCATTTCAAACTCGGCTCCAAAACGGTTTCCTTTCTATCAGCCAATCCCCATCAAACAGGAAAAAGGCAGTGTTATCTCCAGAAAGGATGTGAATCAGGCCATATCATTCGCTTCAGCAGCAGATGGAGTTTCTTGAGGCCTTTAGGTTCTGCCCTATCAGTCACAATTCAAAGCCCCGCCCATGACTCTGCTCTCGACCAATCAGTGCACAGCCTGATGGTTGATACTAGGTCATGACTCTCCATGGGAGAATTCCATATCTCGTTGTCTACTGGGTGTTGTTCAGTCTCTAAATTTATAAGGGCTGACTAACTAATGAACAAATTAAACATGTAATTAAACATAATCCAGTTTTCAAACTCCAGTTTGGGGTTTTTAATGTGTAGCAGATGAACTACAGACTAAAAATACCCTTTACAGGTAAATGTCCGACAGATTGTGCTTTCTATGCAGTTTAATAGTCGTGCTTGCAAAGCTATCTATTATTACTGCTCACACTTTATTATACCTCAAATCACAACTTACTTAGGAAAAGTGCACTAATATTTTGCTAGTCGGTTGGATTTATGACATTCACCTGATAGATAATAATATATTCACATTGAAGGAAGGATCTGATTTTTGTCTAGGGAAAGAAATATATCCACAGCATTCGAGTAACCGCAAAGTAATGCGCAAAAACCCCTACTCATAACACTTGACAATAATCACTACACTTTGGTGTCATGGCGACAATTTTCGCACATTTATTGATCTTTCTCAAAATGCAAACACTGTTTAAAGTTTAAAGTGTTTAGGTGAAATATTCAACCAACAATAAAGCTACAAGAATACTTTGTGTGCGTGCAAAGAAAACAAAAATACATCACCTTTCAACAATTTCTTCTCTTTAAGCATAAAAAAGTATTCTTGTAGCTCATTTCATTATGGCTGAATCTCTGATATTACGTGGACTATTTAAACAATGTCTTTAATACCTTTCTGGGCCCTAAACATGGCAGTTGTGTTGCTGTCTTGGAAAGCTCTCGGATTTCATCAAAAATATATATTTTTTTGTGTTAATGTATATAATTTGTATTTCGAAGAGGCTTATGGCTTTGGAATGACATGGGAGTGAGTAATTATGATAGAAGTCTAATTTTAGGTGAACTATCCTTATAAAATAATTCATTAAATGCCTTTTGTAACGCTAATGCAACTTAAAATTAGTCATATTATATTTTACCCAGCACATACTGAAATCCCTAAATACCTCAATGAAATTGACTATTTTAATGTTTCATATTTAACCACAGGAACTAAGGAAAACATCTCTTCAAAGACAAATTTGTTGCTGTGGATCTGAATTAAAATAATAATAATAATAAAAAAAAGCCTTTAACAGTATTTTCAGCAGAAAGCAGATTCTGCTTTAAAAGGCTTCCTGTGAGTGTCAATAATGTTGTTCTTCCTTTACAAGGAAAGCTGACTGCTGTGCTCTATACTTGAGAACTTGTTTACAGGCAAAACAGGCCCGTGTGTGTTTGGAGGAAGTTTGAGACCGTACAAGCACACTTAGAGCAGTGTGTGATGCTCTGGCTGCGTGGCATTGAGCGTAGCAGAGAGGAGGTGAAAGAGGGGTACTGGACGACACAGCAGACGCCGACCGTCGCTGTTAGCTTTGCATCACATTGCTCGGCATTACATAACCCAGAGCTCAGTGCATCACAAACAATCTCCATCACAGCCCAGTCAGAATCAATGCAGATACACACACAGGTCAAAACACCACACGGTCTGAATGGTTAAAAACAACACGGGTGATAATTTAAGCAGAAAACACGCCAGGAACAAGCCAGTTTTATGATTTATATAAACCTATATAAGTCTATATTTATGATTGTGCCATGAGAGTTTCCAGGAGGTTCATACAAGAAATTTCTCATCACAGAAAGAGCAAGGACAAGATATATGATATCCCTTAATAGGTGAGGGACCTTGAGATACAATTAAGCTTGTTCTCAGAAGTGTGTGATAAAATCTGGTGTAATGTTTCCAAAATGTATTAGCATAACTAAAATCATAACGTTAACAAGCAATGCACCTGAATCCAAATCTAACGGCTGATCATTTTGGCAAAAAAGCAAATAAAGTCAAAATTAAGTAAAAAATCCATACCATTAGGCAACGTTAAAATACAAAATACCAATGCAGAAATGTAGCTGTGTCTTCTAACTGAATCTTGTGTTTGGTTTCTGTATTTTTTCTTAATGCACATATATATCAGTCATGTTTGCAGTTAGCATGATGCTAATCGATAGCCTATGGGATAGAATCTATGGCTGATTTGATAAGGTCTTTCTCAAGATCTCTACACAGGCCAAATATTTTCCGAAAAACAACCTGAAAATGCCTACATGTCTTGTGTTAGCTGCTAAAAACATCTAACCTAACACAAATGTCTGACTACGCAGAAGCTCAGTGAATGTAACACTATGTGGAGGTTATGTTATCAGCATCAAGCCTCCAAGATTATATTCGAATTGAAAACAAATAGAACAAGTAAAAACGTAACTTCAATGAAGAATCCAACGGTTTTCTTACCTTGCTCTTTAATTTGACGAATCTGTTTAACCGTTTCCTTGAGGATTGCACATTTGTCAGGCTTGACATTGAAGTTGTCGATATCATTGATGTTTGCGAAAATAAGCTCTGCGAGCTCCTCTATGTATTTATTTTCATGTTCCCGGTTACGTTTCTCAGTGCTTCGTTTGGGACTGTGAAAAGAAACAAAAAGCGGTTTAGACTAAAGAGCAAAAATACAAACTTGTACATGCTTAAGACTGTATTGGAAAATATCATGAAAATCCATTTGATAGTTTCAACATTTCAGGAGGGCTGCAGATTTTTTCATTGATTTTATGATATTTTAAAGTATTGCACACATACTAGATAACAAACTGCATTTTAAGGTGTCATATCAAAACACCTTTACTGTGTATAACCTGCTGTCTATGGAGTGACAGATGGCTCTCTGATATCATCAAAAATATCCTAATTTGTGTTCCGAAGATGAACGGTCTTATGGGTTCGGAATGACATGATGGTGAGTAATTAATGACAAAATGTTTATTTTTAGGTGAACTTACTCTATAAGTAAAAAAAAAAAAATAATTGCAATTTTGCATATTCTCAATGAATGATGCTTCATGTCATTAAGTACCAAGGCCTACATAAAAAAATCCAAACAATCCTCAAAAAATAAAAAGAGACCCTCTTTTCTGCATTGCGTTTAACACAGAAAATAGACAAAAGCTTCCAGAGCTTCTTCTGTACACTCTTAAACAGGTTGTATTTTCAATTTGCTGCTCTGCATCTTCAGCAGTTTGCACAGAAAATTTTGTCAATAAAGAGGGCATGCATAGCTCCTTCCTGTGAATGAATTATACAGAACGATGTTTCCTGACTCAGTGGAAAAGAGCTTTATATAGAAACGTGTATTATCTTTGCTGAGCTCCACCGGTGGGAGGCCTGCTCAAGATTACTGCAGTTCAGCGGTTCATAGCATAGACGCTGAGAAATTCACTCCACTATACATACAAAATAAAACGGTGTATGCTGCACTGAATGCAGTTTCGGAGATCACTGTAACCTGCTGTTCATTTGTCTACTGGTTTGCAGTGAAGTACCTTGGGCCCAGGAGGTCTGATGGACATTCTTTGCGCTTTTGAGCCTCTGACCTGGCAGGGTCCGACGAGTTTTCCCCGACAGCACTCATCCTCAATGCATATCACCTGTTGGAAAGAAAGTCAATGTAAGCGATTCAGAAAATGCTCAAAGGACACATCATCTTTAGATAGGCTTGACAAATGAACACTCTTAGCTTATAGTTAGGCTTCAGTGTAGCATTTAAAGAGGTGGAACAATAAAGTCATTATATTAAATTATATCCTGAACAGGTTGAATAACAACACACTGTGCCAACTATTTCTGCTGCGTTTCGAGAAAGTCAATAGATATAGGTCTGCTTAACAGATCAAACACATGCACTTAAACATCATAACGCAATAAATTTGAGCACCTGATGATTTGCAAACAAGCCAAACAGCTCTTCTGAGAGAGATTCATGTGGAATCTATCAGTCATTTAGGTACTTGTGTTTGAAATGACTCTATAAGGGATTTCTGAGCTTTTTGGGGAACTGTTTTTTCCTTTGGTTTGGCTGCGAGCGCCTGAAAACTTGCTTGCATCTAAAAAAAGCCTCAAAAATAAATTCTTATCAATTAATACGGTCTTAAACGGCTCTTTACAAGGACTGAAAAATCTAATTGCTAATTAGAGACAATTAAAAGCAAGAAGGCTTAGGGGTTGTGTTCAGAGGTCATATACCGAAGATGTGGGTTGATGCTGGAAGGCGTAAGGAGGCCTGCGAAAATGAAAATGAGAGAAAATGGAACGAAAAAGGGATTCAATTATATTGTGCGACAATGGGCATCCCCTGAGAGCCAGCGAGAGAAAAGAGAGGGCAGAGCAATGAAAGAAAAGTGGAAGTAACACTAAAGTAAGTGTGAGTGGTGAGAAATCAAGAGAGAGTAAGGGGTCAGCGAGTGAGAGAACACAATGTGCTGTATACTGTACAGCACAAAAAGACTGTTGAGCATGCAAATTTTCATTTAACAAGTCCCAACAAATACAGGCACAAGTGCAGCCATTTATCTTTCCAACATATCCTACTATATGTAGTTTCACTTTCTATTCATATATGTGTGCTTTATAGAACCAGGCTTGAACGAAAATGAGGAATTCCCACGAGAGAGAGAAAACTAGTACATTTCATCATCTAGTGAGTACTGTCATCTAGTACTCGATATGATGAAAGAAAGAGAGAGAAATGTGTCCCATCACAAGGGGAAAATGAAGCAATATAAATTATTTTGAATAAGGCTTTTTAATAATAGTGTGCAACATTAAAGACACACATGACTGTAAAAGCAACCCAAAAGATATTTAACTTAAAAACAAAAACAAAAAAAAACAGAATGAAATGCATAAATCTGCTTTAATAATTTATTATAAAATTAAACTACATATGGATCTGCAAAACTATTTTTTCCTGGTTTCTATCAAATAAAAAGATGAAAACATGATTTGTTTGACGTAAAAATCATTTAGAACTTTACAAATGGCTTTACTGTTTTGATTAATTGAATGCATCCTTACTGAATAAAAATATTAACTTCCTGCCAAATTAATATTAGAATAAAATAATTGAAATATAATATAATACAAATTTTGTCTATATTTGTACATACAAAAAAGAAAGAAATCGTGCAAAGATTGGGATCCATTAGAGGATGTGCTGAAATTTTCTGACATAAATAGGACTGTTAATGTAATGGAAAATGTTTTCAAACAGTTGCAGCCTCATGGGTGAAATTGTTGAAAATTGCATTTGGCGTTCCAATGAAAACATTATATAAATAGCATTTTGTGGGCTAATTATCACAATTGAAAATGGCAGACCTATTTTAAAAAGGTGGAATTATGATAATGGTCCGTTGCAATTTAAGCATTATCTACTCAAAAGCATTGTTAGATCATTCACTAGATTTCCATTTCTGAAGCCAATATCAGGAGTCAGGGGGGGGAAAAAAGCTAATTGAAAAGTACAAACTGATGTATTGCGTCAACAAAAAACAGGCACTTTAGAGTTTCGATGAGACCTGTTGTGAATCTGGCGCTAAATTAAAACATCAGGCAGTGGAGGTTAATGAAAACACCATCCATCCCCTCTCCCAGCTCTCTCAGGGCTTCATCTGCAGTGTTTGGGAAGCAGGCGGAGAGACACCCGGGCCAGCACACGAGGCCAACACATTGGGCTGCGATCAGGCCAAACTGACGCACACACATTGCCTTACGTAATTTGCAGACTCACTGTAGGCCGGCTGGGGGAGTCAGAGCCGGAGTGAATGGAGTGCTGGTTTTGAATCCCTGCTGAATTGCAGTGCCCTACTTAAACCTACTGACAGAGAGGCCAATCAAACAGCTCTGGGGGACGAGGCCGACGCTACAGACATTGGACACCAGCTAACTAGAGAAGAAAACAGAGAAAGATTCTTTCAGACAGCATTAACCTTTAGGTCCGAGAGACATTCATCAGCCGGACATCTGAATCGTAACATTACGTAAGGCCTTCTGTCAATCATGGGGCCCTTCTGTTCATCTTGATGACAAACGGCTTCTTGTGACACAGCCTAGAAGGTTTACCGTGCCCCCTTGGTCAGTGGACACCACTGGAATTGTGAATGTAATTAGACAATGTCACAGTTAACATAACTGTTAGACTGCATTAGCACTAAATCTCTCAAAAGCACTGTTACTGCTGCCACCAGTTTTCAAGAGATCACTGACAAAAGATTGAAATCAAATCGGTGCTTGTTTGCATGAGTGACAGTCGCATAGTGTGAATAATCTATGGCTGCCACAGACTAAAGATTTTTGTCGAGTAGTAGTTTTATTACAAAATCAAAGTATTTAAATAGCATTAGATTAAAAGTAGACAAGTAGATATATTTCTCAAGTAGCCTATATGCAGAGTTTCAGATCATTTCACTGAGACTGAGATTGTAGAAAGCACATCCTGTGGGTTTTATTTGTGAGTGACCCTTTAGAATGCTGTATTGCTATTTTTTGAACAAAAAGGGAGTAGTTGTTTCCGCTGTTATCAGGGGAAAAAAAAAAAAAGTTATCTTACTGACACCTCCATGCAATGCAGCAGCACGCTTAAAGCTTACACCACACACAAACACTGATATGCACCCAATCACGCACATGTATCTAGGTTAACGGCTGTATATAGTTCCTACATGTTTCAATTTCAAATGATAAGCCATATTTGAGGTCAATGAATGGTAATTGGATCTCCTCAAGTTTTTTTTCTATAACTAACCGACTAATAAAGTTTTGGTCGAAAGAATGAAAAGTAAAGTATATAAAGTAAGCTCAAAGTATACTTCATTTATGTGTACAATAAGCATGGTGCAAATGGGCCCTGTTCGAAATGGCACTCTAGACAATCACTGTCTTCCTCTGAATTCGGATTTTCGTGACATAATTCTGCTTTGACTGCTAGATGAAAGTTTGCCGTGTAGTTCGCTCAGCAGTATTGAAAAGTGCGCTTACAAGCACCCTTCTGAAAGCTAAAATGATGAATGGGACACCCAACATTTTTGTGGACTGCAGAGTTCATAAATTTTATTTCTGTCGGTAATTACTTACCCTCTGGTCGTTCCAAACCCGTAAGACCTCCGTTCGTATTCGGATCACAAGTTATTTTTGATGATATCAGAGAGCCGTCTGACCCTCCATAGACAGCAAAACAACTGAAACGTAGTAAAAACACTGGTAAAACAGTCCATGTGACATCAGTGGCTCAACCTCAGTTTTGCGACAATAGGAGAATACTTTTTTTTTTGCGCAACGAAAACAAAAACAACATAATATAACTATACCATTCTTCTCCCATGATATTCGTCTTCCGCCATTTTAGAGTATCACAATGCAGTACATACGCAACCTTTAACGTATTTGACGTAATCAGCCTTGTTTACATCCGAGGGAAAGCACTCATAATGTATGTAATCTGCAGCTGTTTATACCTATAAGAAAGCGTACGCACGTGTTGTGATAATATCTAAAATGATGGAAGACATAAGTCACGGAAGAAGAATGGATAGAGTAAATGTTATTTTTATTCTCGTAGTGTCACAAAACTGTTGCGCCACTGATGTCACATGGACTGTTTGACCAATGTTTTTACAACGTTTCTAGATCTCAGATCATTTCAGTTGCATTGCGGTCTACGGAGGGTCAGATGGCTCACTGATCTTATCAAAAATATCTTAATTTGTCTTCCGAAGATGATCGAAGGTCTTCTGGGTTTGGAACGTCATGAGGGCAATTAATTAATTTCAGAATTTACATTTTTGAGTGAACCAACCCTTTAACAGACATGCGCACCGAGCGGCAATTGCAGGTTGTGAAGACCAAAAGTGCACATGAAGTATGCCATTTGGGACAGGGCCAATTTGGTCACCAGAATAGTACACCCATACTGAACGAGCACCACCTGATTGGTTTTTAACTGTGCTTTTTGTAGATTCCACTGAATATGTTTTTCACTAATCAGTTCTTTTGCAAGGTGGCAACACCAGCCCAGGCCAGTTTCACAGTAGAAAATTAAACTAAAAAGATGAAACAACAACAACAACAACATATTACTGGAAACTGCAAGAACAACAGACACCTGCATTTACTTGTGCAAGGCCGTTATGACACATCTGCAACTAAATAAAAATTAAAAAAAATACAAAAACATTTTTTATTGGTCATAACTCATGGATAATTATTGACCCAAAAATGAAAATCCTGTCATCATTTACTCACCCTCAAATTGTTTCAACCCTGTAAGTTTTTTTTTTCCCCTACTGGACAAAAAGAAGATATTTTGAAGAAAAAAAAAAGTTGACTTGATTTTTATTTTCCCCATACGAAGAAAGTTAATAAGGACCATCAATTGTTTGGTTACCCATATTCTTTGAAATATCATAAGGCTGAGTAGATGATTACAGAATTTTCATTTTTGAGAGAACCATCCCTTTAAGCCTCTTCTTATCAACTAAGGTTTAGTCAACTATTTAAAGGCCAGCCCTTAGTATTATAAAAAGACAATCTGAAAGAAGAAATACTTAGCAAGCTAAATAGCTGGACAACAGAGGTTTGCAGAGAAGTGAAATGTGTTTTGACTGGAAGTGACATAAGCAATGACCTACAGCTAATGAGAGAGTGAGATACAGGGCAAGAGAAATTTCAGAGATCTGAGGACTTTGAAAACCATGTAGTGCAAACCCAGCATTAGCGAACACTAAAATAGAAAACTATTGTTAAGTATCTTTGCATCATGGTATGGATAATCACACAATTTCACTCTCAAACCGTATGACACTCTCATGCGCCCAGCTGTCAGGTGCACAGTTTTTCTTCAAGACAACAGAGCCACTTCAACCTCTACAGCCTTACTATATATAACTAGCTCTTCTCAGTCGTGTGACACATAATTCAATCAATAGTTAACAGCAGCCTCTTAGAGTTTTTTTTTCTAGCAGTAAGGTAGGTGTTTTGGACTGAAACTGCGGAAAATCACCATAATGAGAGGGGTCGAGCGTTAGACGTGGTAGCTAGTGATTACAGAGGCGGCTTTGAAATGCTATCAGCTTTTCCTGCTAACCAACACAATCCGATTGGCCGAAGAGGATTTAACACAGATGGAGGGGACCAAAGTGCAAAAGATTAAGAATACCGAATATCTGATACAATATAGACAAAGCCAAGCAGCTTTTTGATAGATGTATCAACTCAAAGTCTGCAAATAAATCACATTTTTTAATTAGCCATTCTTAACCAGTTTCCGGAACCAGTAGTGATTCAATTAAAGATGTGACAACAAGTGATACTAACAAGAAAAAGTTATTTATTTGTATTAAGTATTTCTATTTTTTATGTTATAATATTTTTAAACAAATAAATAAATAATATAATAAATATACACACACACACACACACACACACACTCCCAGGACGTTCAGTGTATTTCAGTGCAGAAATAATCTAAATCTTCAGGC
>JAUMHI010000070.1:6935975-6948865 GCA_032359435.1 Enteromius unitaeniatus | reverse complement strand
AATCTGCAAAAATGTCAACAATTCTGTGTTTTTCTGTCAATATGGGGTGCTGTGTGTACATTAATGAGGGAAAAAATTAACTTGATTTTAGCAAATGGCTGCAAAATAACAAAGAGTGAAAAATGTAAGAGTGAATACTTTTTGTACCCACTGTATAGCCTAGTCATTGTACAGAAAAACTCAAATGAGCAAAGCATGCTGGGAAACAAACAGCAACAAACATCTTTTAAGGAGATAACCCATGATGTTAAGAAGGGTTTGTAAACAGGGTAATTTTATTATTATTATGGTTATTATTATGCCTTGTGGAATATATTTAAACAACTTATCAGGATGGTACTTTTTTGAGACCTGTTAATTAAAAAAATAAAACATAATGAACAACATTTATATTAACTCGTAAAAGTGCACAGGACATGGAAAAACATCGACCTTTTCAAGAACACATTTCCTCAGAGTAAGTGTGTTGTATCTGTCATCTGTCTGTCAATGACATCAGTCCACATTTACCAGTATAAGAGTCAACACTGCTCTAACATCATTCAACAAACAGGCAGAAGAGAAAGAAAAGTACCTGCTCTCTTCACTGGAATCGAAGAAGAAAAGGAAGTGTTTTAAGAATTTAAAGTTGACTTACTATAATGCTTTACTGTGGTACCCAATGAGCTTGACACAATAGAATAATCAGGCAGTAGGAGGAGATCAGTTTTTATAGACAGAGTAAAAGATCCATGATTCACTTCACACAGAGAGTATTTTAGCCCCTGAAGGTATTTTTCTGAAATCGCCCATGGACCGAGAGAGAGAGAAAGCGAGAGGGTGAGTGAGAGAGGAAAAATCCCATGACTTATCGAGGAAAAACAAGCCAAGGCGGGACACAATGCTGTTTTATTAACCGGACGACATAAAGTTTATTAAACTCACAGAGAGGTTGGATCGCGGGCCAGCCGAGAAAGGGCTTGGAGCAAATCCGAGCCATAACGGGAGAAAGTCTGACCAATTAACACCAGACCGGGAGGTCTGAGAGCGGCTCGCTGGCCAAATTAAGTCCCGGGAGATGCAGAAGCTCACATCTCAAAGCAGGGGAAGCCAGAGTCATCGGCTCTGCACTGCCAAAACGAGCCCTGAGCCGTCCATATAACTCACTGCCACTCACTGCTTGGTGGGCCTACAAAAGAGCACTGAGCATGCAGTTTGACCGCAATGCAGGTGGAGGTTGCGAACGGGAGAATGGAAAGCAAATGCCGAGCTCTCTCGCAAATATGACTAACAACTCCCAGCTTAATGACTGGGGCCAACCCTCTGCTGCTATAAAACCATGCCCTTGTGATAGGCTGCGATGTTTACACAACGAAGGGTTTGGAGAACACGTCTCACAAGGCACTGCTTTGGTGTTCCACTGAAGAATATCATCTTAGAATTGTTAATAAATCAAAGATACGTTCACTGAGCCAGTTGGAGAGACACTTTAACAAGGCCGATATCGTAAATTGTACATAGAATTTATATATGTGATAGATTAATGGATTGGAGCCAAGGTCCTCATAGACTGTAAACAGGAGTACAATGACAAGGCATCTAAACACTTGGTTTGGTGTAAAAATTGAATGACCTTTTCATGATACTTAGTCTGTTCCAAAGGCATCATGAGCTCCATTTCTATTTAAGATTTTCACAAAACTTTAGTGATATTATCTGTGATATATATAGTGATATATATTTATAAATCTCCATAAAATGAAATGCCGGCATTTCTATTAACCAACGGTGTGCAACTAAAACAGAAATTTTCCTCTCACAATAAGTAATGATGACTGATATACCTGAAAACTGATTACCTTAGCATTAATGGCATGGATAGCCCCTTATAATTGAGAGTAGCCATCATGGGCGTAAATTCCATTTTACAGTAGAGAGGGACAATAAACATAAAATTTCTCGCGAGCAATTTTTGAAGGGGGACACAAATAATACAGTCAAATTGCACACATGTTAAAACTGTGGAAAACTTTGCTTCTATCATTATTGTAGCATGGAGACTCTGCCATGATGATCTCGTAGGCTGCACTGAACTAATAGGTGCGTTTGACTTCATGCGGCGCCACAAGAAATCGGCTGCCGCCTTACAGAACAATGCATTCTGGTAAGATCATATGTCCGACTTTAATTGGCACTGCAGCCGCCTTTCGATCACATGTGCCATCAAAGTACCGCAAGAGCAAAACGAGAGCAGTCGCACAGTTCAGGCGCTGCAGTTGCTCAAAATCGGCTGCGAAATCCTTGATGACGACACACTGTATTCTCATTGGTCAGATTATGTGACTTACAAGCAGGATGTGTGCTGCGTGTTTTGTCTTAAAAAAGTTCCTGCATATAATCAATCTTTATATGGAATAGCTGATATTCAAACAAAACATTAATGATGAAAATTAAGATTAGGCGTTACGGTAAATATATATTCGTATTGTGTAAGTGTAAAACTGGTCGACCAGAGGCTTTTTAATGGATGTTGTGAGAGGCTTCACTACTCTGAATAAACTGCTTAGATTTGAAAAATGTCCTAACTACGAAACAAAGATACAAATAATAAACGTCATATTGCATTACATAAAACTTACTACGGAAAACTATAAGGGTCCGACCTGACGGCCGTCTCTTTACTCCTCCCCCGAAGTCAGCCAGTGGCAGGCTAGTGTAGTGCATCTCGAACACACCTAGTAACTTCGGTCCCCGAGAAAAATTTTTAAAAGATAAGTAACCTTTTAATCGCTTAAAAGCAGATTCATGAAAAATGACATCTGTAATCAGAACTAATTTATTAACGAATCAGCATCAACTACATTAAATAGAATCGCTTTATTTAAAGTGAATAAAATCCCCTACTTACTAGAGTTCAACAACTACTACTGAACAGAGACATGTACCTGACGTTTGTGTGTAGCATAGGTGAGATGAACTGGTAATAGGAGGCAGTGGGCCAAACCACTGTGAGGAAGGGGAGGGGGAGCTCAACTATTTCGAAATGCATTTTTTTGCGCTTGAATTTCTGTTTACACAATTATTTTTTAGGTATACATACATTTAGTTTTCACAATAGACAGAGTGATTTTTTATGATATTAGGGACAACTCCATGTCCCCCCCGGGATTTACGCCCATGGTAGCCATGTATGAGATGTGTACTGGCAATTATAGTGCTTTAAAGCAGTGGTTCCTAAAGTGGGGGTCGCGACCCCCTGGGGGGTCATGAGACATTGAGGGGGGGTCGCGAGATGATTTCCAAGATATCAAATAATTTTTTTAAACTATTATAAATAACATATTTTATCTATAACTAACAAAAGATAAAAAATAGTTGTTAATAGTTACATTTAAAAAACAAACATGCAAATTCAAAAGCCATCAGCCTTTCAAATTTCTTTCTGTTTGATCGCGACCCCTAAGGTGATTACGACAGATTAATCAAAAGCGTCAGTAGCAGCAGATCAATTTACAACACAACAAAGTTTGGGAACCCCTGCTTTAAAGAATGATCATGTGACTTTTATGCCAGGTGACCTGTAAAATTTCCTTTGCAGTTTTGCTCACCAAAAATGAGGACCAAGACCAACCTTTTAATGGGTGTCAGGCGTTGCCCACACTAACACACCTTACCCGTCATTGGGGTTTAGACAAATCGTACAAAATTGTACGATTGAGGTTGTACAAATTAGCACAAATTTTTTGTTATTGTGTAGACAGTAAATCCGGAGTTTATGGCTTGTGACGCTAGAGCATGCGCTATTATCTCCACGCAATGGAAACTTTTTCACACTTCTGATTGGCCAGCATGGCTTTACAGTTGAGATTATATCACCACCTGTTGGTTTGGCATGCTCTTGACAGTGTTTAAAAGCATGTGTTTGCAAAACCAGACACTCCCACTTCTGTAATAAAAAGTTAATTAACTTTACACAAGAAGTGGCTGCTTATGAGACAAATGCATGTACTGTATCTTACTTGACACTTGTGTTAAAATGCCAAGTTTTTAACAATTTCTGCAATTTGGCTCTGCTTATTAATTATTTTATTATCAGATACCTTCCATATGGAAAGATTAGAGTGCAAATAGTAAGTCAGGCAGGTCAAAAAACATAATTAGAAGCATTGAGATTGAGTCCAGTATCTTTTACCCATATTCCTTTAATCAAGTTTTAATGAAAAATAGAAGCCAGTGAAACTAATTAAGTGTACCTTAAAATCATATTAAAAATCCCTGTATCTGTAACTATCTCACCTTGTTCACCCCTCATGACGCAAACAAAACAAAAACATACAAACCAAATGGCCCAGTATAAGCAGCAAGGCCTACAGCTGTAATGGCAGGTCATTTTCTCCCCAGGAGAATTTAAGTCTTTACTCTGAGCAGTAAATCGGGCCTGTCTAAAACCCACCATGAAAAAAGGCAACAATAACTTCAAATATGTTTTTCTTCTCCCAAAGGCAAACATCATAATTAAAGACGATGGCAGTAAAATGACAGGCACCACTGACTTATGTAGTTTCATAATGTTACTGTTGGAGGAAAGAGGGAGGAATGTGGATTTCACGTCCTTTATTAGAAAACTCTCGCTCTCACTTGTCAGCAGTGTAAAGACAGAGTGAACTCCCTCAGCTTGAAACACATTAGCTACCGCATCTGTGGGGAACAAGGGCCTTTTAATAGACCCTCCGGTTGTAAAGTAGCTCATGCGGAACCAGTTTTTAATGTTTGATATGTATGTAATACAATATTAGTTCACTTACGATGCACCAGGAGTGGCTCTTTCTTTGTGAATCTGCATGAAATTGGTGTCTGGGTTAAGGCAGTAAATTATTCTAGTGCCGTTTGTCAGGGTATTACTGGAATTTTATATATATATATATATATATAATGTATAAAGTGATTTAACGTTAAAGTTTTAAACGGGTAACTGAAACAGAGGATGTAATACATAACTTGTAAAGAATGTAATTATGTGAATAAAACTACAAAACTGAAGCTGTTTAAATTATTTAGGGAACTATTATTATAGGTAGATGTGATTCTGAGATGAAAATTATTCTCTAGTTTTTTATTTGTAATATTATATGTATATATAAATGTTACTACTATTTTATCAAAAACAAACAATAAAAAAAAATGAAAATGCTTTATATATATATTTCATTGGGTCTCTTGTACCCCATTGTATATCAAAGGGAACAAAACCCATTCTGTCCCAATGTGGTAAATGAGCCACTGACAGTATTTTGGCTTTCAGTTGCCGAGTAGAGGGAAATTATTATTATTTTTTTTGCATTCCAAGGATAACAGCCCTATCTGCTCTTCCTGCCAGCCTTCAAGTCCTCTGGCATATTGCTTAGATGCCATCTGAAAACATAATTGACTTCAATATTGAAGAACAGAACCGTGTAAAATAAGATTCCATGAATGCTTGATTCTTCTTGCAGCACTTGCAGGAACGCCTCTAGTCCTCTGCCAGTCTCTCGTTACATCTTCATTTTGGCCACCTCATAAAATCAGCCTCATAAATATTTTTCATGTGTTATATAAACCAACTCAGCTCCCAACTGCAAGTGGCCGAGCGGTGGACTGTTTTTTCGAAAAACACAGGGAAACATTTGTGGAGAGGAGCTGTTATTGGAAGCATTTGGCTGCGTTGCAAAGAAAAATCACAATTAGGTGAGGGTTTCACCTTCAACTATCCCCAAGAATAACACAAACCGGCCGACTGACAAATCTGCGGTGCCTATGTAGCATGATTACGGCTCATTCCCCTCATCTGAATCCAGAACTTCTGGCTGAAGCAGACTCATCACAACAAAAGGACATTTTTCTATCAATTCATGAGAATTTTAGACATATATAGATCACACTGTGTTAAAGCAAGTCTCCTAAAATGAACTGAACACATTGATTTTGAATGCACACTTTGAAATCCCACATATTGTTTTAACAGTGGCTCAGCACAGAGATGAGAGGGACAGGGAGACTTATATGGCATTACATCAGTTATGATGTTTTAAACAAAAGTGCCATACATGACGTGTTGTCTGAGAATCTGTCAGAGTGGGAAATGCTGAACTGCAGACCACCAAACGGCAGAGGAAGCCACACAAAATCTACATTCCCTTCTATGTCTGTATATATAAATGTAAAATGCTAATGTAACGATCCCTGGACGTTCATCAGTTGCAGAAAACTGCCATTCCGAAACACTTAATTTTGGGAGCATTTGATCACAAGACCAAACAGTCCATAAAAACAAAATCCGTGGCAGAAAATTGCAAGGCCACCATTTCAATCACTTTCCAAAAAGGGAAAAATATGTGTAACAGTTCACAAATCAGTTTTTATTAATTTAAACACAATCAAATAATAAATGTCAAAAACATCTGTACACATCTTTTTGCAGACACAACAAACCGTTTCACAATGAGGCCCACATATTGTAAATTATTTCCAGTTTGCATTATGATTGCATCATTTATTTAAAACAAAAAAAGTGTTTTAAATCTAGAAAACATCTACTGTTACCGTGATCTAGCAGCAAAATGTGATTCCCGGGTACGGGAGGGGTGGCGGGCGATGCAATAAGAGGGGTGAAATTGTAAATGTGGTGAGAAAAACTAGGCCAGAGAAGACGACCTCACCTGCAGGAGCCGAACATCATCATGTGCCGGGAGGGAAAATTAAAAACAGATCGAGTTAGCTGGGGAAATTCACAGTCGATAGCACATGTATGTTCTTAACTCCATTGAGAGTGTGTGTGTGTGTGTGTGTAGGTGTGAGTGAGTAGTGGCTTTCTTAAAGTCTAAGAGCTAGAGTTTCCAGTCCACAGTTACCTACCAATATGCATCATGAAAATCCAACTACAGCGATTTCCAAGTGGACACAATCAAAATAAAAAGACTACTTCATACAAAATTACACTTGCTGTACAAGACTTTCTGCTTTAGCGCCGGTACAAAAAGATAATAAAACCTATTTAAGCTTAAATGCCCGACGCTGAGGTTCAATGTCCAGCTTGAGCAGGAGATAGTACTGGGGATACAGACATTTACACTCAGTTTGAAGCTTGACATTCAGAAGATTATTATTCTTATGCTGCTTATGTTCTTCCTTGGAGATTTGAGCTACCGTTGGGATTTAATTCACTTTAAAATCCTGACTGAAAGAGGCGTGTTTCTACACAGACTCTGCAAGTTCTCGCCACCTTTGAGGAGCAGAAGCGCACAAAGGAGGAAATGAAACATCACTGAAGAAAAATACGAAATTATTGACACTTGACATCCATGCTTTTGGTCATGACAAAACAATTATCACAAAAAAAATCCTTATCTACATTTATTTATTGAATGAAGCTTCGAACACGTCAACACTTTCAGGCTTTGCACGAGCTACTGCGCCAATGCCTTTACGTACGTACTTCCATGAAACGACTTTCCACAGCATGTACCTTAATCAATATAGGAAGGAATAGTCCAGTGATTACAAATTTACACGCACCAAAAAAAAAAAAGTCTGTACACGATTGTCTCTGCAATGTAAATAACGTTTTGTTAAATTTTTTTCTTTAAATTACTTAGAAAATCCTTTTTTTTTCCTCGATAAACTTCTTGGTGTAGTGGAATCAAAGTACTTTGTAATGCGTAATGGCACGAGTCTCTTTTTCAGGGCTGGTGCCGCTCCACAAAGTCTCTTGAAGATTATAAATAAGAAGTGTAGGACATCCAGGGCGAAACGAGGAAAATGAAGGGGTTGTGCCCCACTGTCTTTGTACCATCGGTTGAGACATAAAGAGACAAAACATTACACCCAGTCGCAGTGGGATCGGAGTCCTGCTGAGTTCCAAAGGCATCGGTAGCTCAGTTTTTGTCACAGGTGTGAACCCTTGCCGAGTCCCCCCGCATAGACAGGGCTGTAAAACATTTTGATGGCTTTGGAAAAAAAAAAGCCAATTCACAGTAACCAGGGCCAGCAGCTGCAGCGCCATAAATTCACTCTCCTCCACTTCGAAAAAGGTTTAGGGTTAAGACGAATTGCGGCCATGTGTCAACACGCTGAGTGTGTCTCTCTCTCTCTACATTATGTGTATGAACGGTTTTGTTTTTGGTCTGGTGCTGTCGGAACGCAGACGCTCGGGCGACGCAGCAGTGCTGGGTATGGGTCTGCAGGGCCCCCGCACGGCCTGGAACAGAGCGACAGGGCCGTCACAGTGCTACAAGTACTCCAGGTCCAGAGCGTGATGCAGGGCCATGAGGTCAGAGTGACTAGAAATCCTCCAGAAAGGCATGTTGTGCTGGAAAGACACAGGGAGAGAGAGAGTGTGTTTGAGGGTGAAAGAGAAAATAAAGAAACACAAAACCTGCAATGAACACTTCACTTAGAAAAACAATCACGCCCGTGAGTGCTGTCTGAACTGCCCCGATGGCCCGTAACATCACACAAGACTTGGGAAGATGAAGGACTTACAAACTACAACTACTGAAGCAGCACCGTACCAATGAGATCACTCAGTAAATCATTTAAGAAAATAAAATCTCATTTTGAACGTTAGCTCGATGACATGGAAACAATCCAGTTTAAAACAAATGTAGTTTTCAATAAATGTTTCATGCATTAAAAAAAAAAAAGTAATGTGATGTTACCAATTACACCTTGAATAAACGGGTATGTTTTTGTAATAACAATAAATAACATCAATTATTTATTTACAACATATGATTTCATTTTTGGGCAGTCACCTCACATGATATGGTACTGCATGAACGTAAAAAAGGAAAGATTTTAAGAAACCTATGGACAATGACACCTCTTATTTTTTCTTTTTGCAGTATGATTTGAGGGCTAGATGTTGTTCATATATTAATAAGTAATCAGCTAATTAAAAATAGTTAGAATAATTCGATACATTTTAAGAATATATTTGAATATTGTTGTAAAAATATAATAAAACATGTACAATATATAAAACCACGAAGGCCCCAATAGAAAACACAGCAAAATGTTTTACTACTCCCAAGGAAACAGCAAGGCCCGGTGGGAAATAACTATTAAATACACTATATATATATGTATATATATATATACAGCACCTCCACACAAACTTATTCGAACACAACATTGCAAATGAGGCATTGTTCCTGGGAGAGGCCACAAGGAAATATGATTCTGCCAGAATGAAAGAAGCTTGTCAGCTCAGAGTCGTCCACACACAAACCATTACTGAGTCTTATCAAAGGTATAGCCTCTCTCAGGCATATGTTCCGCTTAGAGAAGCTTGCACTGACCCTTAAAAGACTCTTTTCTTTTGTTTTGTAAATTGTCTTTGCTTTTAACTTTAAAAGCCAGAGATGGTATCTCCTTTTACCTCGGTCGAGTTATTAACTAGAGGGGAACTGTTTCTGGGATGCGATGGAAAAAAAAAACGAAAGTATACAAAGGTTTAACTTTGCTTTGGTGGTTTCATACAAAGTCACCCTTAGCACCAGTGTTGTATCTGACAAAACTGTGGCATTTTATATCAAGCAGGGGTTTCTCAAGTGCCAACGACTTATTAAAATCCCCTGCGCTATGTCAGAACACTTTGTTTCGGAGGAAATGGGGACTGACACGTAAAGCTTAAACTTCCTACATTCACATTCCTTGCATGATTAACTGACAACATGGAACGAATCACTTGGTACAATATAATAATCACACCAACGTGTTTTGGCCTGTTTGGAACCTTACTGAACAACAAGCAGCTTTGATAATTAATTACATAATGAATAATTCCAGGTTTTGTGGCTTGGCGGATGATCTGAATACACAGGCGGCAGGTAACAACTTCTGGTTTGAACAACAAGAGACGGGAAAACAACACTTCTAATGTTCTTCTGAATATCCTCGACTTATCTAACAATGCATCTTAAACGCATGTTATATTTATGAACCGGCCCCTCTAACATGCCTGAGAGGACTTGTCTAGCATTACACACAGTGAAACGGCACAGTCACATGCAGGGACGTGTAATTATGTCATCTCGCCTCCCTTACCATTCGAGCTGTCAGGGGAACTGAGCTGATTACAATGCGAGAATCATTCTCTTACTGGTCCAATGACATTTTTAGGGAATGAACTAAAGAAATTGAAGCTTTGAAGGAAAAGTGCTATAGAATTCTAGGCGTCTTCATACCTTTTTCGACCCTTGCTCCTCCTCCACACCGTCCCCCACCACCACATAAACAACTTTCCTCCCGAACCTCTGGATTACTCTCTCGAAGCAGCTCTCTTTTCCTGGGGAGAGGAGAAACAGGTTTAGGTTGCTGCGGAAAGCAAGGAAGCCACATCCAAGATCCAGCCCTGGTGAGGGGCTCTTTAAATACGCAATAAGTTACACAAAATTACGCAGTATAAACACTTTGCCTTGGCTTGGAGATACGATAAGATTGATGCTCAGATAAAAGTAGTCTGAAGAGCATTAAGTGCGCCTTATTCCTCCCACAACGTGGGACAAATGGAGTTTAACAAGCTAAATCAACCTCACATGCAAATGCCGCAGCGAGAGAGAGGCGCTGATCTTTGCGCGAAACGAAAGTAGGAAAGCACGAAAGTAAAGGTTGGTGTTTATTTTGCATTCAAAAAAGCGGAGAGGCAGAGAAGAAGAAAAAAATGTCAAAGTGGAATGACATAAATTTGCCGAAGTGGTTTCATATGTAGACCTGAAAAGGAGAGGCCCAGTTCAGGCTGAGCTCCAAGAAAATAATCCCAGCCTGATTAGACCTCTTCCTGAACATCAACCCTCTCGTGTGTCCGCCACTTCTGCAGCCTAACCCAATCACACGCCATGTGTCTCGCACTGTTTACACGTAATATCGCCGTAATTACGGCCACACTCCAATAGAGTCCATTCATACACACAGGTAGTTAATACTGAGCTCACACTTACCTATTTTCGTGGCGCTATAAATATTTTCAATTGGAAATACTACTCCCAGTCCGTACAGGAGGACCTTGGCGAGGGCAGGTATGAGCTGTGTTGTGGTCACCAAGATATTCACACAGTTTGATCTGTAATTGAAAGGCAAATTACGTCAAGTTAAAACGCACAAGGGAGGACAAGGCTAACCAGGAGCACCATTTGTCATACAGAACGCTCCGTGATGAATGAGTCTTTAACTGTTGTCACTTAAAATGCTGTTTTTCAAAAAGTGTTCTTTGAGGTATTGGGGCATAAAGTGCACCGTTATTCATGCTTCTCGCTGATTTATGTGTATCAGTGATGGGCTCTATATAATTCGCTTGTGCTAAGGCCTACCTTGAGTGGATTAATGTTAGTGCTTTCAGTGCCAGTGTTAACCAGGAGTCAGTGAGGGCTTCAATTTCTGCTCGCAATTGCAACCAGGCTTCCCTTTTGGCCGGGCCAAGCAGACCTGAAATGAACAGAAACATTGTTTGAGTTGGATCGTCCCGCGAATACTTTGAGAAATTTCGAAATTTACCCAGACCAAGTGGTTTCTGCATAAGGGATTATTTGAGAAACTTATGACTGCTTTTGTTGACACACCACCCCTCTTCCCCAGCAATTTTAGCAAAGCAGTTTATTGGGGGATTACCTCCGACGTTATTTTTATAGGTGGTGTAAATTTCTTTTACTCGTCTGTAGCGGAAGGCCAGCTTTCTCATCCAGTCCACACCTCCTCGCACGCCGGTGGCCAGACACAGGTTGGCACTAGTGGCAGCAGCGTGGAATCCGTCTGTGCTAAAATTATATGTACTAAACAGAGAGGAGGAAAAAAGAGAGAGAATGGCTTTTGAACTCGACTTCAGTTTGGATGAACTCTGAAAGGGCGAGTATGGTGCTAGCTTTACCTTAGATCCTGCCCGTTGTCATCCGACGAAACATCGTCGATATGGACCTGATCGCATTCCTGGAAACAAGCAAAAACAAAGGACAGCCATGGTGAGCGGGTTGGAATTAAAATATACCAATTTGATGAATGGTTTTCATGTGCGAAATTGGTTGCGATTTGGCAGCTTGAATCCATGAAGTGAATAATGTCAACAACTGTGGAATTCCCAATTGAAGGCTAAGCTCTCTCCCGAACGCTCAAATCAACCCTCAACCACTTCCAGCCTCTAACCCCCCACCTGCAAAATCTTAATAAAAATAAACACCATCATCAGGGGACTTGGGATCCGACACATTTGGCCACTACCACTAGGGGGATCTCTTGATATACGCATCTGCTGCTACGTAAGGTATCGGTAGAGTCGGGGAAGGTAGAAACGGCTTCTCCGTGTTAGGTCCGCTAGTCCAGAGTCTGGTGCCTGAACAAAGAGATAGCTGTGGGATAATGAGAGCGTCTGTGCCCCCTTCAGGGTCTCCACTTCTTGGAGAGGCTGAATGATTCTACAGCTCAGAGCTGATTCAGCCAGTGTACACAGTAACACAAACCAGACTTTCTGGTAAATGTAACGTACTAGAAAAATTGAACCTGATGCTAACCGCCAATGAAATTATGACCTCTGATTGCTGCCGAGCCACACACCAACACAGCCTGAGGCCAGCTTTTTGGAGAGAGCAAACTGAAAATCTGTTATTAGTTTTCCATTTATAGTCGTTCTCTTCCCCCTCCCCTCGAAAAAGAGCTTGAGATGTTAGCGATCAGGGCATGAGCATTCAAATCAAACAAAAATCACATGGAAAGACAGAGATGGTGGCATGTGTGTTCCAAAAATAAAATAAATAAAAAATAGATAAAAAAATTTAATAAAATATTAAATATAAAAAATATGTTTTTTATTATTATTTAATATATTTATATAAAATGTAATATATATATATATATATATATATATATATATATAATTTTTTTTTATA
>JAUMHI010000070.1:6887111-6933183 GCA_032359435.1 Enteromius unitaeniatus | reverse complement strand
TTACGTCTTACACAAACACGTTGTCTCTGTTTAATTCATCAATTTTTTTTGATCCCTCCTCATTCGGTATACTATCCGAAGGTCCTTGTAAAAGAAATAAATGTGTAAATGTGTGGGAAAAACTGTGGGAAACTGCTAGAGAAGCCTAACAAACTACTAAATAAACACCTTGAAATCAGCTCTTCTCTATTTCCATTCACTTGCTCTCATTTTCCTTTCAGTTCCTCCTCTGACTATCCAGGCCTAGAAAAACCTTTTCATTTATGCGAGCTATCAGAGCCTCCTTTGTTCAGCTGGCATCTGTCATTAAGCAATCAGGCTGGGCTGGCTGATTCTTCCTGTTGGCCAGAGGAAGGGCTTTGCTGCACAGAAGTGACTGCTGCAGAATGTCAAAAAAGAAAATGATTATTTAAAACTACAAACCTCACTTTCCCTCTCTTCCCGAGCTGGAAACATCCGTATTGCATTACTCTCCCTGGCTACCACTGTTTCTCCCCCCACCCTTCTTTCTTTCTCTCTCAGCTCAGGAGCTTTCATCCCTGGCCGTGCCTTTGGGCCAGACCCTAAACTTTGCTAAAGCTTAGTCTGGAGAAGGAACCAGCTCTCCACACAGGTGAGCGTCCCAGGTAACAAAGGCACAGTGTGAGTGATTACAGCCATCATCACAACATTCCTCCAAGCCTACAAGCTAAGTCCATGTGAAAAAGCCCAATCCATGGTTCGCAGGTTCTCAATGCTGCCACTCCATTGGCAGGGTCTGTCACCCCCCCCCCATCTGTGAGGGGGGTTCATGACCCCAGTGTTTGCCCCCTCCTTCACTTTCCCACCACGGTTGGCCCACACGAAGGGTGAGAGAGGTAGAGGGGAAAGAGGGAGGGTGCGGCTTACCTGTGGGTCGGACACAGGATATGGAGAACAAAGAGAGTTCTTCAGACCCACTTCATTCCAATCCACAGTTTGTGCTTGAACAGTCATGGAATTCAAACAGCCGAGTAAAACAAAGCTCTCTGGAAGTGTGATCTTCCTAAAACTGAGGCTTTTCGCACTCTGGCATATGAAGACAGAAACGAGCAGAGGCCGGTTTCATGAAAATCTTCTTAAAAGGATAGTGCACAAAAATGACCTTTCTGTCTTTAATTATGCACCAAACCCGTACGTTCTTGTAACACAAATTGTTTGTGTTTGGAACACAAACTAAGATATTTTTGATAAATTCTTAGAGCTTTCTGTCCCTCCGTAGACAACAAGGATATCACCATGATCAACGCACAGAAAAGTAGCAAGAACATCGGTAAAAAAGTCTATGTGACGTCAGGATTTCAAACGTAATTTAACAAATCTATGAAAATATATTTGTACACAAAAGAAAACAATAATAATGTAAGTTATTCAGCAATTCTCCAATTTAAACAATGAATGATTACATTCTTTGCGAACCAAAAATATTCTCGTAGCTTCGTAAAATTACACTTTAACCCTTAATGTCTAATGACTATTTTACAGATGTCTTACGATAATTACGATCAGGGTGTGATTTGTGGAGGGCGAGACACGCCATGAAGTCCCATTTTGAATCAAATGATTTGCGAAACACGCTATGAAGTCCAGCTATGAAATCCAGGCTTTTAAATTTGCGATACGTGATCCGATTGGAGCGCTTCAAATCATTTTGCAATGCAAAGGTTTAACTGAGTTTCAAAAAGCCCTGTTGATACAATTTCCATCATATTAAACACTTTCTTGCCCAAAAAGACTGATTTATCATGAGATCATTTGCTCATTTGCACATCATTTGCCTCTGCTTTTTTTGACAAATCACACCCTGCTAAAAATATTCTTAACTTTGCTTGAAGAATAAGGAACATTTTTCAGTATATCTCCTGAATCCAGCCCTAGATCTTCAATTAAAGTAAACTCCAATAAAGCTAGTATGACGGAAAGAAGATAGCGGAAAATATGGTTCGAATTTGGTCAAATACAGTCTCAACACACACATCCAAAGGCCAAATGTTCCACCGCATTTCTAGCTTATAGGTACAACGCCAGTTAAAGCAAAAGCCTGTCCAAATAGGAAGAAAATCAAACACCTGCTCTTATTAACGGTTTGAGGATTATATCAGCATATCACATGATACTTTTTTTCGCATGTTGTCTAAACTGAAGATCTTAATTAAAAACACAATGTTGCTTCAATCCCCAAAAAAATTATACAAGGACGAGCAAACCATCATTTGTCACCACATTGTGTGTAACACTACATTTTCCAGAGACGTTCAACCCTTATTGCTTTTAGGCCCCATTACTGTGGGCTGCTGGGTAAGAGAGGGGCCGATGTTGAGAGAAGATAGACAGGCTGACTTTAAAAGCTCTCCGTTCTCTTTTTAGTCATTCCAAAACACATCAGGACTCCTGCCTAGGGACCTCTGAAGCCCTGACAGCCAAAAGACACTACCTGCGTCTAGACGTAAAAACACATTCTATCCACAGAGTCAATCGCGTTCCCGAACACACAACACGTGCAGGGAAAGTTATGATAATGACTTATTTCACTTTCAAAACAGTCACTCCTCTATTTTGGTTTGGTCCAAGGAGCTCGAGGAATTTTGATGGAACATTTGCTCGTGGTATTAGCCAGAAATACTGTATATTAAATAATAAAGCTATCTACCCAAATAACCAAGAGAAAAACTGCAAACTTAAATAAGTGAATTGCACTGGAGAGATGTTAGACTAGACACTGTGTTGTTAAATGTTTTTTTAAGTCATTGTAAAAAAAAAGTCACACCTCTACTAAATCCCAGTAGTAAACTGATAAACGAACAGCCTTCATCCTGGAGGTGCTAAAAACGTCCCGTTTGCAGTGTCACAGGGTTGGCCTCAGGTATGCATCTACGGAGGTACGGCTGGGGATAATTGAAACCGTTCCCACCTCGGCAGAGCCAGGGAGGAGAACTCTGTCCCGCAGACGGCTCTGTGTTGTTTTCTCTCCCGGCGAGCCGTGGCCCTTCCCCGCTGAGAGGGAGCACGGCCGGGCCTCCTGAGATGCACATTCCCACACACCAACCCACAATCCACCTCTCACCCAACACACAAGAATGCTTTCATCCCCAACACGTCCTCACACTCAGGTACTGCACACAACATATCACACAAACTGGAGTAATTGCATACAAGAATTATGGTATATCCAGGAGTATAAACAAAGAGAGCCATGCCAACTAAACCTCTATACTCTATACATTTCTATACTCATATTTAATATGTAACTAAAAATGCTATTTCTTGTGCCTTATATTTAAACAAATTAAAGAAATTGATTTTAGTTTCAAATGCAATTGTCAATATTCAGTTCCCAAAGAAATTTGGAATTTTTTATATATATATATATATATATATATATATATATACAAATGTTTAGATGATTAGGTTTCTTGGGGAAAACAAGACAAAACAAACAAAAAAAAAGATATTACTGTTTTATCAAGGGTGCATTAATTTACAAATAAATTTACAATTGCAAATAAATGCTGCTTAAAAATCCTGGAAAAAAGTATCAAAAGTATTTAGCAGGACAACTGTTTTTTACATTAATAAAAATTAAAAATGAGCATCAAATCTGCACATTAAAATGACTACTGGAGGATCATGTGGCATTGAAGATTGCTAAAAATGTATCTTTGCAACACAGAAAACAAAATCTATCTTCCAAAAAGGAAAGAGTTATTTAAAATTGTAATAATATTTGACAGCATTACCGTTTTTACTGTAGTTTTGTTCTAATAAACAAATTCAAGGTAAGCATATTACTCAAAAACATAAACAGCTTTTATTGACTCTACACTTTTGAATGTTAGTGCACTTAATGCAATAATGTAATTAAATATGACAAAATATAGTATATAGTGGAAGATTTCTAAACATAAATATCCTTTACATTTAAAAAGGGCACATCAATATTTAGGATAAATACATTTTTCAACAACACACGTTTTAATCAACTGTTCAATAAAATGATTCATTAAAATGTCACTGGATATTCCACACAAACGTGCAGTTCCTGAAAATAACCACTGAAATCTTCCTCTCTCGTGAAGAAATTTGAATCAATATACTGCAATCGATACAAGGATCATATTGCTGACAAGCATGAAATATATTCTGTCATTGTACAATATCAATAATTAAGTGAGCCAAAAAAACAGGACAGAGTGTCTCTTTTTTCAAAGACCTCTGCATCTTTATGTGTCTGCTAGGTCACAGCAGTGTGTGTGTGTGTGTGTGTGTGAAGTACATCCCTTATGACAAATAAGACATGGCTTTCCCTTTTTATTAAATTCCTCTATATCCACAATCATGTAATTATCACAATATAATCAAACTCCAATCATACACAGGTGCAAGAAAGCAGGCGGAACAAATGTAACACAACACAATGCAACATGACCCCACACATCACCAACACACCCTGACATTTTAATCAGACAGGATGTGACCACGAGAAAATGTATCCATGTGGATTTATACACTAAACACTGATATTTACAAATAGTCTTGTTTTATTCCCCAAAAATGAGCATCTGGCACAAGACGAACGCTGAGAGGACGATAGTGTATTTCTGGACTGCGCCGGCTGTCCGTTGCACATTTGTGTAAGTTACACAGTTGACAATCACCAATCACCATTAGGCATGTGTATGTGCAAAGCCAGAGGGAAATCCCTTTACGGCTTTGACTAAATTAGACCGAGCATGTGCATTTCTTCAAGGTCTCAAATACATATCTGCTGTGGTATTATTTACAGCTTCAAATTCTCCCACAATTTTGCTCTGTCCTTCTAAACACCCCCTTCAGTTCAAAGAAAACATTCTGTTACGGTTTAAAGTACGTTTTCTGCCATTGCATGCAATTGTCGTTTTAAGAGAAATGTCCTTAGCTTTAAAGTGTCAAAACGAAATGCAATAATTCCGTTGTTGAGATATAGCAGAAAGGAAAAACTGTGCGTTGCACAATCCAATCATTTTACAAGATGCCTCGACAGCCGAATCATACGCGAGCGGTTTAAACACATGAAACGAAATCAAAATACAGGACAGATGTTATGAAAAAGCCACATTTAAGCTTTGTCACAAAACTGTCATATTTTTTTTTTTAATGATGGGAGGGCATATCCATTATACAAAGTGCAGCGGCCACAATTTAGTGTAGCCAAACATACGGAAATATTTAACAGCCAATTGCTGCCAATTAACTTTGATCAAGATGAGTGCGATTGGAATCTCCCCGTCACTCGAATGTCTCGGGCAGCACAAACATTTTCTTTCTCCCTGGTTCTCGTGGCAGGAAAAGCAGAGCGAGGCCGTTGACTAATGAGACTTGGCAGGCTCGCAACAGTTCTCCTCACACTTAAGTATCAAACAAAACATTTCCTCCTCCGCGGGGTCAGCCACGAGTAGGACACAGAGGAAAATCAATGGGTCAGTGGTGTCGGATTCTGGGGATGAGGGAAAGCGGCTCGCCAGCGGTGTCTGGGCTCGGGTGGGTTCAGTGGGATCTGGTCCGCAAAGGCTGCTACTTACAAGCATGATTTAGTCAAAAATGTATAAACCCTAATGTACTTTTAAACCCGCATGACTTCATTCTTCGGCAGAACGCAAAAGAAGATACTCTGAAGAATGTTCCAGCTGCTCTTTTAAATGAATTTGAACTGAAGATTTCAAAAAGGAGGAAAAGCATCATAAAAGTTGGGACTGAATGTTTTTGGACAAAATTTTAATTATTATTAACTGATAATCTTCCAATCCAACCGGAATCAAGTGATTCTGACATATAAAATAATAATATTTAGGGAAAAAATATTTATTCCCACATTGTTTTTAAATTAACACTTTAAAAAAAGACATGTTTATGTGACAAGTTTATCATATTTGATAAATCAGGCCTTTATTGATTATAATGTTTATTATGTAGTGAGTTCATAAGAAGAATAAGAAAGACCAAACACCTCAGTTTTACTCAGAGGCCCAAACTGTGCAAAAATATACAATTTGGTGAACCAGACTACTTGTATTTAATGACTAAAAATATTAGTTGTTAACTATTTCCTATATAATACGTCTTAGAAAGATGGTTTTTAGATCCTTTGTAATTTTGGGCAGTCAAATCAAATAATGCAATTTAACAGTGAAAAGAATAAACAAACACTCCTGTATCATATTTGACACATGTTTTGAAAAAAAATATGTATGGATCAAGTAAACCTAAGTTGATTCAGTCAAGTCCAACAAGTGTTTAACTTGAATTATTTCTAACTAAATAAAAAATATATTGTTTTATAAAAAACATTTTCTAAAAAAATACATAATATACAGTAGGAATTGTATTAAAAGGCCTTTACTTGCTAAAAAAATTAAAAATTGCCAGACAACAGGTTTTTCTGTGAAGTTGATCATTTTGGCTCAGATGTTTGCATATCAAAAATCATACAGAACCATATCTATTGTTTTTGTGAATTGATCATTCATAACAATTTTGTCTGAACTGATTTAATAGATTTCCAGTGAATAATATTTAAAATTTAGTCTTTTTCTAACAAAGCAATGTCATAAGTTTGACCGGCAGAAACGTCAGGTGAATAAATGATGACACGGTTTATATTTTGGAGTGAATTGGCTTTTAAGGGTCTGTGGATTTGTTGAATTACTTCACAGTCCATATTTTCAGACCCCAAGCTATTTTAACAAGCCATATCGCTGATCAGTTCAAATCACTAAGCGAAGCGCTAGCTTGAGCAACACCAGATCTGGACAAACTGAACTTCACTGCTATGAACATGTGGAGTGCTGCCAATCACGAGCAGAAGGGAACCCACCGGTCTCTTTTTCACCCCTCACCAGGCAGGGCAGAGAGACACCTAGATACCCTCTCAGCAACTGCCCCCGGGGGCAGATTTAACACGGATCCGACATGAATCAGGCAGAGCGGGCAGAGGAGCTGCTTCCAGACCATGACTGAGAGTCTGCGGCCAGAGACACCGAGCACACAGCATGACATGCAGACAGTCAGAGCACGTACAGAAATATTAGAAGCTGACAAATTGGCCTGGGCGGCAGGGAAGGGAGGGGGCCGGCGGTGGGCGCAGGCCGGGGAGACTGACAGCGCATGTAAAATTCATAGTGTCCCATGGGCTCCGAGGTAATACTTCACCACTGAGGGACATTAGCGAGAAATAGGCACCCTGCTATTAAATGGTTGTTGATGCTATGGCTTAAACTTTAATGGACTGCTCTTGTGCTCGTAATGTAATGTATACACTCTGTTGTGACTTATGCACATCTTGGGGCTGGGTTTTAAATATGGCTGCTAAGAAAGCAAGCTGTAGAAGTAATCACCGTATTAGAGGGCTGGCAATAAGCTTCACAGGGGGTGAAGACAGATACGGGGAGCGCATAAAAAACGTGAATCAACCAAAGTTTCCGAAAGTTCTGGACTTACTTCCAAGTCGTTGAAGAAGAAATGTGTGTCGGCCAAGTTGAAGATCATCTCTTCCATTCTTAGTCCCAATGACACTGACGTTGGTGGATCCTGAAAAATACACACAATAAATATTATCCTTTTTATGTAAAAATAAATATTATACTGTACAGGTAGGTCTAAAATCAGAAGTTCAGAATCAGTAATAATATTATAGTATCTTTTGAATGTTTTTTCATATTTACTTTAGAAAATATATGTTTAACATAATAATATGTGTTCTAAATACACACACAATCATGTTGGTTTTTGTGATTTATGGGGACTCTCCATAGGCGTAATATTTTTTTTGTACAATTTAATAATATTTGATAAAATATTTGATATTATATTAGATATAATACTACACATAATTGTATAATATAATATAATAACATATATTTAATAGAAGCATAATATTTTAATATATACATGGCTGACATTTTTATAGATTTTCTACATTATATATTACATATTTTTCCATAATGACTTTGGATAATATATACATATTTAACATTTAGATATACATACTATAACTTCAGATACATAGATAGATGGAGAGATACTGTAGATAGATAGATAGATAGATAGATAGAGCATAACACATGCTTTACAATACAATATATTATAAAACATACCTCTGCCTAAGCCAACTCTACAAGGTTTAAAAATTAAACAGTTTTGTCTAAAAAAAGCAGCAGGGCTTAATTTTTCACTCTGTAGGCAGTAAAACCCAATCTTAGATGCGTTATGAGTTGAAATGAGCTTGAGGTCAAGGTGTCATCATAAATATATCACTGTCCACATACCTCAGAGCCAAGATCATCTTTCTACACATTACTACTGATGCATTTCACCCCCATTTACCCCAAACAATCTTCTCACATCATATAGCGCATTTTCCAACTATTTGTGAAAGGCTGAAGTTGGGAATTTAATAGAAACTTCTAGAAACAGGAAGATGTGCATTTTCCTACACGAAACGGCTTTAGCAAGTGATGTTTAAACTTGTGCACTGGCAGTAATCAAAATGGATTACTCACTTAAAATATAATGGACACTTATTTCTTCTTTTTTTGTGTATTCGATGTATTCGGTTTCCACCGTAATGCAATACTGGCAAGTAATGGCGATCTTGTGTTGTGTGTGAGCTGACACAAAGATGGGAGTGATTGCTCACTAAATTGTTAATGAATCATTTGCAGTGTGTTTTTCTCTTTAATACCTAGTCAACACTCATTAATTACAAAATTACATTTGATTACAGCCTTGTCTTTTCACACAAACACACACACATATATATATAGTCAATTTTCTCATCTCAACTAAACTCAACAAATCTTTAGGAGTTGGTGCATTTAAAGTGACATTTCACAGTAGTGTTAAAACAAAGAAACACTGTAGTGCGAGCTTAAAACAAGGCAGAGGGGTTTATTAAATGGATATTTAGACTAGTATTAAATTTAAAATCATCTTTTGTAATCTTCATTCCACACAGGCTTATTTTTCTAATCAGTGGCTGTTCTCTCGTTGTTCATTAAGAGGATAATCAAGTGTGCGAATGAGAGAGGAAAGCAAAGCAGGGGATTTATTCCAGTGTCTGTACAGCCGTGCTGAGTCAGAGAGCTCTGCTACAGGGATTAGAGCTTAAAGCCACCTGAAGAAACGCCTGAGCTTTTTACTGATTACATGTCACACTCAACAATGAAAATGTTTTAACTGCGGACAGCGGGAGGGGAAACCACACAAGAAGAACACCAGCAAAGAAACTGATGAGCTTATGAGTTAATGTTCAAGTTGAGTATAATCTACTTATTAGTATGTTACATAGATTTTTTTTTTCTGTTCATACAGATGCAATCTCTTTTGACAGTGAAAGTGAGGAATATTGTTAAATATTACTAGAGTTAAAAAAAAAATATTTTCTATTTAAATAGGTTTTAATGTAATGTTATTTATTACTGATGGCAAAGCATTACTGTCACATGATACTTCAGAAATCATTCTGATATTATCCTCAATGTTGAAAACAGCTTAATATTTGTGGAAACCAACATTATTTGGGAATCTTTGATGAACGGAAAGTTCAAAAGAACTTGTATTTAAAATAAATATTTTGTAATATTATAAATGTGTTTACTGCCAATTTTGTTTTTTTCACTGTTGCTGACTTAATAATTATTAATATATGTGTTATAAAAAAAATGAAAAAAAAATACTGAAACACACATTCTGTTTAGATTGACCATCAGTGACTCATCAGTGAAATTTCAATTTTATATATTATTTTTTAACAACAGTAACTCCAGATTTGGGTTCATTGACCTTCCAAAAAAATAACACATTATTAAAAAAAAAAATTATATTAATAATTTAAAACAATAGAAACTAGCAGACGCACACTTCTACATTTTTTTATTTTGCTTGTGAAAATCCATTGTAATTATTCTTTGTTTATTTCTAAGGACTCCAAAACCCCAAACTAAAATAATATATTTCACGGCGGTCGTTGGATGCATTTTAGCAAGTTAAAATGATGTTTATAATCAGTTCTCATGAGTGCAGGAAGTCATCAACCTGATACTTGAATGTAAAGTATGTTTTCTATTAAAAGAGCCGTGGAGTCTCTCAGACTGAGAACAAGAACATAAGGCTTAGTGAAAAAGTGATCAATAATTTCACAGTTTATATACACCACTGAATGCCTACTTTTAATTATAAAAGAAGCTTTTAAATACATAGCCTAATCAAATAATAGGTTATTTCTTCTCCAACACATCTGAACAGTCTTCCCCTCCCATCTATTTTGAGCCTGCCAGTCAGTGGACTTAATATAAACACCTGTGTATGTATCTGACAGTTAATAAAAGCAGGTTTGGTGGTGAGAGGTATGCAAAGTGCACTTCTCTGGCCCGACGAATCCTCTCCAATTAAATCTAAACAATCATTCAGCGGGAGAGTTAAGAATACAAGCAGGCTGGAGTGCCAGAGGGTCTTCTGCTCTCGCTGCCACCTGTCCCCACACATCAGTGCCACCCGAAGGGCGCCAAGTCCTCCCCTCCGAAACCACCCCCCACCCCGCAAGCTTTCCCTGCAGGGCTGATGGCCACACAGCTGGCCCGAACCATCAGCTTTATGGGAGCGAGCTGCCTTGATGCCAATTAGGATAACTGATAACCACAGCAGTGAGCGCTCCAACACGGCTCTATTTATAGAGCTCTTCCTCAACGCTTTCGCTGGAAGAAATGCATTTCGCTGGGTTTTCTTACTGTTTATGTCATCTACGCCTCATATCGGAGAAACGTGAAGCACCTTGGTTTTTAATGTAAGGGTTTGAGATGAGTGTGCTGATATGATTTAAGAGAGCATTATGCGGTTTGCGATGTTGCAGGGTAGATAGGATAAGCATATTTCTGGTGGAAGGGCAACATGTAATCAGATTTCGACAGCAGAGAGGAGGACAAAGAACAATTTAATTTAGAAGCATTTCTTATTATTTTCAGTGTTGAAAACTGTTGTGCAGCTTAATATTTTTGTGAAAACGGTGAAAGTTTTTCATTTATCAGATACTTTTGTTTCTTTTCTTTTTTTTTTTTGTAAAGTTTTTTGATGCTGATTTGGTTTCCATTATTTTCAGTGTTAAAAACAGTTCTGTAGCCTAATAGTTTTGTGGAAACCATGATACATTTATTCTAATATTCTGAAACCATGATATTTTATTTTATTTTATAATATGCTGATTTTTAATTTATAATAGGCCCTATGTTTAATATTTTTAACACAGTTTTTCAGCTTTCTTTGGTAAATAGTAAGTTCAAAAGAAAAGCATTTATTTAAAATATAAATATTTTGTTACATTATAAATGTATCCTTGCAGAGCTAAAGTATTAAATTCAAAAAAATAAATTATAAATTATAAATAAAAAAAAAACTTTTGAACGTTAGTGAAATTGAAAATGACATCATTAAGTGTCTTCAATTCTGTATGTTTCAAAGTAAAATTTGAAATTAATCTCTCTAATTAATTTCTAATCTCATTTTCCCATTAAATTCCTTACGCACATTCCACTGACCAATCACAACCCAGTAGACAGAAATTATTAAGTATGAAACTTGACTTTTCCCATATTATAGTAAGTAGTAAAACTTTAAGACCTTAAGACCTTAAAATCAGACGTAGCTGCACTGACAACTGTGTGTGTGTGAGAGAGTGGACACGGCTGAGGCGCTCTCAGAGTTTCGCTTCTTTACCCAGCATGCTCAGCCGAGAAAAAGTAAATAAACAGTGCAGGGTCGAGGGCCAGGGCTCCCTCACCCTTAAAACAAAACACCACCCCCATCAAACACCCTGCCTGAGGAACAAAGAGAACAAACCAGCCGCCGGGCCTCGTTCCACTGACATCCGAGCGCTGCTGTCATCTACACTCACCACAAAGAAAAAAACCCTTCAAGAAGCTCAGCCAAAAAATGCCAAGTCTGTGATTTATTCCCTCAAACAAGGAAGCAGCTTTCTACATTCTTCAGACACAAAGAGGGTTTCAAAACACACGCTTGTTGAACTCAGATTTAGGGCTTTTTTTGTGAAATTATAATTTGGTGAATTGAACCAACGGTTGAGAGAGTTAAATAAAGCCATGAGATCATTGACGAAGCCTGAGAATTGCAGATCAACGTATTTCCCAAATTGTTTGTTTTGAAAGTTCAAATATAGCTTATGACGGTTTATATAAAATAACAAATACACCACCGCAGAAGTAAACTAGTTCTTATTGCATATTCATAACCCCTTTGAACCTGCTAAATTTGGCATTATGCCTTCATTAAAGTATCCCATAAATAAAGGCGAAATGTTACCCACTCTAATATTTAATACGTTTTGTATAATAAAATAATTTTATATCCACTACCCAAACGCTTGGGGACAGTAAGAAATGGATACTTTTATTCAGCGAGCATGCATTAAATGCATCAAAAGTGACCATGAGGCATTAATAATGTAACAAAACATTTCTAATCCAAATGAATTTGGTTCTATAAAACTCTCTGTTAATCTAATAACTCTGGTTTATTACACTAACCACTACTACTAGGTTACTGGTTTCCACACAATATTAAGTACCACAATCCTTTTCAACACTGATGGAAATAAAAAGATTTTCTGTAATGATGTATCTAATTATTTTAAAATGTATTCAAATAAAAGAAAAATATTGTAGCAATATTTCAATATTATTATTATTATTATTTCAATATATCATATTGTTTGATTAAATAAATGCAGATTCCTTTCACACACACATATGTATATGCTTTATATATATGTTTATATGCACATATATATATATATATATATATGCTTTATATATAACTCTAAAACTAAACACAATGTTTCTCAACTTTGTTTCAAAACTTTGCTATAATATGTGAACTCCACTCAAAGGGCATTTAAGGCAAACATTTAATTAAACTTAACAATGAACCATTTCTGAAGGACAAAAAACCCTTAGGAAGTGTCAATGGACATTCTCGGTGCAACTGGTTTGTAATCCATGCCTGTTCCAGCCACATAACTCAGACAGCTGCAGGCCGAGCTGAATGCCTGCGAGGCCTCGACGATCTTATTAAAAAAAGAAACAATTACACTGAACTCTGAGTTCCTCGAAGCTGGACGGTGTACCCAAACAGACCCCCTTACTGTGTATTTTTCTAAACTTTGCCACAATATTTGCCTGTGTTTGCATTTAAAATACATCACTTACCCTTCCGAATCTGTTGGCGTAAGATCCCGTGAGCAAGGAATGGAAAACGATGATTGTTTCATCCAAGTCCCAAATGAACACGCGCTGAGAAAAGAAAGAGCAAAATCAATGGCTCTCTCAGCATGCAAGATGATCTGATTGTCAATAAGAAGGGTGCATAGATTCATGTGCCCTGGGATCAGTAGATATTCAGCACTGATGGTCACCATAGCACCCCGCAACTGCGGGAAGAACCGCCACTGGACAATCCATCTCCTGCCCCCGATGCATTAACACAATCGATACCAACAAACTAATTAACTAGATTTGTTAACATGCTATGATGTCAGCTTGCTAATGAGGGCCAAAACCTTCCAGAGCTTTAGGTCATGTTAATGAAAAGACCATGAACTGTACATCTCAAATATGATCCAGATAGAAATAATATACTTCTAAATATACTAACGCTGTCAAATGATTAATCGCCATTAATCGCATTCAAAATATATTATATACATATTCATATAATTTATACTATATATAAACCTAACACATTTTTCTTAAATATATACATGCATGTGTGTGCATTTATACATAAATACTAAATATACGAAACACACACACACACACATATATAATACATAAACAAAAACGTTTATTTTGGATGCGATTAATCGCGATGGATCATTAGACAGCACTAAAATATACTTCTTGGTTTAATTAACACATCGAATTAAATGTAAAATTCAGCAGTATAAAAAAAAAATTATTTTCTTGTAAAACACTGATATTTTTTGGTAAACATTTGAATAAATAACCCTAGTGAGTTAATACGCCGGCAATTTTTGTACATCAGTTTTTTACAAAATGTAACAATGCAAGAAAACTATTTACAAGAGATTTAGTCTTTTTTTCAGTCTGCATGTCAAAACATGTGACATGCACACAAAACAAACTGACTGAGAGCAGATTTAGGCTTTTGCATGCTAAGCGTGCAAAACATGCAAAACAAAGCTTTCACCAAAAAAACTCTGTTTAGGGTATTTACATGTAAAATTGAGCATGGAAACGTACTCTTAAACATGTAAATGCATTGCTTTTCAGGTAAAGCAGTATGGACAATTCTGGATCAAAAGTATCTTAATAGTAATTAATCAATTGCTGTGATTCCAGCGACATGCACTGACAGTGCAGCAGCGTCCCAATACCTCAAGGTCAGAGTCTGGAGGTGGGGATGGGTTATTGTTCCTCCTTCCCCGGCCACGTGACTTTCCATCTGAAGCCCGACGCAATCGATCTGATTCTGAATCTTTAATGGGGGTTGATGGACTGTGGATTGTACTGTACTCTCCTGCAGGAGAAAAAAGAAATGCAAAAAGTATATCAAAAGAGGAAAATAAAAAAGGCTTTCACCTTCACATTGTGGCTGGATCCGTTTACCTCATCTAGTGTTTAGCGCTGTAGCTGCTGCCCACATGCTCTAATATCACACTGTTTATCTGATCTCTCTATACCCTAGATACCATTTAAGCTTTAGTAATGACAATGAGGGTGTTATACACTATACCATCCTTCACTAATTACATGACAACGCAAATGTAAGAAAGATTTGGGTCATTGGAGGAGCAAAAATAGGTTAAACAACTGGCAATATCAACTATTTTCCTGAACGTAAAATGAAAAGAGCACACATTATTTTAGATTTAATTTCTATGGAGACCGGAACACGAAAGCATTCAAAAGGAAGTTCGAATCCATCATCGCTCATCAGTTGGATAGTAAAAAGGTGGATGGTATCTAAACTAATATTAGTTTGGGCTGATTTGGATAAAATGCTAAGTATTTTATTAAATGGCACAAATTACGAATAATAGTAAATGGATATATATAATAATCATTTATTACTATTAGATTCATTAACATGCAAAATAATATAATCTATTAATATGTGATATTAACATTCTAAAGGATTTTTTTTAAGTTAAAAAATAAAACAAAAAAATTACTTTACATGCTTAGCATTTTACATATATTACACACCAAATGTTAATAAAAATCATATAAATTATATAGATAATTGTACACATTTATATGTATTAAAACACTAATTAATTATAAATATACGATGTAAACTATAAATATAATTGTGCTGTCAAATGATTAATCGCGATTAATCACTTTCAAAATAAAAGTCTTTGTTTACATAATATACAGTATGTGTGTATTGTGTATATTAATTATGTATACACACATACAGCACATATTTTTTAAATATTCACCCATATTTGCATGTAATTTATGTCATATAAATACATTTAATATATAGATGTAACATATTGTTAAATATATACATAATAAATACACATAGTACACACACATATCATGTAAACCATTTTTTGTTTTTAATTTGGATACGATTAATGACAATAAATTATTTGACACCACTAAAATATATATATATAGTGTAATTATTTTTAAAATTGTTTTTCAATTAGTTTTTTTTTTTATTTAAAGATCACATTTTCCTACATTATAACACTTTTATAAAATATAAACTCTTTATATAATTACAAGGTTTTTATTTTACATTTTAAATATTAATTAAGTGTTAGATGACAGCAAGATAATCTAAATGTAAAGAAATGTACCCTTTTTTATTTGTTTTTACTTTACATTTATGGACATTTCCTTTAATCCTAAAATATACCACCATTGCAAAAAGCAATTCAAAAAATCCATACAAAAAATTAATTGCAAATTGGGACATTTTCGAGTGCACCATTAGGGTTTAGTATGGCAAAATTTGCCAATCAAGTCTTGTCCTTACAGCAACTTGTTGTAGGACCTTTTTTTTCCCCCTCAAACCGAGCTTTCTTACCTGCCGGTTGCTCTGAGAGGGCCTGGCTGGTGATCCCTGATGGAGGTTCCTGTAGGGTGTAGGTGGCAGTGGTGGAGGGTGTGGTAGGGCTGGTGTTGTTACTGGTCATGTATGGAGAAGTGTAAGGGCTACTGTTGTAATACTGCGCATACTGACTCTGGCCAAAAGCTGGGTAGGAGGGGTAGTCCTGCAGAAAGACATCAAGGCGGTAATGTGAGATAGCCGCACGCAACGCTGCTACTTTACAGCGCAGATTCCAAAACGTAAATGTGAACATATGTCTCCTGTGCGCTACATCTGGACAGCGATCTGTCTTCACTCTTTTTTCCTCCACTCGTGGCATAATTCATACGCGAAAAGAGCAAGAGGTAATCCTTGCGTACAGTGGTCGAGACATTTAGAGTGATTCATATCATGTGAGTAAAATGCGAGCGTACACATGTTCTATAAAGGTTTACAGGAGGAAGGAAAAATACCGGGCGCATGTGCCAAATGGAGGAAATGTGATTTCGACAGACTAGATAGTGAGAGATAGAAATTCGATTACGGCTACCTGTTGTGTACTATTAAATCCAGTTGAGTTTGTGAGGGAATTGCTTCCAGCATACAGCCCTGAAGTTGTTGTAAAACTGCCTCCTATGAGAGAAAGAGACATAACTGTGAGCCATTGCAATGCAAAACACACAAAGATCAAATCTAATGAGGCTTTGTTTGTGACTGATGTAATTCTGAGCGCAATATAACCTTCAAAATAAATGACGTTTTTAAATTGCAGATGGGGGTTAAGTCAAGCGAGACCTAAAACACCTCAAAGGCATTTAAGACAAAGCCTTGCAGGTACTATAGGGGCATGAGGGATCGTGTGTGTGTGTGTGTGTGTGGGTAGGATATAACAGTGACTCTATCTTTTCTTTGTCCATATCAGTGATTGGATCTTGGCCGATGGTTGGAAAGAAAAAGGAAAGGGGGTTGGGTCTATTATTTCATCCATCGCTACCTTTACAATGACAGACACATGAGGGGGAGGGAGAGGGAGGGTGTTTTACCTGACATCCTGCCTCAATGAATATGCATATCTGTCTTCTATACAAGCTGCTCAAAGAAGCACCTTCTGGGTAATTAAATCTTTCAATGGAGAGATAGCATCTAATGACTTAATAACATACATGACATGAGTTATAGGGGCGAGATAGCCTGGAGGTAAGCTGCGCTTAAAGGTGCTTCTTGGAGTCAAGGTGCTCAAATCAAATTGGAATTCTCAAGCGTTAGTCTAAGTTTTAGTCATATTAAAGCATTTATTTCAGCTAGTTGCTAAGGAAAAAAAATCGAATTGAATTTTTTTGTCAATATTTTTTTAAGAAAACATTTTAATGGTGTTAATTAGTGTAATAGCTTTTAATTTTAATATTGTTCATATCTGTTTAAGTAAAAACTGCAGCAGAAATGATGAAAGCAACTGAACAGCTCGGATAATGTACGTTTCAATTGAAAATGTAATATACACTTTACAGTTCTACTTTTAAATTCTACATTTTAACATCTACATTTTGCGTTTTAAAAGAAAACGAGGGACTAGTCAAAACTACTCAAACGCCACGAATGCTGTAGGTTGAGCTTAACATGTATTGAATGCAGAATAGTCCTCTAAATCAGTTTTATCCCATTTTCCCAAAAGTTTTATTATGCTAATATAACCTGGAAATAAACTAATGAACAGCTGTGATACTTGCTGCTAAAGGTTGTTGTGGGTAACCCTGGAATCATCAATTATCTCTATACAAATCTCTCAACACAAGATGGGCACAAAATTAACTCAATGTGTTTATATATAAAGGGTAACAGGACATTCGTTCAGCAAAAAAAACAAAAAACAGAAGCATAGTCTTTCATCTTCGGGTGTTCAGGAAAATGAGGCCCCTCAGACTGTAACAAACATACAACAGCTTTCCTTGCGGACTACTGTCTGGCTCAACGAGCAAGTTTGTTTCTTTATCTTGTTTTTTATCTCTTGAAGAACAGCAAGAGGTGTTCTAAAAGCTGTTGACTTCCTTCCCAGACTTGAGCCACCACATAAAGTGAGACGCATGAATCTCCCAATGCACAACAAATTAGCTAAATCCACAGTTCAAAAAGTCATAAAAGCCAGGACTCGTAGGAAAGCAGTTGACTCCAGAGAGAGTCCGGAGCCACATAAAAGCCAAGCAAGACCCCCTCCGGTCCCAAAAGAATGACTCCATGCTGGGGAGAGGCCTGGTTTTTCCCAGGGGCAAAAACTCCCCCGTTCCTCCCCCTCTCCACTCTGTCTTGCTCCAGTTAGTTCACTCAAGACGAGACACTGGCTCTCCTTATGGCCTCTCCAATTGGGAGTCCATTTGCTGTGCTTGATCAGTCCTCTTGCCATGGGCTATGTCTATCATCAGTGCACAATATTTGTAGCAGAAGTTTTGTAGGCCTCTCTAGGGACCAAGCGATCAAGTCCAGATGGGCTTCTTTAAAAAGCAGTCTGCTGCTCCTCTCACACGGTGTGCAGAATGGAGGGAGGCCCAATTGTTGCTGCAATTATCATCTACTTTGAGAGAAAATCAGTGAGAGAAGCCACTCTATATGGCTCCACTCGTGCTTCAGAGGCATTATGGTTATGGAAAAGGACGCGAAGCTCAAACAGGTGTGAAACTGGAAAATTAATTCCTAATTTATACTTGGGATGTAACGATTGAAATCAAGAAGCCATCAAGAAGAGAAATAGCAGAGAGTGATGCAAAATTTCACTAAGATAGATTTGTATTTTAATTAATAGAAAATAAACTATATATAATATATATTATTATTAACAAAGCTAATTAAGTCATCACAATTTATCAAATATACAAATATTGGCTGAGAAACCTCCCTTATCTAACTGAACAAAATTCTTATCACTAACACTCTGAATTTTGATCTAACCCAACAATCTGTGATGACATTTCAAGCCAGGAAGGTCCTTCTGTGTTACATTTTTCTGGATCATGATCAGAGAAAGCCAGCGCCGTTCCATTAGACATGAAAGAGCAGGGTAAAAACATTAATTTAATTGTATTCCCTCTGACAGCTGGGTGCAGGCTCGCTCTACTAGGGTTATGGGACAGCAGTTGGTATCATATAGATGGGGGGGTCGTCTACATTTGGCTACCGTGTTGAGTCTTTTCCTCTGAGTCCAGACCTGCCTAATCGATGAGGCACAGAGAGGAAGCCAATAGAGACAGACTGGCCTGGTTAATGGTCATCTGTCATCTGCTCTTGCAGTTAGTGGCTAATGTGTTTATGGCTGCGTGGGCTTTGAAAGGAAGACTGAAGGCACCTCAGTTTCTGACTTCCAACAAACTCAATTCAGTGTCATTGTGAAATTAATCATTATTTACCTGCCGTCATGTAATTCCAAACCTGTACTTTTTGTAAAAAAAAAAAAAAAAGTTTGAGAGAGATGCACTGTGCTTTTTTACGTGAAGATTGATCCTTTTGTTTTCCAACAAGTTTGAAGTGACATGAGGGGGTTGAAATATATCTTCAAGCACCATTCTGTAAAATTCACAGCAAAATATTACAATGAAACAATGCATTTCTCCTACTGGGATAAGCATTCATTGGCTTTTACATGATCTCTATGTTGATTTTGTATCATCTGGAAGATAGACAATGTCCTTTAGGTGTAAAATAATTGACTAAAATTACTCAAATTTGGTATCAAACACCATTGGACGCATTCTTTGAGTTCTATATTTTCATGACATTTCGTTTCATTGGACTTGAATGGTGTGAACAGGCCTTTAAACTTCTGCGGTTGGGACAGAGTAACACTTACAACCCTGGTGTTGAGGCAGCATCAGCAGAAGCAGAACGTTTCTACTTATGAGGCATGGAAAAGAAGCTCAACAGACCACATATGTGACATTATTTATTGTGAGATGCTCTGGAGAGTGTTCAAAAACTACTGTCACACATTATTTGGAGATTAGAGAGCTCAAACCGGCGCTAACTGTTGGAGGCTCGAAGGAAAACACCAGAGGGAGAACGATGGGAGAAAAAGAACGGCAGAAAAAGACTGTTGGTTTTGGAGTAGGGACAATGTCTCAAAAAACAGCACTGGGTGGCAGAGAGTTTGCCTGATGCACGTTTAATTCCCAGTATGCAAGTGTGACTTCCATGAACTGACCTCGAAGATGAGAGTCGCGGGTGTTCCTTCTAAAGCAAACAAGTAAGAAAGTAAAAGGCCGAGCGCAAAGGAGAAAAAGACTGGTCTTAAAGAGGAAAAAAAAGAGGATTTAAGAGAATATTTTTCTTCATCTGTGTTGGTTCTTTTCAGGCCTAATGCAAAAAAGACTGTGACTACAACCCAATACAACCATCTGCTCGGGGATGTTATGAATTGGTCCGTATCTGCCATTAATTGAGTCCACTTTTGAAGGGGGCCACAGAGGAATCACGGCTCTATTTTGTCACTCCACCGGGAAAAGCAAAAGAGGAAAAGAGTAGAGGGTGTTTCTGACCTTGCATCTGGTAACTGTAGGGTGCTTGTCCCGTCTGAGGCGTGGAGAAGCTGGAACTGTAGCTGAGGAAGCCGCTCTGGCCTGGAGACTGAGCCTGGGTCAGTCCGCCCTCTGTCTTGATGCCTGCCCACAATGGACCTAAATCAGTTAGTGACACCAGAGCAGCATGATGCACAATCCTCAGCGTTACCTCAGCGTTACGACAATCAAGAATAAAGATAACAGTGGCTTGTTTTGCACTGGGCCGTGGTTCAAGCAACCTTTGCGTTGAAGTGTTTGTGCCAAACTCAGCATGGACTTGCATAAATTTGCAGGTTGGAGTTAAAACAAACTCATTTTTTGATTAGATTGAATCAGGCCCAATGCAGGTTTGCGTTTTGCTTCTACTCAAACAAACACGTGAACTCTCGGGAGCGTATTTCGAGATTGTCATACCTAAACAACATTATCTGTGTGCATATTTTCGCAAAGGTTTCATAACGTTGGAAAAACATTTCTAGCTTGAGTCGGGCTCTCACGGTGTGTAGACGAGGAATTGAAATCTTCGAAATCTCTCTTATCTGTCGAACTAGCAAAAAATTAGCAACTGTCTAAAGGAGGCACTGAGTCTGCAACTGCGAAAAAAAGGTCAGCAAAGTCCCAAGTTTCGATTGAAGGTGGAAAAAGGGGCGACTAAAGGCTGAGGTAAGCGTTAGTCTAATCTTAGTGATCAGCACGTTGTTAGCTACGTTTTAGGATTGATCTTAAAGCTACAGTACATGCTTAGGTGCTTTCTGATTGCCAGGGTTTCTTATTTGGAATGCCCTGGAACGTCATCTAAGAAAGGAAATGACAAGATCACAAAGATTTTGACACTGTAATTTATTTTACTTTATATATGTATATATATATATATATATACATGTTGGATAACACTTTATTTTATGGTTACACATATTAGTTGCTTATTAGCATGCAAAAAACTATAGGATATTAGCCATTTATTTGTGCTAATTAAGCACAAATGTATATGTTCATTATACTTGTACTATTGATATTAGTGGTCTCATCTGATTCTTTTTTTTTTTCACATAAAGCCTAATAGTAAGCATTGCTGAGGTAGCTAGCGTAAATAAAAATGACAGCAAATTAAATGAAAACATGTTTGCTCCCTTTGGGTTGGAATCTCACTTAAAATGGCAGAAAACCCTGTGAAGTCCACTTCGCAGTCCACTTATGGATGAATGTAACGGACCTAGAATGCTACAAATGCTAAATGCTAAATTTAAACGGTATCTCGTTTGATGACTTCTAACATAATTTAATTAAAAGCATTAAAAGGGCCCGAAAAACATTTAGCCACAACTGACAAAATAATAAGGAAATATTCAAAAAGGGAAAGACGCCTCACAAAACCTGCTCATGAATATTACTTCACCCAGTAGAAAGATTTTATTTATGAAAGGCGTAAATTAAGTAAAATTAAAAAAAAAAAGAATAATAATTAAAATGTTTATAAAGCTGTTATAAAGCATTTCCATCAGTGAATTTTAAAAAATACCCCAAAAAATCTAAACATTAAAAAATTCTATAACATTAAAAACATTCTAAAACAATTTTTTTTAAATAAATACAAATAAATATAGTTTAATTCTATGGCAGACAATTTAGTTTAGTAAAGTATAATAAAGTAAAAGTAAGTGTGGGAGTTCATCTGCTTGAGTGAAAAGCAAAGCAGAATCTGAATTGCAAAGCTATAAAGCATAGCAAAGAATAAACTGAGTTAGTTACCATAGGCTGGAATCCCATAGGGCTGGCCTGGCTGAGGGTACGTGCCATAGGCAGCAGCCTGCTGCATTCCTGTGGTGTATTGCGTCTGTCCATACGCAGCCATATTTTGGGTGGAAGGAGTCGGAAGAATGTGTGGATAGGGTCTGCTATTTGAGAGCAAAGTAAGAGAAAAGAGAGACATGTATTTTTACCCAAAAGCCCATATCGAAAAATTTGCTCAAAGACAAATTCTCTGTGATTCTGCTACTTAATCATAAATATTTGGCCAAGCTGTGAAACAGAGAAAGATCTAGCCATTAAGCAGCTGATATACATTGCGAAAGAAAAATAAATCACGAGGGAAATTTTTGCAAGATAATAATTACAACAGATTTCGGACTACGCAAGCTGCAGACATCAATGAAAACAAAGCAGCCGGAGAGTCCAGAATCTGGCAGAAGGATCTAATTAAAGGCCCAAATGAAGTTGGATGCTGCTTATTTTTTTTAAAGAAAAATAAAAGAAGCCTTACTTGGAAGGGTAAATCTGGGGAGAGAACTGGTGAGTTTGTCTTGGGCTGAAGCCACTGGTTCCAATGGCTGTGGAGAGTTAAAAAGAAAAGAGGCAAGCACATATTCAAACATTAAAAAATAAGGTAAATATTATTCTTTGCCAACAGAACTTCTGGAATCCAAGGAAACAGTAATTACATTGCATTACACTATTTATTTCACTAACTTTATTTTAGGTTGAAAAATTAAGAGCAATAACGAAGGAAAATAATCAGGTAATATGGGAGCGTTTTCTGCTGACTGTATACATAAAAACCTACACAGGATGGAAAGGCCTAGTGTCCACAAACACGCACACACACGAAGCTGGGAATGATGTATGGCCGTGCACACTGGATGGTTTAAAGTGGAGCGTACAATGAGAAATCAGCGGGCCTGATTACAGGTAACTAGTACACATAAGGAGCCTTCATTAGACACATACCGGTCCTGTGGTTCCCAGCCCTTAATGATGGTGTGGAGGGCCATTCAGTTAGCTCACACAAACACCACAAAGCAACACGAGATCTTTTGATGTGCCGGTGAATGCATGGCTTAACTTTTGAAATTGCACTCAAATTGTAGTGTGCTTATAAAAGGTACTTCTCTATTGCCACCCAAAAAAACAAAAAACAAAATAAATATTATTCATTTTATCTTATAACCCCATAATTATTGTTGATATTTTAATATTTTTTAATGAATACAAATTATTATATATTTTTATTGTTTTAGAACTTTTTTCTTTTTATTTGTAATGTTATATAAGTTATTGTATACAGTATATCGTATATAATAATAAAACAATTAATGAATAACAAATTATGATTATATCATGTAATATTATTATATGGAAATGTATTTTGTATTTGTTGTTTTATTTGAATATTTTCCGAAAAGTATTTGTTATATTCCAACTAAAATTATTTTACTAATATTATACATATATATATATTTAAAAATGATTTCTATATTATATATCTACTATAAACAGTTTTTTATTACTACTATTAGATTTTATTTAAATGCTTTGTTTAATTTTATACGAAGAGAATAGAATGAAACAGAACAGAATAGAATATTTTTAGCCTACACATTACATTTTCGTTTTTATAAATTATAGCTGTTACTAATAATATTAATTACTTAATAGCATACCATTGCTGTTTTTTGATTGCTAAATATAAGCTTGGTCCTTTGTGAATTCCCATTTGTAGGGTTCGGATGTCTTTTCTTTAGGGTAGAGGTATTACGAACATTGCGATTCTCTTGCCTCACATGTATAATTGGCTGTGACATCTAAAGTTAGGGTTAGTTAAGGAGCTCTTGCTCCATGTAACTGTATTCTTTGCGCCTCGAAAATAAGGCCTTTTCCCCACACTTCAGCACCTGGTCTGGACAAACACTGAACCTCTACACTAGTGCAACCCCTGAGTATAAAACAGTCTCAAATGACTTCACTTCATTCATATTGTCAGAGATAGAAGTCCGGAGCCATGATTTTTATGAGTCTAACATAAAGGTATCAGGTACTTAGTCAAATAGGTAGGGAAATAAGACAAATTAGCAGGAATGTAATACTCCATGAAGAGTTCTCGCATTTGCTTAGAAAGTAATGTGAGGAGTCTAGAACATAGAATAGAACTACCTAAATTTGTATGAATAGGTTTGAAAATAGCCCATTGGGAGTTAACGTTTTTTGACACAATGCAAGTGAGCTGGTTTTAAGGCTCCAAAATGTCTTAGAAATGAAGTAAAAATAGCCATTTTAATAATATGACTTTACTTTGCATCTAATACCCGATGTGCGGGCCACCGGAATAGAGTGTCACACGATTAGGCACGAGAAGGGGGCTGGGAAGGCTATAACTCAACGCCTGTTGGCCTGGGAACCGAAACAGAGCCTCGCGCTGCTAGAGCTCCAGCCACAGGGCCACTTCCTGGGCCTCTGCTTATCAGTTACCCATCTGTGGGATCATCTCCCAGCAGTCAGCTCTACAGCTTTGAGTGTGTGCGTGTCGTACCTGATCCTGAGAAGCTGTCTAGAGAGCCGTCTGCTACAGAGGTGGCGATTTCACTGCTGCTCATTGGCTCTGTTTTAACTGCAAGCAGAAGGAAAGCAGAGCATTTGTGACGCTGCACTGGTAGAGCCGGTTGTCAGTCACACTATAGGCAAATGCCTTTCTGCTCGTAAAATCAACATACTTAACCTAAAAGTAACGTGTGAATTTAAAGCATAGCCAAAAAAGCAAACTTTTGGTACGTCAAAGTGCTCATTCAGATGGTTTTATTGCCTCACTATGTGGAAAGGATCATTAGGTGGTTGGGTTTTGTAAGGGTGGCGTAATGAAGCAGGCTTCTATTGAGATAATAGAGCTTTCAGGTTTCGACAGCTCTATCCTGGCTAGCTCACAAGAGAGGACTACAATTAAAGCTAATCTCTTCTACAAATAAAACAAGGACACTTCCCTTCCAATACACACAGCTCTTGTGTTGATTTAAGGACAATAGCCTTACTAAGCACTATTATTTAAATGCATAAGCCAATATATTTCTGACATAATGACATGTAAAAATCAAAGAGTAGAAAGCAGATAATTAAATGTATATTAAAATAAATGAATGAATAAATAAATAAATAGTTATATATACATATATATATATATATAGTTTGGAGTCAGACGTTTTTTTCTTTGTTGTTTTCTTTTTTAAAAGGAATGAATTTCACAATATTCGTCTCTTTCTGAACTTTATATTCATCAAAAATCCCCAAAATATTAGGCAGCTGTTTTCAATATTGATATTAATTAAGAAAATATTCTTCTGCAATGAATAGGCATATCAGAATGATTTTTGAATGACGGTTGAATTCGGAAGAAACGTCTGCATAAAGTCTGGCTTCGCCATTACAGGAATAAATTAATAAATAATACAGAAAATATATATTAAAAAGAAAACAGTCAGTTTAAATTGTAATGCTATTTACTGTATTTTTGACATGTTTAAATAAATGCAGCCTTGCTGAGCATATACGTCTTCCAAAAACATTAAAAAGTCTTACAGACTCCAAACTTTTGAATGCTGTATAACATACTCTTATTTATTCATTTATGTACTTTTTCAACATTAAAAACATTGAACTTTTATTTAACGCCAAACACTGTATTCTAAATATTAAGTCACTTGATTTCTTACCGGAAGGGTTTAATGTAGCATCGAGGGAAAACAGGCAAAAAAGGTGGAATTTAATGGCAGGAGTAAACTGTGGAATGCATGGACGTGCAGCATAATTGATATGTCAAGGCAATGCATGGTGTATAAAATGTGTTTGACCCAACCGCTCCGAACTACAATGAGGGCAACCGGGAGACGATTTCACAGCCTTCAGACAGGCCCGGATCTTTGAAATGAATCCATCTCTTTCTCAGGAGGGGGTGGGGTGGAGGTTTACATTTATGAAAACAAAATCATTCACAATGTGGGTACGGAGTCATGCCCACTGAAATCCCTCATGGCTAAGGTAGCCATCAGCTTGTCATGTCGAACATGTTGCAGCTATGCTCTCCCTTAAAGGAACACATGTCGATGGGGAGCGGTTTGAATATGTCCCAACGCTCCCCCCACCCCTCCTTCTCGAAGGGATTCGGGAAAATAGTGGCACGGCACATGCAGAAACTAGTGCAGTCAAGTCTTATCACATACCACACATAACCATAAAACCGTCCTGCAGAACATCAAATAAAAAGCAAAACGCACATTACGCGTGCCCGCAGCTTTTTAACCATTCATTGACGGTCTGGAATCATAGCCAAAAAGTCTCAAACCATGCTTTCAACAGATTCAACATAACACAACACAGAATGCCAAACAAGAGTCCAAATGAAAGGCGCAATAGTTGAAGAGATGTGAGCGCGTCAGAATTTGGCTTTATACATTTGCGAATGCAATCTGATGGAATTGTTAGGATTGCCTCAAGCTGAAATGACTACGAAACGTGTGTAACTTCACATATGACGCCAAGTATTGTCCTTTCATTGTTTCGCCAGAACTGCACAAACCTGCAGCGGACTGTGAACTAGAACTTAACAACCAGTCAGCTGTGGTAAGCATAGTGATGTTATCACCTATAGGGAGAAAGAACGGGACAAGACACATGACAATCTGCACTGTCACAGGTTGGGGCTTATCACTACAGAAATAGGAGAAAACCACAGTCAAGATTACATTATGTAAACTACTTCAGAGCAGAATAAAATTCTTATGGGCTGTAACATGATCCGTGAAAACACTGAAAGGCCTACAGTTTATGTAGTGCACGCACTGAGTCATTTTTTAAATGTAGCGCTTATGTGCACTGATGCAGTTGCAAGAATTTATGTAGAAATATAGATATTGTAGAGGTGAGGGAAACAGATCACTGAAATTTGTGTATATTTAAATCTAATGCAATTAAAAAGCATATCACATGTCCAACATACACGGATGCAACTTTTCACAGTTTAACGGTGTGTAAATATTACACAAAGAGAATGGGCAGTGTGCTGTAGAGCTAATAAATCCACAGTAATGAAGGTATACGGCCCGCCGGGGCTGTGGAGACGTACCTTCAGTGCCATTTGGTGTCATGGAATTGTTATTTATATGCGAGTTGTCGATGTTGGGACCGTTTGGGGACTCACTGCTTCCACTTACTCGGCTGTGTGGACTAGCTAGATCCTGCATTTCCATAGACCTGAGAGGAAGAGACACACGGTCACATGATACTCAATGACATATATACACACACACCGCATACATCAGGTCTGAAATGCGAGTGATCGCTTAACAATTAACAATTACAAAACATAAAAAGCCAAGCCAATACTGACATTTTTATGAAGCTAACGTGGAACTTTAGATACATATAAAATAATATCTATTCAAAAAACTGAAAAAAATAGGACCGTAACAATTTTAGATTATAATAAAAAAACTACATTAATTAACATTATTTAAATAATTAATTAAAAAAGCGGCTTTCCCGAAAAACAAACTACATTAAAACAAGAACATTCCAGCAGCTCTCCAGAGAAATCCGCTTAACAAGGGCTTTCCCTTGAGGCACATCAAATGACATTTGACACAAATTTAACAATTAATAAGACATCTGATGATTGATTGACTTTCTCATTTCAAGCATTAAAAATTAACCACCACTGGCCCCGCTGCAATTTTCATACATTCATTTCCCCTTAGCGATCTCTGATCTGAGGCAGCAATAGCCAAGGCCGCGTGAGAGAGAGAGAGAGAGAGATGTGTGATTGCGAGGCCTCAAACCTCAACGAGAACGACTGAAGAGTTCACTAAAGCATGCTGTTTGCTCTGGCGAGCGTCTTAATTGTTTCTTTGTTTATGTACCGAGGGCCACGCCACTGAAAACATTATTCTACTGGCTCCATCGCACACTCGCGGGATTTTATTATGCATAGCAAATGGAAGGTCAGGCCAGTGTGCGTCTGCGGTCGGATGTATGTTACGGGTGTTTGTGTGTGATGTGAATGCAGCCGCAAAACTAAAACACACATCAGTCTTTAGAAAAGCATTATTGCGCTAATTGCGGCAAAAACGCGATGCCTTGCGTGCCGCTCTGCCAGAATCAATTAGGAATGGTCGTGTCACTGCTATCAACAAACATTTGGATTTTTATGAACAACAAAGAGGAGGAAATAAGAAACGCTTTATCAATATAGATTATCATACCTCTTTTAAGCCGTCGTTCTTGATCGGCTATAAAATATCCGTTACAGATGGTCGCAGTTAAAATGGGGGGAAAATAATCCATGCCATAGAGATGTTAAAACTCGACTTGCTATTGAAATAACGTCCGTTTTGGATACAAAGCTTATATGTCAGATGCTTTCCTTCTCTAACACCTCTAACTCTCTCTGTCTTGATTCTTTCAAATGTCCAGCAACGAAAAACTTCCAGACACCTTCTCCTGGAGCTGTTGAACTTTGCTAAGCAAGTGGCTGCTTTTCAGTGATGCTGCTGGCAGGGAATCAGCTCCCTCTTACCTGAAACTGGACGGACCTCAACCATTTATGTCAAATAGTGTTTTTCCTTCTCTTTCTTTCTTCCTTTCTTTTCTTCTCCCTATCCCCTTTTCCACCTGCCAGGACCCTAAAAACAATATCACTCCTTGTTATTTCAGCTCGATGTCTCTGTGAAGAGCCATCCGTGACACAATAGACGTTGTCTGAGAAAACATTTTTGTTATTCTCACACAGAATGGGAAGAGAGGAGTCGGTGGAACAGAGAGGCACATTGTCTGTAGGCTCAACCCCTCCACCGTTGTTTCCTCCTTCCAGGTCTTCCCTCCTCCCGGCCGAATGACGGAAAGGTGATTCATCATTGGTCTACGACAGCTGCAAACTGGATTAGTCCTCCCCCAATCAACATGCAAAGCGGCTTAGCCAAGGTAAGCAGGAAAGGGAGGGGTGGGTGAACCAGGAGGGGGGTGGGGGGGTTAGTTTTGGGCGAGCCAGCCAGGGGCGCCTGCTCGAGGTCGCTGCCGCTGTTGCCTCTGGAAGTTTAGGCAAAGGGGGGTGAAGGCTGAGAGAGATGGGACTTTGTTGAACAGAAGCTAGTCAAGCATGACACCCCTAGCATCTTTCATCTGCAATTGACACTATCTGAAATTTATCTACACTCCCTCTCCAGGAACACTGACAGCTCCTAATGATGGTCAGGGGGATGACTAGGACTTCGCCTGAGGGTTTAGGGGGACAAATAGAGTGCACTACTGACAACTGAGTGCACCTTCTACAACAACTCGGAGTGAAATGTATTAAAGTGTATGTAAGTAGAGGTACTGAGTGCATCTTGTACAGTTGGAACCTATGGGGCTACATATGTTTTCTATGATACTTCAAATGCCGCTATTACTCTTTTTAGCTGACAATTACATTCTGCCGTCCACTTCTGCACTGATACCTGCGGCGCTATTACCCAATATCAGACCGGAGCCGAATTGTTGGATCTAGGTCACAGTTATTCGGCCTTTCCACCAAAACGTCTGAAAAATCCCTGCATGAATTTTTAATGCTGGGCTGTTTTCATGATGTAGTAACCCGAGCTGTTAGGTCTTGGTGTTTTTTGCCCCCCCCTCTTCCCACGATGGCCATGCTGTGATGAATAATGGTCAAGTTTTTTCAAAATTTCTCCTTCTCTTGACCCCGTCTAGTCATATTAACACAGTTTAGTGCTCTTTACATCATCCTAAGCTTGGGAACTGTACTTTGGATTTCTATAAAATATCCAGCACAAGCTGTTCACTGCAAGACAAGGGAGATGGAGAAAGAAGGGAAATAAAGACCTTGCTACGGCCTGCCTTCAGCACCCTGAGCTTACGAGGCATTACGCATGCCGCTCTCACGGCAAAGCCCCTCATCCAGCAGGTGATTTTTCACCAGGTGAACGGGGAAGGGAGGGGCCGGTGGGCTTTTAAAAGCAAAAACAAGCCCTTGTGCTGTACTGCTAAATATTTATTGTTTAAACAAAAAAGGAGTGCATTCAGCATCTTTGATGTGCGCTTGAATTCAACCTGAACCGAGCCGTCTTTGAAGCTCTCGGGAACAAAGAGCTGCATTGGAAGTGTCATCAAAAAGCCAAACATGCTTCACTCACAACTGTTTGCACGGCTTTTTGTCTCGCTTTGCTTATTTCAAGCGCTGCGTTTCCATCGGCAAACACCGCCGGGCTTTTAACATTGATCATTGTAGAGCACGCGGGCTGTCTGAGCCACTCCGACACGGATGAGATTCACCTGAATACTTCAATTCTGATGTAATAACAAGCACGGATGAAATATTTGGAGGGATTTTTTATACTGTGGGATTTTTTGTCAATTCTTTTTACGTTCAAATATTTTTCAAATTCACCCCAAAAATTTTAAATCAAACCTGTCTATTCGCCTTCCCCTGCCTGCTTTCCAGCCACGGTTTACAAGATTGTAATTTTATATGGCAAGACATGCATGTCTCTTTTTGAATTTCATAGACTATGCAAAACATGTGTTGCAAGTTACTAGTTTTGAAAAACAACGCTTTAATCAAAATAACTTTAAAACAACTAATCCCAACTTAAGCTGGTCAGCTGAATCCACATGGTGGCCCAGGAAAAATAAATCCACTTGCAAAGAATGTCGATGTAGACAACAATTGAACACAGATGTGACTAGAATTAGACACAGTTTACAAAATGCTACACTTCACTGGACTCTGTGAGCATAGAGCAAAGAAATGTGCACCACCAACAAAACACTGATTACCTTACGCATTAAAAAAAAAAGAACAGAATGAGAAATACGTGCTTGTGATTTCAGATTTAATTTTGTTGCAGGTATACTTTCAATTTTTTTTTCTCCTTGTGAATTTCAAATTGTGAATGTACTAAAATAGCAATAACATAGCTTTAAAATTATATGAAAACTATCCACTTAAAATAATCAATAAATACTAATAAATAAGGCCTATAAGAATATATATTTGATCATCAAATCAAATAATACATATTTATATGGAAACAAGCACTTCATATCCATAAAATTAGTTAACTTTTTAATTTTTTTATTTAAACAGACAATTTAATATTTTGCGTAATTAAAATCTTCATTCCGAACACGTGCTGCGGTTTGCTGGCAATTTGTCTCTTCCATTTTGTTCAATCTGACATAAAGCTCAAGCGATGGACAGCGCAGCTACATTAAATCTGTTAATTCTGAGCTCTTCAAGCCGCTAAATTATTTCCAGAAGTCCATCGGCTTTGAGTGTCCACCAGAGAAGGTTTAAGGTACACATCTGATCAAATTCTCCCCACCGCAGTGTCACAGAAAAAAAAAAGTGATCACTGCGAACACGTAAATTGTGAAAAAGCATTAGATTTTAATGCATATTTTTTTTCTCAGCTTTTAATTTGATAAAAACCGCTCCTTTGCAATTAATTTAAATAAAAAATAAAAAGATTTTATTATTAGACATTACATTTAATTTATTCTTTTCCCTATTTTCTTTAACTCACAACTAAAACCTGCATCTACACAGACATCCTAAAAGCAAAAAAAAAAAAGACACTCAGGTTTAGCTCATCCTTTGCTTCCCTGCTTAAGTAAACAAACTCCTTGATTACATGTAAACAAACACAAAGGAATTGTGAATGTAAAAGAGCCGTGATCAATTGAGCTTCTTATTTCCTCCTCCCTGAGCGACATTTTCCTGAGACTGACAGTGGCATGTTAACAAAATAACACTCTACTGTATTTAGTAAACAACTAATCGCCACAAACTGTTTCCGCTGTGTCTATCTCATAAACAGAGGAGCGCAGCAGTTTCAATTAACCCTATGTCTTTCACCGCGCGGCGCTTCCAGCTCGGCCGCACACATACGGAACGCATTGGGCCTTCGGCAAACAACGGCATGTCGTGGGGCTGAACGCATGAGGGCTTATCGGAGAGAGCTTAATGCAGTCGAACTTATGCCTTATTAAAACAAATACAGTGTGTAAACAGTTCAAATCAAGCAGCCCATTATGAGGTAATTAGATAAGCAGGGTTATTGTGTGAAAGGAACACAGAGAGAGGGCGGCTCGAGGCAACACCGTATTAACACACTCTGGAAAAAACAACGCGAGTTGGGAAACAGCTGCCGTGGGATGGCTTTTCAATTATTAGGAAATAAAAGCTGATTAAAAAAAAAAAAACAACTATGTCCAGTGCTTGTTTACTAAACAAATGCACAGGAAATCAAAACTTCACGCCTAAAGTGAAAAGAATATTTACCACTTTTTATAATATTCTTTTAGAATATTATCCGGACAACACAAAAAAGAAGAAACGTCCTCATCTTCACGTAGAAAACAAGTCTTTGAAAACGTACGGGGGTCTTGGTTTTGGTGGCTGCCTGCCGATGTCTTACAAGACACCAATCTGCCTGTCTGTCTACCCTAAAGCATTCCTGCCTGCAGCAGATGGCATTGGATGTCAACTGCTAAAACTGAACTGGTTTTGTTTATTCTGCCAGCTGAATAGAATCTGGGGTTTTACTTGCTGGACGAAAAATAGAAACTTATTATCTAGGACTCAAAATGGGGTCATTATTTACAATGAAATATCTTATTTCATTGCCTTTTACGCCTGTTTTAAAAAAGTAGCCCTCACCTGAGGGCTGAGGAGATGTAAAAAGGTGAGTTTGAAACGGCTGAAGGTGTGAATCAGGTGCGTGAGCTCTCAGGTGTGAGAGAGAGTCACTGGGGATTTAAATTTGAGCGGCAAATGGAGAAAGTGACATGATGTGTCTTAAAACTGTTCAAGCTGTTTCTGTATTTTATAAGGAATTTTGAAGTTAAAATACACACTGAAATTTGTAAATAAAAATGAAATTTGTATGAACGTGAACTCTAAATACTACTGTATACAACATATTGCTTTTTTAAAAAGATTAAATGCTTTGTGTGTATAAACAGCTATTAGCTTTTATTAACTTTTTTATGATATCTATTTTTTAAAAACAATTTGCCACTGTATGCTACAGGAATATAATTTTTGTAACTGTTGAAAATTATGTTACTGACATAAGCAGTTTTATTTTTTGCATTAAACAGTCTTTTATTAAATGTAATAACGTAAACCATCACTATTTAAAAGTACATTAAGTGTAGATTTAAAAAATAAAGTACAATTTTTTGAGAGATAACTTGATAATGTTGCTGGTTTTGAAGGACCGCAATTTTGTCATTCAAACAACTCCTGATTAACAAAAAAATCTGAAAATTAATCAAAAAATAAATTATTATCTAGATCTTGATTATGTGGTCGAAGCTGAAAAATACCGTTATAACTCCAAAAGTTACATAAAACGTTCAACACAGGATCTGTAAAATAATAAAAGCAGAAGAAAAGACTAATCAAAATAGTACTCACTACAATTATGGCAGAATCCTTGCACTTTTTCTTTTATTCCTCCTTTTTTGCAATCTTCCGGAGAGTCTGTCCGTTCCAGAGCAAATAAAGAAGTTTTTTTAAAAAAAAAGGAAACTTCTCTCAGAGTTGACTTTAAACGCGTAGATTAGCGATAAAAGACAACTTTTTTCTTTTTCATTTTAAGGGTGAAAAGTCATGGAGCCCCGTGCTAGATCTCAAGAGACAGACTCCGAGCAAGAACGAGAGTTGTCCGATTACTGCTGCAGGCAGTGACTAGCTAGTGTCTGACGAAGAGAAAAAAAAAAGAGTGAAAGAGAGAGAGAGAGCCGGTTGAGAGAGACAGAGAGGGAGGGAGGGAGCATGCAGTCTGAAAGCGCAGAAAGTTGCTCGCTTCTCTCTCTCACAGGAAGACTTTAGTTTGGACGAGGCACTGGGGAGTTTTCTTCACACCAGTCCTCCATATGTCATTCACTCACAGCTTTAAGCAATATAGCCTTCCTCTAGATTGTATCAGTGATCCTAAGACAATGAAACGGCAGATCCTGCATGCATCTCTGCTAGTCTGCTGGATCCTGTGGCTCTGCACACACACAGCCCCAGGGCAAAGCTTTTATTCTCTCTCTCTCTCTCTTGTTTATTTTTATTTTCTTTTTCCCACAAACCGGTTCTTTTTTGTGGCTGATTCTTTCTGGTTTGTCCCTGACAAAAGGATTCTAGTGGGTATGAATTAAGTAAATACAGTATAGTTTGTAAATGATGGAGGTGATTTTACTGGAGCAAACTGGCTCGTACGATCAGCGTTATAGTGGAAGCCCTCCATCAACAAGTAGACTCTTCACCGCTGTTTGCAAGGTAATGACTGCCGTCTGTCTGCTCCAGCTTATTACTTCATTTGTTTCCAAAGTTTACCTTCACTGCTCCCTCACAATGGAATACTACCAAATACAATCTATTACACAAAGAAATGCATTCCTATTGTGGATGTGTTGTGAATCTCAATACAATAACATACATATACATTTATTAAAATATAACATGCCATTTCATTTACTTTTATTACATTTAATTAGACAGATATATAGCCAGATATGTTAATGTATAATCTATATATTTATGTGTACTAATATGTACGTGCGGCGTATGGCATCTATATATAATATATATATATATATATATATACACATATGTGTGCGCGTTTATGTATGTACAGTATATACACACACGCGCCATGAAATTACATTATATGTTAATATAATGCTCTTATTTGTAATGTAATTTCAAGCTACATTATTCATTTACATGACCCTAACATGTGTAAAAGTAAATTAACATATATTAACAAACATGCCTATATTATACATAACATGCATAGAATATAAGTATATAATAATTAATTTTATACAAAAAGAATACACACACACACACACATATATATATATATATATACATATAAAATGAACATATATATTGTATACAGGCCTATATTAAAAATGTGTCCAATTAAGGTATAAGGTGGCTAAAAAAAACAAACACAAACTCACAAACTTCCTCACACACCTCCATGATGCTGGTGTGTCGCAACGAAATGGACTCAGCAGCCATATATGGGACAGCAGGTCAAACCTCTGCTGTTCACCTCAGTATAAATAGACCCGAGCTTGACTTTTCCTCATCTAGATGTGGCGCTGCTAAAGCAGTTGTCATGCAAATGCACAGGCATTTGCGCTACAGATGTGCCTACAGGTAAAAGCCTGCGTTTCACATTTCAGCCCGAGAAAATTAAATATATTGCATTTTGAAGAGGCTCTTGATAACTCAATAGACTAATAAATGCAGAGGGGATCTCAAGTAACTACTCGTCGTAGCTGAGGGGTTTATACGCCAATCGAGTTATAACCCCCTCTCTCACACATAAAATTAACTTTCAATGTAATTTCGCAGATATTTTAAAATTGCGCAGCATAATTATCCCAAGTTGTTTATGTCTCCCAAGCAAACGCTTTCAATTTCCCCTAAGCAAAGCTTTAACGTCAACGAAAAGGTATGTTTCACATTACTGTACCATCACTATAAATAGCACAATATCAGGTGAAAGATTGTTCATAATATTCAATAAGACTGAGATTAAGATTCTGAGAGATGTATTGACTCATTAACTAACTAAATTCATATCCTGGGAAAATAAGTTGCTGGTTGCAAAGTAAAAAGCTAGTTTCAAAGCTTTGATAATATGTTTTGCAATATATATATGTATATATATATACACACACACACACACACACACACACACAATTTTCATTATATATCTATCTATACATAAAAAATTTCAAAAAACAAGTATATATTACGTTACTTGTGTGTATTGATCTTTAATCTGCCTTATTTTTCCGCTAGGCTTAAACACTTAGCAAAATGGCCCTTCAGAATTAGACAATCAAGCTTGCAATGTTCCTGTTATGTGCCCGTGATGGACTTAACAAAGATGCATTGATAGTCCTAGACTGACATCAGTGCTAAAACATTACTTGCCAAAAACTATATCAAGCTAGAAATATGAGAAGTGGGTAAGATTAAAAGTGAAGCCGTTCTTTATTAAGGATTATCTTGATGGGACCCTGCAGTCTTACTGGGAGGCTGCAGAGATGCCTGCTTGAAATCTAGACACATGGGGGGATCTACTGTGTCCTGCATTGCACCGGGGGTTATCAAGAAATTATGTCACAAATGCATAATTATGCTATGATTCATGCATTGCCCACAGCTGAGCCACTAAAAGCAACTGGCTGAAGTTGAGCTACTCATTACTCACTAAAGTAATTCATCTGAAAGACAATAAATGAACACCCTGGTGGAATTTCACTATTGTTATTGTATAGCACAATTACACTTCTTCAAACTACAAGCGATCTCTGCTTTGAGAAAACGGAGAAAATTTAGTCTTTGTGATGCTAATAATGCTAATGCTAACCAACACAACAACACTGGCTGTTTGCAATCCGCTACCAGAGTGTTTACACAATGTCACACTTCGAGGAGATCGAGTTGCTTTTTCTGCCCGTCTCCCAGAACATAAAACTCTAAAGCTTCCCCCAAGATACGAAACCTGAACTTTAGTTTTTGCCTGATGAAAACAACTTTTTAAACATTTTACATAATATTTACCTACTAACGAGAGGGAAAAATAATTCTGGGCTTCTAAATTCATGTCCCTGACAGGAGGAGGATGGGAGAGCTGGCTCTGTGGAGAATCTAACAATCCGTCAAGCAGCTGATGCTGGATATTTTCTTTATTATTTAAAGGAGTCTTTTCATAGTGAGTACTTTTTTTGCTTTGAATAACCGAGCTACAAAAAAACTGTCATTAATGACAGAAAGTGTAAAAAAGACAGCTAGGTGCAATTTCTATTATACCAAACTCTTGCAGATCTGATTCAACACATCCTAAAAAATGAATATTTTATTAATAATTGAAAAGATACAGAACAGAAAGAGCAGAAAAGAGTTATTTATAATCACAGACAATTTAATGGCATATTTAGCGGTTTGTGTGGCCATTTAGCAAATTATATAATCTAGCAGTTAGCAAATAATATAATCTTTCCAGTAAAATTGAGGTAACAATAAAATAAGACATTGTTAATATTATACAGTGCTGTTAACAGTCTATTGCATTGTCTTACGAACAGTACATACCTTTTTAGCACTTTGTGGGCTTATATTTTATTTATTATATACATTATATATATTTTTATATATATTTTTGTTTTTGAAAGGAAGAAATTAATTTAATTTGGCAAGGATGCATTTAACTGACCAAAAGTGACTGTAAAAAGATGACTATTGCAACAAATTCTGCTCTTTTAAACTTTCTATTCAAACAAGAATCCAGAAAAAAAGGCTTCCACGAAATATCAATCAGCACAACTGTTTTCAACATTGATAAATAAATGCAGCTTTGGTAAACATGGAAGACTTCTTTCAAAAGCATTTTACAGACCCCACTTATCGTTTGAACGGTAGTGGTTTACTTACGAAGAATAAAGAGAAATAAAAAGGATTCTAATTGTTAATCTGAAAAAAACTCCATTCAGTTCTGTTGCGTTCAGAAGTAATGGGCAAAGCTAAATTCAAACGTACGAGACGTTTTATGGATTATTCGACTCCATCAGTGGGTGTTTTTCTCTCCTCCTGTCTGATCACGCAGACTGCACCATCAATCTCCAAAACTACATTTGCTGATCCAACCTGCAGTGCTTAATTTCAGGAGAACCAATCAGCTGGAATCTGCTCGACAGAACACCATACCCACTGTTCAAAAACCGGCTTCATTTGACTTCAGGGCAATTTTTGATGATGATGATGAGTTGTCACCACAATAAAGATTTCGACAGCACAGACAGATAATTTTAAAGCCCCCTAAGGTAAATTAGTAGCAAGCAAAGTGCTTTCAAGTGGTGAATAAAAGCTGCAGTGAAGCTCCATGTCTCTATAAACAAACATCACGTTCATCTCGCTAGAACTAATGGAAGTATGTCCATACTTACTGCCTTTGAAAACAACTGGATTTCTCCTCATCAGAATAATTCAGCCGGTTAACCTCAAAAGAGAGCTAAAAAAAATCGTAATTTGCAATCACGGGAAAGACAAACTGGAAAACAACCAAAAAGATGATGCATATGTTTCATATTCAGTTCGTTACATTCATTCGGTTTGCAACTCATCAGTGAGAATCTCCAACCACAATGATGTTTGTACTTTGAAAAATCAGAGATGTAAAAAACATCAATGCCGACAGTGTGTTTGTTTAAGAGCGGCACAAAGGACACTTCTACCCATGAGTGCACTGCAGGCCACGCTTTATGAGGTTCTGAGCACACCTGGTGAAGTTCTATGAGGGCCCTCTGATCCTTAAGAAGGCAGTTTATTACTCTCTAGAGTTCTGAAAAAACACCAAAAACAAGCCAACTACAGAGACCTATTACTCAGAAAGAGACATCACAGGATCGTGGTGATATACAGGACATCCTCCCTTACTGGAGTGTTTATTTAAATGCTGTACGAGGACCATTGGCTGTCGAAGAGAAAAAGAAGAGAAAAATGGCAAGGTTTGAAGTAACTTCAGCTGTTTATGTTTTTAATCGTCAAGAGAGCACTCTGGACAATGCATTTGAAAAAAATAAAAATAAATAAATGTTAGTCCATTCAATGTCCTGGCCGTATTTCCACTGTTTTGGCAGTGCTGATGTTGACAAACTAAACTACCAAATAAGTTGTATGAAACCACACAATGCTTCAGTGTAGAAATCAAGCTCTAAAACTAAAAGAGTGGCATCACATGCTACAAAAAACTGTTAGTCAGGAGTATACGCCAAAAAACGTTTTTTTAAAGAAAATATTTAAGGAATTAACACTTTTTTTTCAGCAAGAATACATTAAATTGATTAAAATGTTATAGTAAAAACAAAGTATGCTGAAATATCTTGTATTCCACAAAAACATTAAGCAGCACAACTTAAAGGAATGTTTCAGATTGTGCAATAAATACATATTAAAATGATTTCTGATTTCTGAAATCGCAAAAAAGCTACTTAAAATTGCAATAATATTTTACAAATGACTGTTTTTACAGTATTTTTGATCTAGTAAATGAAGGGAAACATAACATTTTTTTAAAAACTCAAATCTTACAAACCGAATCGAACCTAAACTTTCGAATGGTAGTGTGGTATTTATTTATTTATTTATATAAAAATCATAAAATAAACACACACACACACACACACGTTTGTTTTTATTAACTGGCCATGGGTCGGTCAATACAATGTCAAAAATGCCAGGTTTCACTATTTTTGTATATTTGTAGCATAAACAAGTACACACACACACACACACATAGACAAATAAAAATCAGAAGAAGAAAAAAACAACAACTTTTAAATGGTAGAGTGTATTTATATATAATATAAACATAACGCATAACTGTAATCTGAAATTCCTGAATGGGAAAGTCTGCTCGATTTAAATCAGCTGCGCCCTAAAATACCAATACGTTTCGTAATAAATTTTCAGGCCGCCTTCTAACGACTCTGAGCAAGCATGCCGGGCGTCCATAGGAACATTTGTCAGCGCTGGCCCAACTGTCTTGGTTTTGGTCAGAAATGTGGCATTCCCAGCCTTCACAGCTGCCTCCCCCAGTTGGGTCCAGGTCAGCAGAGTGCCGAGGCCAGACCGCCGCTCCCTGGCCCCCGGAATGGGCTCTCCCCTGCAGAGAGGACACTTCGGCTCTCAGGCGGAGGGATTAGTTTCAGGCCAGCAGAACTCCCAGTGGGGGAAGAGCACTGAAACTACAGAGGTTAGAGCCACTGCTTCCTTCCAGCCGGCTGACATTTGCGAAGCCAGGAGCCCACATAACAAAAACACATTAGGCAAATGTCTGGTTGGGGCTGTCTGTTTAAGTTGGCCAGATGAAAGCCACTTTGATTGGGGCACTGCCATTCTGCACAATGGCAGTGGGCAGTTCCAGGGAAGGGGCAGGCGCATGGAAGGAATGCAAGAGGGAGAATACGACTGCGTCTCGGCGTAAAGGAGAAATGGATCTGTGCGCGCCTCAGCGGGTAGTGTAAATGTGCTAGATGATACCACAGCTTAGAAAAAGTGCAGCCTCATTGATATGTAGGCATCATAGGTTAAAGCAACGCAGGCATTGTGAAAGGCCTTTTGTTCCAAACATAAGTTTTCTCTTAGTCTAAAACAACTACTTTTTAGTACCCTCTTCTCCTCCAAAAAATTGAAATGAAACTTAAAAATGACATGTTACATGTAAAAAAAAATAACAAGTAAAAAAGGGGTCATTTATTTAAAAGTGACAACTTTTTTTTCTTTTATATGTTTTTTAAGCCCACACAGACATATGTATATATATATATATATATATATATATATATATATACATACACAGTAATCAATATTCAAAGTGGATCAAAACATTTCATCAAAGTTGTCCTAAAATCTAAAACAATACCTATTCTTGTCTTAGGACAACTTTGATGAAATGTTTTGATCCACTTCAATTGTTGATTGCTATATATATACACATGCACACACAAAGATTAAACGTGATTAATGGGATCATAATATATGTGTGTGTACGGTTTATTTATATTATGTATATTTAAATACAAAAGCTTTTATTTTGGATGTGATTAATCATTGCCCAGCACTAATATATATATATATAGATGAAATATATGTAATATACATTTATATATCAAGAAATTATATATAAAATAAAAAAAATTGTATTTAATGCATACATACATAATATTAACAGTACACACATATTATGTAATATAAAAATACACACAATCTGCAATAGCGTTTTAGACTAAACATTTTGGGCCACTACTATTGCTTTTTCTTTTATATTAAATTATTTTGAATTGCAGTGCCTGGGAAGTGTCTTCAGTCTACCACCTCCGAGGAAGCAACTAGAAACAATCTGTACTAAAAATATTTCCACACTTGCTCTTCAGGAAGTATAATTAAATCACTCAGGACAGCTTACCATATATAATGGCAGGGCTGCTATTGGGCGGCAGATTTCAAGTTTAACTCTACTTTAGACGTTTAACAGCTGAACTTCTCTGGCTCTTTCGTTCTCCTTACGTATATGCATTTAAAATAACGCTAGGATTATCTGGTTATGGAATGCCATTCGTTTTATAGGCGAGAAGATGCTGCAGCGGCTCCTGAAGTGTGTGAACTATTAGCAGCTTGCTTGGCCATCGGTTGCCTCCCATCACGCTGGCGTCATATAAAGTGACTTGAAGCATGACCAGAAGTTCAAAAATAACCAAAGGTTAATAACAGTTTAGGACTATCCATGAGAGAGAGAGAGCAAAGACACATGCTAATAGCATCCCCCGATGAGGCCTAACTCCCCGTGTCTCCAGGCTCTGGGTCTCGTCTACTTAATTGACAAAACTCGCAAAGACAGTTCCCTTTACTTACAATAAAAATCTAGCACCCCAACTTTGTGCAGAGTTTTTCAAGAGGCAAGTGCACCAAATACACTTCACATTAAAACGCAACAGTGACAAAGTCACAGTTTCTAGACTGACGTGCCAACTTTCCATGTTTATTTCCTTTTCGTGCTGTGCTCAGAAGGTGATTTCCTTTTAGAGGAAATGGAAATTGCCTAGTGGGACTTTAAGCTGAACTCTTCAAAAATATGTCAAACTTCATCTTCTATATATCTAGGCCTCTCAATGATTGACATGATGGTCAAAAATCCCATCTCAACACCAGTGGGGTGTTGTGGACATACTCAAAAGAGTAACAAACTTAAAAGTGAAGCCTCAATATGCAGGAGACATTCCTTTCCAGATGTATACATTCTGAAAGTTCCTCACAAACACATTTCTGCGCACCAAAACCACAGGGAAAGGGCTTTTATTGCTTGGTTGCATGTAGTATAGTTGCTCCATGACTTCACTGGGGTGTATCATATCACCAAGTCTGAATGGGATGTGCAGGGTGGATTCCTCGTAATGGATACGCCGGAGAGGAAAAGTTGTTTCAAAACAGCATTTGAAGTTCACCTGATGACACATCCTCTTCACGGGCCCTTGTCGACCTCTGCCTACTGTCACAGGCTATGGAAATGTAACAAGAAAACACTGAGAGGAAGCAGTAATCAAGGCTAGGGGACCGCTGTCATGAGTGACGCATAGATTCGGAGATGAAATGTGTTTTGACGAGCTAAGAACTGAGGGAAAAACCATTGTGAGAAATGCTGACATTATGGGCTCACAGAATCCCTGCTGCTCTTCATTTGATTCGTATGACTAAAATGTTTATAGGAGATGTTGAGTCACACTTTCATTTTGTGGAAAAACACACAGGAAAAGAAAAAAAGATGATGCCTGGCCAGCTTGAATGCCTTCAGACAGGGTTATAAAGTCCTCTGCATCCAATAACATTAGCAGGAAAAGGCTTTAATAAATGATGATAAACGAAAAGAAGGATGACTAACTTTGAACTCAGATGGCTAACATATGATTTGTCAGGAATTTCAAAACAACATTATTGAAGGACTTGATAGAGAGTGTCGTGAATGCTATATTGCATTACCATCATCAATTCCTTAACAACAAAACAGCGCAAAACATAATTTTTCAAACAAACATTAAGTAAAGCGATATATAAAGTCTTGTCGTCAAACGTCTGAGGGGTGTAACTCACGGCTCACAGCAAGATTGATCTATAAATAGAGAAGCGTACCATGGTAACACTCCCTGCCAAGTCTTGGTTACACGACTCGGAACTTTTTATAGGCCGCAAAAACTTCCTGTTGCTGTGGATACAATGCAGAAGAATAGTCCAGGATTTGGATGGGAAACAGGTAGGACTGGTCAGGCCAATTAGAGGAGCCATTTGCTTGAATGAAAGCTACCAGAGGGACATTCAGGGTAATTGGGGGTTTGTTCATTCACTGGACTGGAATTGTTCTCCCTCTGAGCCGCACCTGGCTTAGACTCACTAGAAGAATGGAAATGACATCCAGCTTCGGTTTTAATGGCTGCTCAGCATAGACAGCTGTCATTTCTGACTTTAGATTCATATTAGAATAGTGGATTAGTGAAGTGAGGGCCTTTTGTAGATGGAAAATTAAATGTAAAAGACAATTTTAACAGTAAAAGCAAAAAAAAAACCCGATTAATTGTGGTATAGTTTTCTCACTTTATACTGTGAAAAGCTGTAATAGGAAATTTAATTTAATTTTACATTGAAATACTGTGAATACTTGTATGCTACAACTCGGTAAATTATTACAATTATTATTAGTAAATTATTATAATAATTAGTAAATTATAATTTTTTTTTGCAGTATTTTTGTGTGATCTGTGTTAATGTGATGGTGCATTTGTATGATACTGTGAATCTTCTATATATTAGTATTTACCACAATTTCGGACATTTCAAAGTTTAAGGAGAAGTTGATACCATTAAGATATCACTATTTCTTCACAAAACAATTTATTTCTGTGGAACACAAAAGGAGAATTGTTTATTAATGTGCTAGAAGCTCTTTTCCATTAAACAATGAGTAGGGACTTGAGCTTCTATCACAAGTAATCATGAGGATTTGTGTATTTTAGTAGCATTCTGACTGTTTTGAATTTTTCTGTGTAAGAAACAGAGTGAAATTTATATTGTTATTACCTGATGAACCCGCTTGTATTTAGCCTGGGCCCGCCCATACTTCCTTTGACGCTACATTTTTTTCGCAAGCAAACTTAGTCTGGTCAAGCTGCCGTTTTAGAGCATTTCAGTTCCCAAAAAAATGGGACATTTTTCAAACATGGTGTGTACCGAGCAGCAAGTTCAATTTTGCTGTTGCAGCTGTTTTGAGAAATTTTCATGCCAGCTTTTCTTTGAAATCGGAGCAGAAGTGATTAAAGTAAGTAAAGACATTTTCCTACTGCTTTAATGAAGCTAGCTACAATTGGTTATGGTGGCTTCAGGTTCCGTCACTACGCATACTGTACGTCATCGGAATGAGTGGTCTGATTGGTTGTAGATTTGTCCAGTAGTATACAGAGGCATCTGATGGAAATGTGAAGAAAATGGCAGATTTTTGATGGTTACACCAAATGACATTTTCCTTAATTTAGGTGTTCTGAAATGTTCTCTAAAAAGACATACATGTATGTTATTTCATTATTTTAAACTTTTTTTCAGAACCAAATCAACTGAATCAATTCAAAATAGTTTGAATATACAGTAATGTGCAAAAGTCTTAGGCCACTAGTATTTTCACCAACAAAAGATTTTCAGTTTTAAGCCGGCTATCTTTTGCGGTAGTGTGTCAGCTGGAAATATCAGTTTACACTTCCAAACATTATTTTTGTCATTAATTGTAATAATGCAGTCTGTCTGGAATGACATGAAGTAACAGAACAAACTGAGACAGACTAAATCCAGAAGAACTGTTGCAACGTCTCCAAGATGCTTCAAAAAACCTACCTGCACCTACACTTGCCCATAGTTTTTCAGGTAGTTATTTTGAAGCATCTTGGAGACATTGCAACAGTTCTTCTGGATTTAGTCTAGTGGCCTAAGACTTTTGCACAGTACTGTACACTGTGTGTCACTGCGATAACACTTCAGTATAACATTATAACACGGTATAAGCTTCAGTCCCCGTTCTTTGTAACTGCATGAAAAAATAAATAAATAAATAACACACTACATGTCCCAGTATGGGTTTATGAAGGTGAGTATAATATTTGGGATGACCTTTAAGTAAATGGAGTCTTTGACAAAGTGAGCCTCTTGAGGTTCCTCTGCATTTACCGGCATGATGAATGGCCCATCACATGATGACTATGCTATTTACAAAATTACAAGCTAGCTGAAATTCTGTCTTACCAAACGGCTGCTCTGGGCCTGAATAATTGATCAGATATTGAAAAGCTCTAATAAAAGGAAGCAGCCTGCTATACAGTCGACATTCTTGTCTTCGGCTGCTATAGACACATCTCTAATACACGAAGGAAAAGGCTGATTAGGCAGAAGAGTGCAAATGTTGTTCCTTATTTTTATCCCACCAGGAGAGCAGAATTTGAAATAGAATATTAGGTTACCGTGGTGCAATCTGTCATGCTAAGAGAACACGCCCAACCGGTGCCAACGCCAACTAGTTAAGAGCTCCCTGCTGCATGGAGTAACACGATCAGAACAAAACAGCATATTTATGACAAACTGTAAACAGCATAATGCGCAAATATAAACAAATTTTCCCTTATTTTGTCAAATGGAAATATTAAAAGATGTTCAGCACAAAAGATTTAGGTTTTTCATAAAAAATAAATAAATAAACGCATAGGCCCCAAACACTAAACGATAAACACTGAATTAAAGATTACTGAGCCATGCCACCTCATAAAAACAAAGCCTGTCAGAGATCAATGTCTCTTAAAAATATCATATGATTTGACTTTATTACAAGATTTAGTTTGAAAAATATCATGGGGTTTGACTCTCCATACACTTTCGAGCAGGGTTATTATTTGTTACTTCAATAAAATTATAATTGCTTTAAATTAGATGAACTAAACAAATAAACATTTAATAAACAAAAAAACACAAAATATCAATAACTTAA
>JAUMHI010000070.1:6876034-6887011 GCA_032359435.1 Enteromius unitaeniatus | reverse complement strand
ATAAAATGGGAATGGTTGGTGATATTAACTTCCTGTTTGTGGCACATTAATATATTTGAGGGGGAAACTTTGGATCCAACTTTTGTTTTTTCAATAGGAAGAGGGTCGTAACGGTTTTAACGTAACTTTATACTTTCATGAGTTATTTACAAGTTTCTGACCACTTACAAAATGTGTTCAATGTGCTGCCCATTGTGTTGGATTGTCAATGCAACCCTCCTCTCCCACTCTTCACAAACTGATAACCACACCGCAGGAGAAATGCTAGCACAGGCTTCCAGTATCTGTAGTTTCAGGTGCTGCACATCTCGTATCTTAACAGCATAGACAATTGCTTTCAGATGACCCCAAAGATAAAAATCTAAGGGGGTCAGATCGGGAGACCTTGGAGGCCATTCCACTGGCCCACAATGACCAATTCACTTTCTAGGAAACTGTTCACGTTCATGTGGTGGTGCACCATCTTGCTGGAAAAACTCAGGGAACGTGCCAGTTTCAGTGCATAAAGAGGGAAACACATCATCATGTAGCAATTTCAAATATCCAGTGGCCTTGAGTTTTCCATTGATGAAGAATGGCCCCACTATCTTTGTACCCCATATACCACACCATACATATACCATATCAACAATGTTTTTGTTCCAACAGTCTTGGAGGGACCTATCCAATATGGGTTAGTGTCAGACCAGTTGAATGGCCACCAAGGTCTCCTGATCTGACCCCCTTAGACTTTTATCTTTGGGGTCATCTGAAAGCAATTGTCTATGCTGTGAAGATACAAGATGTGCAGCACCTGAAACTACGGATACTGGAAGCATGTGCTAGCATTTCTACTTCTGATTATTGCCTATCCTCTCCTGTAATGTTCGTTGATGCCTAACTCAGCCGGTCTATGTTGAATAAACCAGTCTTACCGCAAGTGGATCCGTACATCTCTGTCTCTGTTGTGACACTCTTCCTATTGAAAAAACAAAAGTTGGATCCAAAATGGCCGACTTCAAAATGGCCACCATGGTCACCACCCATCTTGAAAAGTTTCCCCCCTCACATATGCTAATGTGCCACAAACAGGAAGTTATTATCACCAACCATTCTCATTTTATTAAGGTGTATCCATATAAATGGCCCACCCTGTATATATATATATATGTATATATTATTATTTTTATTTTTTTCAAAACACTTAAAAGGAAGCTTTAAATGTATTCATTAAAAGCAGTTTAAAAGAGTTTTTTTCTCGTTTTAGGAAAAAGAAATGGAAATAACTGTCACAAAGTTATAAATCTGGAATCCAAGTAATTTACAGACTAACAATAAAATTAACAACAATTTTCTGATGTTAATTCATATATTATTATTAATCTGGAATCCAAGTATTTTTTTTAGATTAAACTTTATACTGTTCTTCAAAAGGTGGTCATCTTGAATGTGGATGTTTCCTTACCTCTCATTTTCGATGATAGCATTCACTACTTCTTTTTTCTCATTACGCACAGCTTCATGCAAAAAAGAGTTGTCAGCATTGTTGAGATTGATTTCAGCTCCTCTGTCCAACAACAGCAAAACAGCTCCAACATGTCCCACTCGTGCAGCGATGTGAAGAGCTGTGTTCTGTAAAAACATACATGTGATTAATAAGCAGTATTATAATCATAAAGGACAATAATTACTTAGTTTGATTAATTTGTTTGATTCAAAATACTGTGCAAACAGTAATTGTGAAAAATGCTGTACATTCTATTTTAATATATGATTAAAAAATATACAGTATGCAGTATAAATTTTGAATATTTTATTTTAATGTTAATATTTTAGTTTTTCAGGATCTTTTGATGAATGGAAAGTTCAAAAGAACTACATTTGTGAGACTGTGTTAAGTTTGGATCTTGTTCAGTTTTTTTCCTGTGACTTAGTAATTGAATTCTCAAACTGATTGTGTTGTTCATGATTGTTATGCTGCTTACCCCATCCTCATTTGTTTGGTCCAGTAGTTTGACATTGGCTGCCAGGAGGATTTTCATTGTCTGTGTGTATCCCTCAGCCGCAGCATGATGTAAACAGGACCAGCCTTTGTAATCACTAGAGATTACAAAAGACCTTATAAGAGGATGTCCAAGCTGAATGAACTCACAACATCATCAACTGAAATTTGTGAAGCTGCTGCTAACTTAACTAAAAGGCTGAAATATTAGCTTGTGAGATTTTAATGCAATTTTGACCTGGTTAAATAAAACTAAAACCCTAAAAAACAGGTAGTATTTAAAATATGGTCATGCTGAATAAGGCATTAATATGTGCTTCATAAGTCCTAATAAACTGCTGATAAGCTAATAATATGCATACTATATATAACTAATAATGAAAATTGGTTTCTAAGCTTCTAAGTTATACAAGATTTTACATTTAAACATTTTAAAAGCAACTGGTCACACACAAGAAAATAGCGAAAACTGTACCTCGATACAAAAAATAACACTGTCTGGTAATTATATAAAAACAGCTTGTGATGACTGTGTACAAAAAATAGATATTTCGCTTTCCCACAACAGAATGGTGTACCTTTGAAAAAGTGCACCAGTTCTGAGCAGCAGCTCCACAACTTGAGTGTGTCCTGCCCTTGAAGCAAGATGGAGGGGCGTCAGACCCTTTTCATCCCAATCATTGAGCATTTTAGAGTCTGTGAGGGTCTCCAGCAGCCTTTTACATGTGTTTGTACGCCCATATCTGAGAAATTGGAGAAAACACTTAATATTAGCAGGTTTAGGAGTGCATGAGACGTAAAAGCCTGCAGTTATGCTGCATGCGTTTTAATGCCTGCTCAGTACTTATATCTTTGATATATTATAGTTCAAATATGATTTTTCATATATAAGAAAATAAGCTCTCATAAATATGATTTTCATATAGCTGTGACTGTATTACAAACGTTCTCACTCTGCAGCGAAGTGAAGAGCTGATTTCTTCTCCCGTGACTTTTGACCCACAAAGATATTGAGACCCAGCATATTTTTGACCGAATCGTGGATGCCAAGTTTGCAGGCGTAGTGCAGAGGAGTGCAGCCTTCAACATCCTCATCAGACAACATCTCCTTCATGGCGTTACACTGGAGGAGGCAATAGGCTCTTATAACTATATACGGAACATACGCAAGTTCAAAACAGTACATTATGTAATAATCCATAACACAGGGTCACTTGGGCTCTTTAGGCTTTCTTTTTAAAATGAAAGAGCCGTGTTCTGCATCTGACAAACTGAACTTGACGTTTAGGATGGTTTTCACACCTGTAAGACTGCCTCAGGAAGATTTTTCAGCCCTCTTGGCTGAAGAACGACAAAGTGGAGGAAGTTGCGACCTGCTTCATCTTTGATCCTGAAATCAGCACCTTTTTTTCAATTAGACAATATGTTAGTTCATCGAGAGTTCACCCAGAAGTGTAACAATTATTTGCATGTACATTTCTGTATTTAAAGGAATAGTTCATTAAAAAATAAAAATATACTTAAGAACACAAATTAAGATATTTTTAATGAAGTCTTAAAACTTTTTTCCAAAGACAGCAATGTAGCTATCACGTTCAAGACCCAGAAAAGTTGTAAAGACATCCTTAAAATCAACCTGGTCTCATAAAAATATGTACCTCTGTGCACATTTAGTCTATGCAGGGTCGTAAAGCTTTCGGATTTCATCAAAAACCTCTTTTTTAAATTAAAAATCTTAATTTCATGAGTTCAAGCTTTGAGGCATAAACGTAAGCAAAGCTTGTTTGGCGTGCTGCTCAGGGAGAAAATTCGGAGCTAGAGGAGCTGCCGAGCCCTAGGGAGAATAGCCCTAAGGGCTCGGGCAGGGAAGGAGGCGGACAGCCGATTTCTAGCCCCGAGAGCTCCCCCCTTGAAGATCATGGATGGAGGAGAAAGGGATTCTTGTTATTTATAGGACTGCACTGAGGATTTGAAAGGAAGATAGGATAATTGAATGTTGGATGCAGAGATAGGTATTAACTGCCTTTGAGCTCTCCTCCCGAAACGAGTTTGAAAACTATGTTGTGTTGCATAGTTGAGTGAAGGTCTTATGGGTTTTAGACGACATGAAGGTGAGCAATTAATGACAGAATTTTCATTTTTGGGTGAACCTTTTCTTTAAATACACAGAAATATGCATGCAAATAATTTTAAAGCCAGAATGTGTTGAAAATGTATTAAAAAGTTTACCATTTGACAGCAAAAATGCAACTGTTTTCCATGCAGAGCATTTGGCGGCCATCAGCAGAGGAGACAATCTCTTACAGTCAGTGCAGTCAATTTCTGCTCCCTTCCAAGACAAATGAGATCAAAATAACAGTGAATTAGTGACTTTATCTTAGGACATACAACAAGATATTAGACATCAAAGGACATACGATAAGATGATGAGATATAGGGTGACATAGGGTGCTTAATATTCTTCTTATCTTATCAAAAGATCAGTCTGTGCTTTGCAGCTTACTGTTTCACAGAATGCACATAAAGCAGAATGAAGGTTTGAGTTCAAATATTTTAGCCACTAACATTCTTACAAAGCAGCCATTCAAACATTTACCTTTGAAACAAGATATTCAGCCAACTCGACGTGATCAAACAACGTTGCTCTATTAGGAAAATAATGTCATTGTTAATCATTAAAGCATGGAAATCAATCAGATACAGCTGTGAATTGTAATAGGCCAAGCATGCTAACTGTACATACTTTATAAATACATTTGTTCGGTCATAGCAAGAAAGTGCTTTAAAAACAATATGTAGAATAAAACAAAAATATTGTACCAACAAGCTCATTTGCAACACCAGCCCAGGAATGCTCCTTGGTTTGAGGAATGCTCTATGCTCTAAGTTAGCTTGCTTTAATGAATGTTTCACTATATTTCACAGTGTTTTCTTGTACTCTGAATAAGTTATGAGGGTTAAATCCAGTGCGGATTTGCTAAAAAGTCCCGGTACGATCCTATCATGTTCTTATACTTTATTTCATCTTCACTCCTAGCATTGAATCCTACAATGAATCATTTAAAAGACATTTATTTTTACTTGTAAGCAGTCTACCGTGTGCATTTCTGTAAACATTGCAGATCTTTTTTTAAAAAAGGATAGTTTATTCAAGAATAAGCAACTTCCCATTTTAGGATTTAAACAACTCTAAATTTCACTGGCTTTTGAGCATCTCATAATTAAATTTATTTGTGAGTAACTTTTTAAAATGTAAGAAGTTAGCCTAATAAGTTTACAACATTGTGTTTGTTTGTAAGACAACTTACAAGACCAAGATATCCAGAAAAATAATCTAGGCCTCAACACTAGACACACTAACCTCAAGAACAATGACAACCAACAAATGTTAATAAATTAGCTCTTTACATCGGAGTACAACAAATAACTAACAATAATGATAAAACAACAAAAAGAGTTTAAATGAAGTCAGCAAAACAATAATTAGTAACTGCATAATTTATTCATGCTGCAATGCATGCTGGGAACTCACAAAGCCTTAACATTTCAACAACATGAAATTCTTTGTTCAGACTATTGTGTTTAACTAGTTGGGGCAACATCTGGGGTAATTTTGTTGGTCTGACAAGGGTTTTTAAGTAGTTTACAGAAAATAGCATTTTTTAATAATTGAGGCTCAAAAAGATTTGTTAACTGGAAAACACAGTTTAAAAATACTGATAATATAGAATCATTTGGCTGTTGTGGTCTTTTTTAGAGTTTGATATCCATCAAACTCCAGAGTCACATAGTTATAGTTATAATAATCATTCTTAGTGTGAACAGCCCTTTGGTAAGTATTTCTTGTATGGAAAACAGCAGCATGAACATGCTTCACATTGATCCTTTTTATTTTTATTTTGTCTAAAATGCCATTGTGAGATCAATTGTGAAAAAGTTGCAATTACAGGGAAACTTCGAAAACTAACATTCTCCAGTACCAGCAACATCTTGGGCAATAGTATGGAATTTCCTGCTTACATTATTTGCTTTTCTTGGCATTTATGCCCATGTCGGCTAACTTAACTTGAAATAATATTACTTCAGTCAGCTCTGAGATAAACCAGGAGGCTAGGTCACATAATAACTACCGGAGAGCAGCATGGCATCGCACTGACCTATGTAAGGGGGTCTGATTGGCTCCATCCCTGATGTTGATGATGTCTTCCACTTTATTGTAAGAAGAAAGCATGATTTTGACAGCTTCCAGAGCACCCTGAGTGCAGGCAAAGTGGAGGGCCGTGGATTTGTCACACTGCAAAACACACACACACAGACATTGAGATGGAAGTCAGCTATTAGCTTGACATAAGTAGGAAAGGCAGGGTCAGGTAATGCAAGAGGGGGGCAATTTCTCAGCTGCTGCACCAGTAACACAAACCATTAATGAGAGAGCACCCAGAATTGCTGTGGCAATGGACAGAATGGCCAAGCTCAGTTATAGGCGTAAGTGGCTGCAATTTGTATCAATTTAACTATCTGAAGCTATTACTGAATGCATCAACCCTACTGCTACAGACTGAAGACAACAAATGGAGGAGTGTAAGTGTGTTGTGTCTGTGTGGACGAGATCAAGAGTCAGGAAACCTGGCTGCTTTTGTATTAATTGCAGGCCACCTTCGTTTATAGCTGCATTTTATGAAAAGATTATTTCTTTGAGAATCATAACATTATAGCTTCACATTAGGCAATTTTGTTATATTTGTCCCTAAACTTCTCAGTTAGCTTTATTGCAGTTTAATGCATCAAAAAGCTTTTACAGAAATATGTCTTGATGATAATGGGCTCATGATTATATTACCTAAATTTGCTGACTATCTTATTACCGCTGTAGGAGGAGTTTGATAGAATATGTTTATGACAAAATTCCTATTTGTGGAAAATCAAGTCGGTGGAAAGATGGAACCTGAAACCAGAGTGCACTAAAATTGGCATTTTTGTTTCTAGGCCATTACATGGAAGCCCATTTCTACCCTATAAGGAAAAAATGCCTGGTAAATCATAATTATGACATAAGACACCATAATTATTAGAAGTTAACAGTTGACATAATAAGTCAAAATGATGTTACCAATTGTAAAGTAAAAATTATATCACAAGTCTTGTGACTTTTTGTGACATAATTTTGGACATCTTCTCTTACAATTATGACTTGAGTATATCATTAATTTAACTTAAATGTAAAAAATCTGATTTACCAGAGCAGAATGTAATGGAAATGGGATTTCATATTATTTAGTGTTAAAGTAATAGAAAGTTTAGTTTTGATCTGTTGGTTGTTGCTGTTTTATCCAAAAATTCTATCTTCTGTGGAACATAAAATGGGAAACCTAACTTTGAATGTTGGAAACCAAACAGTTTTGGACACCATTGACATTGTCATTTTTGTGTGAACTATTATCACTTTATAAAGTGATACTTTATATATCACTACTTTTCATAATACTGTTCAACGGGCAGCCAAAGACTCCCTGCCAAAAGAAAAATAAACTCTTTCTATTTCATCACAAGCTTTGGGTCATCATTTTAGTTACGCTTATTAACTTTTATATTTAAAAAGAGATTTTTATACCTCTTGAAACAGCACTTACCTGTTGCTGATCCACTCTGGCACCTTTAATGATGCAAAGTTTGATCACCTCAATGTTGCCCCCACGTACAGCCAGATGGAGGGGCGTGCTTTTGGTTTTATCCAGATAATTAATGTGCATTGAAGTAGAATGGCCCAGTTCTTCTCCTTTACAAGGGTGAGAAACAGTAGATATCAAAAGTTCAGCTTCGTTTTTCCATACATGACAATTCATTCAGAGGAATAAAGTGGCAAAATTAAATGGTCTTTGCCTTATGTCTGACAAAACATGTTTCATACAACTCATACTGTATATTCCAAGTCTTCTGGAGACATAACTTTATTTTAAATTCAAACTTACTAAAGGAAAACAAAATGCAATACTACATTGGAATGACCTGAGCATGAACAAAAGAATTTTCACAAATCAGTTTAAACTAGCTGACATTGGGCGTTGTCAAAAACCTCAATCACAATGAAAGCATGCTGCTTTGTTTGGTGACCATGTGACATGCTTGCAAATAGCTGTGGATTCTGGCAGTCACGTTTGACATGTTGACCCATCTATCTGTTTTAGCTGATTTGCATTTAAGAATCTGAAAATATTGGACTGTAATGTAAATGAAAACTGTGTCACCTGTCTCTCAGCCAAAGGGAGCTGTCAGAAATATTTATGTCTGGAACACATCATTCCGGAACAGAAGACCACCCATGTATTGCGCACAATCATAGCGGCTGTCTAAACAGCATGGTGAATGGGTTGAGAGTGGATTGGTCATGGTGACTTGGTGGAATAAGAATATTAAATACACTTGCCAATTTTTAAAACCAGCTCCATGGCCTCTTTGGCACCTGCAAAAGCAACTGTATGGATAGCGTAGTGACCCAGTTTGTTCTGATTACACATTTTGGCACCATGTTTAAACTGTAAGGAAAGAAAATATTGTCTTTTAATTACACAACATGTGGGAATGAGGATTCTGTCTGTCACCTTTTTGTTTATTTGTCCTTTGTACTCACAAGAAACTGAATAGCTTGGCAGTTATTAGTGGAGCAGGCCATCATCACAGGGGTGTTTCCCAGATCCCCCTTCAGATTGGCATCTGTTTTGTCACAGGACTGAAAAAGGACCTGTGCCAGACACAAACAAAATGATCATTAGTTTCCGCAAGGCACTCAATCAGTATAATTCTTCCAGCATTTTACCCTGACAGGAAGCAGATTCTTCACAGAAGACGCCCTTAATTTTCCAGCTGAGCTGTCCGTATGCTATCTGAACAATATCACGCAGACAACAATGTTGTTGGGGATATCAGTAGGACTGTGATTTGACCATAGGCATAAGGGCACAGGTAATTACAGTGTAATGATATTCACATCAAAGCAATGATTAAGAGTGGGACATAACTCATATTTTAATATTTTTATTTAACCTATTTTTTAGTCAAATGCAAAAGCTACTATTTCTTTAAGCAAAAGCGTAAATTTTTTTAATGAGTTTATACATCTAATATATTATCTATATTATACATCTAAAATATATTTAAGCTTCGTTTCAGTTAACAAAAAAAACAACAACATTTTATTAGTTTTAGTCTATTTAAAAAAAAAAACCTGCCTCTACTATTGAAAAGCAGTTCCAAAAAAGTCAACCTTCAACAGTAGGTGAAATGTACCCAAAATATTTCTGCCACCTGAGATCCCAAAATGTGTACGAGGAGAAGAGTTGTGAATAGCAGTGAATTGACATGTGACAGTGACTACATGGCAAAAGTAGTTTATCCAAATTTCTTTCTTCTAATATTTACACTACAACATACTTTTTAATAATCACAAAGTACATTTTAAGTAGGTAAGGAGCTCATTTAGGATGAAGCTAGTGATTTGTACTCATACTATATGAGCCGTGTTGCATCTCCTTTACGCACTTCAGAAATCTGGATTTGTCAAGACTAACAATTGAAAACATACTACAGCTTACATTATTTAATATTTCAGATTCAGTAACTGAAAATCCCTTTATTTTAAAAATCCTTGCATATGTGATACGGTCTGATGCACACCGTGACAGCATATTCAACAGATTGCAAACAGCATATCCACTGCTGCTCTCTGCCCTGACTGTGACACCAGCAGCATGTGTTACTGACCTCTACTAGATGATTGTATCTCTTTGTGACAGCCAGATGCAGAGGGCCCATCATGGCACTGTTGAGGATGTTGGGGTCAGCACCCAGCTCCAGCAGTAACACGCAGCTCTGCTGTTGATCCTGCTCTACAGCCCAGTGCAGGGGAGTTCTGCCCTGCTCATCCTGTACATTCAGCTCTACACAGCAGAAACACTGAATTTATATTGAGTGGTTGGTGCATTCTGGACAGCAGGACATTCAGTAAGTGTTCACAGGTAAACAGTTTGAAAAGTCCTTAAGGCAGGAATAACTCTACAAAAAAATTTACCAATTAATGGAAAAATTATTCATTAGACTGAGAAAGTGGTATTATTTAATTTACATATCTTAAAAAAAAAACAACAGTATGCAATTGTGAGCATGATATATGAAGCATGATTATTTGCAAAATTTTGATTTCAAGCTCATATTATGTATTGTATTTAGATTGCTCAACTGATCTCACACTGTAACAACTGGCTAAACACAGACCAAACTGATCTGGGAGACCGGCCTCCACCTTGGGCTGGTTTGTTTAATCTAGCAGGATATTGCTCCACAACTGATGTAATTAGGAAGAGAAATGTGCTCTCTGAATATTGTTTGGTCTTTTTCCATCGTGGTGAGTGAACTGGTGGCTCTGTTTTGTCAATGATTTATTGTAGTACTGTGTTCACAATAAGCCTCTCCGTGACGTAAGTGTGTGATCCCTGGGGAGATTATGTGATAGTTTTATAATCATTAGAACATAATGAGACATTGACCTGGTGTGATCTGAATAGCAAAAGACTAGGGTGAATAAACAAAGCCTAAGGACAAGGCCTTCAAAACACATCTATATATTTACAATGCAATTAGTGCAAAACAAAGTCTCATGTGTAATTTCTCAAAATATGTTATTTGTTATAATGATTAAAATGTAATTTTATGCAGATTAAGTAGATTATTTATTTGCTGCCTCAAAGTTGGATACAGTTGCTTATTTCCTAGAACTAGATCAAAAACCTTAAAGTCATTTGCTTTTTATTCCCTACTGAAAAAAGCAGCAAATACTGGTTAGGTATGTTTTGAAGCTGGGATTGTCATGTTCCGTGTCTGTTATGTCTGTCTGTGTTTGAGTCGTGTTTGTATGTTCCGGTTTCTCCCCTGTCCTTGTATTATGTTGGTTTAGTCTATGCCCATGTTTGGTCTTTCCGGTCCTGATTGTGTGATTCCCTGCA
>JAUMHI010000070.1:6846623-6866840 GCA_032359435.1 Enteromius unitaeniatus | reverse complement strand
GGAGACCAGAGGAAGCACAGCCGGAGCTACTCCACTCTAGACCGACTGCGGGGCAGGGAGGACTCAGGTTACGCACACTGAAGGGAACACTGAGAGAAAATAGCGCACAGATCCCGTAGGAGTGGCGCAGCAAGACAGCACCAGCCGGTCCTCTCGCTCACCTGCTGTCCTCCTGAGGACTCGAGAAAACACAGCCTCTACGCAGAGGTCTTTTTCTGTAAAACCTAGCGAAGGTGACGGTGTCCCCCAGCCTGCAGCTCTAACTATGCTAAAGAGGCGCCGTGAGCCTGTCGTATAGGATGAAGCAGCACTCTCTGAGTGAGCTCCCAGTTCTTAGGCAAGGCGGTAATACTGCGGTAATGTTGACAGAGTGTGCGAAACAAGGAGAAGGAAGTTTAATTGTAACTGGCAGACAGGTCGTCATTGGCTAGTGTTTGATAGTAAAAATGCGGTCAGGTTTTGTCAGATTTGTACATGAAAGAAAAAAATAAACCAGTAATTTTAATTTTTGTATATGTTGCACTTTCTGTGCGTTTTTCATGCACTAACTTCAGAAAGTTACCAGCCACTTTGTCTGGTGATCAAAAAAGTTAATTTTCGAAGCCTGCATATAACAGATCTGGGAGAGTAAAATATGGGGTAATTTTCATTTTTGGATGAACTGTAGTATTATATACGAACATACACAGATGAAATAAACTGATTAGGATGGAACAGCAAAAATTGCACTAATACAGAGCAGTCAATTAAAACCTTCTGAGGAAGCTGTATCTTATTCTTATCGAGCGAGGCTAGCACGTAACTTAATAAACAGAATGAGTCAGATTATAACGGACAGGAATGTGAGAACAAGAATAAAAAAAACTCAATTTACATTTATATTTGTTTAATCTACAAGAACCTTTTATCCAAAGCATCCTACAAGAGTGGAATAAAATGAGTGATACATCATAAAAGGATGTAATAACATTACAAGTCAATTAAATCTGTTTCTACAAATGAAGTATTGGTCTAATGCACCAATCTGAAAAAGACGAACAACTTAAAGTCAGAGATTGGTTGTGCTTACTCATACTTACTTAAATAAGATACTTCACTTTAGATGACATCACACAAATGTGATGCTTTATCATCTCAAATTGGTTTCATGTTTACCCTGGTTGGTGCAAACGTATGTACCTGTACAGCCAACCTGTGCTTATTTTACTATGTAATACTTCTAGTCATATTATATTACATGTCCAATGATCAAGCAGATGATATACATGTAACGACTGATCTTATTTGATTATTCAAAATCTAATTCAAATGGTCAGAAATCTCTAAATACGCCAATGTTGTGTGACTATTACTATTTGGGCTACATTCCCAGAAAAGAGATCATATTAGTTAACTGAATGATTGGGAATATTTAGCTTTTGATTGATTAATGAAAAGACCTTCAAATGTGTTGAGTGGTATCTACAGCAGATCCTTCTAAGTGGATATGAGAAATCAAATTCCTTGATCTTTTGATATACAAGTGGTCTTTGTACCATTAAAACAACCTTCTCAGGTTGTGTATATAACCTTGTTCCTTGAAGGAACGAGACGCTGCGTCGACAAGACGCTTTGTGAATGCCCTTAGTGTAACGGCTATGAATAGTGTGTAGAATCAGCCAATGATGAGTTGGGACGTAATCGGCGGGTGACGTCATCGGCCAGGAAGGCATATAAGCATGTGAAATGCCGGCCGGCAAACTAGCTTCTGTCATTGCAGTGGAGCGCCCGCAGGGGATGCCAAAAAGTGTGGTTTCAATAACGCAGGGTCTCGTTCCTTCAAGGAACAAGGTTATATACATAACCTGAGACGTTCCTTTTCCTTTGGGAATGAGATGCCCACGCCTCCAGACTTTTAAATCCCTGCCTAGTGTGTGTTTGTGCACAGGTAGTGCGAGAGAACAGAAGAGCTTGTTGTAGCCCGAAGATCCAGTCCATAAAATCGGACAAATGTGTGGGGTGTAGACCACCCCGTAGCATTGCAAATTTCTGCCATGTAGATCCCTGCTAGCAGGGCCTTTAGAGGCCGCCACACCACGTGTCTAGTGTGCTCTGACTCCTAGCCAAGGCAGGAGACCAGAGGACTCCAGGGAGCAGATCGATCAGGGGAAAGGCGTACAGAGGAAGCCTCGGCCATGTCTGTACCATGGCATCCAGTCCCAGAGGAGCTGGATGAACTAGGGAGTACCAGAGGGGACATTGAGAGATGCGAAGAGGTCCACCTCTGCCCTGTGGTATCTTCTCCAAATCTGCTCCACCACTTCTGGGTGAAGCATCCACTCCCCGGGCCACGGCCCCTGTCTCGACAGGATGTCTGCTCCTACATTTAGATGCCCGGGAATATAGGCAGCTCTCAGTGAGAGGGACCTCTCCTGGGCCCACACAAGGATCTGGGCGCGACCGCAGACCTCCTTGGTGATTGATGTAAGAGACAACAGAGGTGTTGTCGGTGCGCACCAACACATGTTGATCTCTTATGTCTGTGAAGAAGTGTTTGAGTACTCAAAAAACTTCTAACATTTCTAGACAGTTGATGTGCCACCCTAGATGGTGACCTCTCCACAGACCTCAGGCTGAGTGACCACTCGTGATCGCTATCCAACCAGTGAGGGATGCATCCATCGCTAGCGATATGCGGCGAGCAGGATCTCCCAGCACTAGGCCCTGATTTAGGAACGAAGGTTTCCTCCACATGTCTAAGGCACGTACAGCTCGGCGTAACACATTGATCATGCGAAGGGGATTTCCTCTCAAGGATACGCCTTTGTTCCTGAGCCATCACTGTAGGGGTCTCATGTACAGCAGGCCAATAGGTATAATGTTGGACGCAGCTGCCATCAGACCCAGCAGCCTTTGAAACTGCTTGACAGTGAGTGATCGGCCTTCTTTTACTCTCGCGACAGCTGTAAGGATTGATTCTACTCGAGAAGGTGTCATATGAGCCTGCATCGTGGTCGAGTCCCACACCACGCCTAGATTAGTGGTTCTCTGAGTTGGAGAAAGTACACTTTTCTTTGCGTTTTTAACCCCAACCGTTTCATATGGGCGAGAACGACATCTCAATGTCTTACGGCGATTCTGCTAATATTAGCCAGTCGTCGATGTAATTCAAAATGCGGATGCCCTGGAGTCGCAGTGGAGCCAGAGCTGCATCCACACATTTTGTAAACGTACGGGTGAGAGTGCAAGGCCGAAGGGGAGAACCCAATATTGTTATGCTTTGTCCCTGAAAGCGAACCTCAGGAACTTCCTGTATGACGGATGGATCGATACAAGAAAGAACGCATCTTTTAGATCTATTGTGACAAAGCAGTCCTCGGACCGAATTCGTGCTACAACCTGCTTCACTGTTTCATGACTGAGCGGTTCAAAACCCTGAGATCTAAGATGGGCCTCAGCCCTCTATCCTTCTTTGGAACTATGAAGTAGCGGCTGTAGAACCCGTACTCGATACCGTGAGTAGGAAGAGTGCTTTTTATCGAACATCTCAGCACCGCTACGTTTCCGGGCGGACTGTCCTGAGTATCCCCGGTGGGATACGTGAAGCGATCTCCCGAGGGCACTGAGGAGAGGTGGTCCCCATATAATGCGGGGTTAACCTCTGAAGTCCTGAGCCACCCACATCAGGACTTCTTAGTTTTAGTCTGAGGTGCCTTCTTTTTTTCCTGTAACACAACCCTCAGGTCTCTAGTGGATTTAGAAGGCCCTGCCACAGAGCGTCGCCAACCCCCCTACTGTTGTGGTTGAGGGGGAGCTCTCTATGCGACACTCTGTTTTTGTGTGTCTCTGTATGCCTTGTATGAGGAGCTAGCACTCAGGTGAGACTGCCCCCGCCCAGCAGTCCCACGAGCTGGAGAGCGGTGAGGGAGGAACCGCCGAAACGCCGCCGCTTGCTTTTGCGCCTCCTGGTGTCTTTCGACTACTGTGTTCATAGCGTCACCAAATAGACCTTCAGGCGCAAGCGGGGCATCCATCAGGCAGACTCTGTCTTTATCTTTCATATCGGACAGAGTCAACCACAAATGCCTCTCAACTGTGACCATAGCTGCCATAGATTTTCCGATAACTCGGGCTGTTTCTTTAGTGGCTCGCAGTGAGAGGTCGGCAGCCCTCCTAAGTTCTTTAATGTCTTCACCACTGACATGCTCGCCTTCATCCAGCTCTTTCAGCAGGTCAGCTTGGTATGCCTGTAATACCGCCATGGTATGCAGACACGCACCTGCCTGACCTCCTGCTGAGTACCCCTTACCCACTAGATTCAATGTCACTCTTAAGGGCTTAGTGGGTAGGGCCGGAGCCTTCAAAGATGCTGCTGAATCGGGGGAGAGATAGCCCGCAAGTGTCTGCTCTACCCAAGGCAATGTCTTGTAGCTGTTTTCGCCCATTCCAACCACGTTACCATAATATTGGGACGCTGGCACGAATAAACGGGGCGAAAACGGCTTTTCCCACGATTTAACTACCTCAGTGTGTAAATCGGGAAAAAATGGAAGGCTCCTTTTTGAAGGCTCCCTCTTCATCGAAGAGCGGCAATCTCTCACAATGCCTGCAGCCCTCCTTATTACTATGCTGGAGGCAGGCAGACTACACAGAGCGTGTGCAAGTCATCCAGCAAAATACACCTCTCACATGGGCTCGCACACATTTTGTAGCCTTCGCCCCCTTTTTTTTCTGTTGTGCTTTTGACATATTTTCTCTATTTTTTCTCACAAACAGACTTCTTTCTTTTTCTTTCACACAGAGACACTTCTTATTTCTTTCAAACTCAGACACAGACTTTTTTCTCATACACACACACAGAGCACTTCGCTGAAATGACAGAAAGCTAGTTTGCCGGCCGGCATTGCACATGCTTATATGCCTTCCTGGCTGATGACGTCCCAACTCATCATTGGCTGATTCTGCACAGTATTCAGAGCCGTCACACTGAGGGCGTTCCCAAAGCATCTTGTTGGCGCAGCTCGAGTTCCTGAAAAGGAACTCCTGCCTCCAGAGCAAGCCATCATTGAAGCCACTCATCTTCTCACCATAGGCCCCAGTCGCTTAATGCTTTGATTATGCTGAATGCGAATGTTGCATTGCGTCAAAAGCAACTGGAAACCATGTGCTTGAGTCTGTTGTCAATAGGACAAATGGAGTTAAAAAACAATAACTTTTAGTTTAAACAGCTCATTTGAATCTTGGTACAGAGGTACATTTTCCTGGGGTCATGAAACCCCAGACCACTTTTTGAGATTTTGACAGAGAGGCTTATGTTGCACATCATAGAAGACAATGCTACTATCCGAAACTCTGTAAGCATTACGTTTTGTGCCATTCATAAAAATATGTGTTCAACCGCACATACGCCTTGAAGTAAACCGACAGAATCCATTTTCTTTTTTCATGACCCTTTAATGGCATCCTGGATTGAGCATTTTGTTTTGCAAATGAGGTACAGGGTTATGAAGAATTCACAAAGAAACATTTGTTGAAAAATTGGTTGAAAGATGTTCTGACTGCATCACAAACCATAAGTAACTGATTTCATAATGCTTTGTTTGGAAATTACTGTTTTATTATGTTGTAAAGACAATGCAATAATGTGGAGACATTGATACTGTATTGCAATGACAATAGCCAATCATAACGGGCTGATTACTTAAAGACACGCCCCTTAAAAACATGTAATTTTTACTTTAAAAACATTTTTTTTGCTATAATGAGAGGGGAAAATAATCATTTTTTACCCACATATTTCTTTCTTTCGATCTTTCTTTTATTTCTTTTATTCATTGTGCAAAAAACTGTTAACATTATAACCTCAAGGAACAATCAAGGATTGAAGGCCAAGACAAAACCTTGATCTGTTTGACATGTTAAACAATTATTTTGCCATGTGGCAGGCTGCATTATCCTGCTAAAAAAGTTAACTGCCATCAGAAAACACCATTGCCATGAAGGGTGGTCTACAGAGCATAACACTACCTTCACTGGCCTGCCTTCCTTCCATATGCATCCTTTGACCATCTATTCCTCAGGTAAACAGCACACATACCTATCCACTTAATCAAAAAGAAAACATAATTCATCAAACCAGGCAACCTTCTACTATACCATTGCTTCATGGTCTAGTTCTGACTCTCACATATCCATTGCTGGTGGACAGGGTCCATCATGGATCCAAATGCATCAAGCTGTGTTTCTATCACACCCAGCATTTATGTTTTTCAGAAATTTGCTTTAATGAGCCTTGGGCACCCATGACCATGCTATCTACTTCACCTGTCAGTGGTTTTAATACTGTGACTGATCCGACTCCAGATGCAAATGCTGTACTCTCTATGTACAATGCATATTTTTTAGCTTCTTCTGGCTGTAACTTTTTGTACTATACCTATTTAAATAAAGTACACACACATAAATGTACTGTACATACTTCAGAAAAAATTTAAGTTTATATATTAAATAGCATATTTATATATATGTAAAAAAAAAATTATATATATACTGGATATGTGTGTATTATACATAATAAAAATACACAGAACACTCATACATATATTATGCAGACAAAAATGTGCCTGCAATTAATTGTTTGACAGCACTAAAATAATCGAATGAATGAATGAATGTAAAGTATTCTAGTGGTACTTACAGTACTTCATTCTTGACTTCTCAGCTCTTTACATAAGTCTTATCAGTCCACAGCAAGAGGATGTTCTTCCTTTCTACAAAGGTCAGTTAAGTCTGTTATCACTCTGCTGGGTAGGCCTTAATATTAAGGATATGAGAATATCTGTTATTTATCTGAAAATATTTGAAATGGGGCATTCGTGGCCTAATGAGAGTCTGACTGTAATCTGAATGCAAGCACAAACTCTGAGTATGGGACACCATTAATTTTTCTTAGTTTACATAGACATTAACTGTCAGTTTAAGTCCTGCATGTAAGCCATTGAGGTGAAAAGTAAGATTTAAAAGTATGGTATGTACAGTATATTATAAGATCTGTAATTGGTAGCTTTTGTATCATGAACTTGTTTTATAGTATTTCCCAATATATTTCCAAGTATATGTCATTTATTATGTAGTTAATCCAATTGTACTTTTTAAAGTACACTAAATAATTTAAAAGGTTAAAAAGGTTTCAGTGTTTTAAAAGGTATTGATTTACAACCCGCAATCCAGAAATGTTGGTATGTTGTTGTTGTTTTTTTATAAAATGACAACTAAAAGAATTTTAAATCCCATCAGCCATTATTTTATTCACAACAGAACATAGATAACATAACAAGGGAGAAAAGTTACAATTTTGTGCACAAAATGAGCTCATTTGAAATTGGATGTCCGCTATAGGTCTCAAATTAGTTAGGTCAGGGGCATGTTTACCACGGTTTAGCATCTCCACTTCTTTTCAAAATAGTTTGAAGACTTCTGGGCATCAAGGTTATGAGTTTCTGGTGTTGGAATTTGGTCCCATTCTTGTCTGGTTTCCAGCTTCTAAAGAGTTTGTGTTCATCTTTGATGTATTTTTTGCTTAATGATGCACCAAATGTTCTCTATAGGTGAAAGCTCTGGACTGCAGACAGGCCAATTCAGCACCCAGATTCTTCTTCTACGAAGCCATTGCTGTTGGTTTCGCATTGTCCTGCTGAAATACACAATGCCATCCCTAAAATAGACATTAACTGGAGGGAAGCATATGTTGCTCTAAAACTTTTATATACCTTTCTGCATTATAGTTCCTGCCAAAATATTCAAGCTGCCCATAACTTATGCATATCCCCTATACCATCAGAGATGCTGGCTTTTAAAACTGAATGCTGATAACACGCTGGATCCCAGCACAGTCACTCGCTCTCAGTCACCTGATTATTGATTGAGATCACCTGTTAACAATCAGAGGCACCATTTAAAAGCCATGCAGCTCAGTAGCTCATTGGCTGAGCTTGAGGTAACCACACTAACCTCTTGTTCTGCTCACCTCAGCTATCTGTGATCTCTGCTAACCAGCTTATCGCATTTCCAGTTGATGTCTCTAAAGCAAAGCCATACTCACCTGCACCGAGCACGTACCAGTCTATGATCAACGGGGAAAGGGGCGAAGAGGTTTCAAAAGGGACGTGGGAGAGGATCACGGCACTGGGATTTCTAACAAGAATGTCAAATTTGGGCTCATCTGACCATAGAACACATTTTTTGAAACAGTCCATTTTAAATGGGTCATATCCCACAGGATATGACAGCACTTATGGCTTCCTTGTTGCATGATAGAGCTTTAGCTGGCATCTGCAGATGGCATTACAGATTTGTTTACTGACAGTGGTTTCTGGAAGTATTCTTGGGCCCATTTAGTAATGTCAATGTCAGAATCATGCTGATGAGTAATTCAGTTTAGTCTGAGGGCCCAAAGACCACGGCATCCAACAAAGGTCTTCAGCCTTGTTCCTTACGTACATTTCTCCATTTTCTATGAATATTTTGATGATGTTATACACTGTATATGATGAGATCTGCAAAGCCTTGACATTGAGAAACATTGTTTTTGATGTCTTTAATTTTAAAGTATCTTTCTTACGCACTCTTTCACAGATTGGAGAGCCTCTGCCCTTTTTCATTTCTGAGAGATTCTGCCTCTTACTTTTTATGGAAAGTAATGCATACGTTACTTTTTCGTTTTTAAATATGGGCAAAGCTTGAGTGTTTGTTTTTAATAGCAGAAGTTCAATTCATAGCAAATTTAAAACCCCTTTCACACAAGTGTTATGAATAAATCTCAGGCTGAAGAAAAAGTAAATTAACATCTGTAAAGTAGAATACTGTCATAGTAAGCTGGATGTGCCAGCCCAGATCAGGGGATGGCACTTCAGCACCCCGGCGAACTCTTTGTGTTTTGTGTCTGTTTGCACTCATGTCTCCGCCTACCTTGTATGTTGCCTTGGTGTTTGATTCAGGTATCCGCCCATCTTGTCAGTTGTCATGGTGTTTCATTGTTGGCTCCGCCCATTGACCTTGTTTTATGTGTACAAATCCCTGGATGTGTTTGTGTGTCTTCACGGTTCATTGCACTGTCGTTCTGTTGTGTTTCCTTCCATGTTTTTGTATCTAATTGTTCTAGTTTGGATTTATCGTTGCCGACCCCTGCTTTCCCCGGATCTACGCCTTTGTCTCGCTCTTCGGACTGTGTTTATTGTTATCGACCCTCGCACGGACTCTGACTACTTTCTTGCTCTGCCTCCTCCATTGATGTTTGCTGGTAACGACCCTGATCGCCTGTCTGATTCTGCTCTGTGTAACTTAATAAACAGCCTGCACATAAACCCGTACGTCTTCTCGCCTCCTTCCCGTGACAAATGCAGGAGAAAAAAGTTCAATACTTTTCAGCAAAAAAACAATGAAGCACAATAGTTTTTTTTTGGTATGTTTGAATTGGATTATCAAATGTCAGCAGCAAAGACATTGGTTAATAAAATGGAATTAGATACATTTATGTAATTTAGGTTTTGCAGGTTAGCATCATATTCCGAGTTTATTTTAACTCATTTTGATGAAACTAAGTCTGTATTTTGAGAGTGAGATGAATGCACATTCACATTAAGTCTAGAACTATACTGTATTCACACACGGCACAATTCCTCTGTATTTCTGATTTCTCCCAATATGGGATCAGGAGACTTGTCAGTAAATAAATAAGAAAACAAAGTAACTGGCGTTACTTTTTGGAAAATTATTATGTAACTCGCGTTACTTGTAATGCGTTATCCCCAACACTGCCCATAGCACACATGGTCTCCCCATAGCAGATCTATACAGGTGGAGCTGGGGATGGTGGAGAGTTTCTGTATACTGATTCTGCTACAGCAAACACTAGCCAAGCATTTGAATGCTGAGCAATGAACTCTCTGGCTGCTGATACTGATAGACCTATCAGACTGTGCCATCTAGAGTTTCATGCCAGAACTTTGGTAATACACTCTTAGAGTAGACTGTGAGGGTAGGTTAAGGGTTAATTGAATACATTTAAATATACTTGCAAAGTTTCTCATAGTCAATTGGTTGTGGACCATTCAAAATAGTGTTAGAAGATATTAAGCAAACTGTACATTAATACTCTAATGACTGCTAGTTGACATGTAGCTGCAATGTTAGTAAAATGCCTAAAGTGGACTATCGAAATAAAGCGTTATCTTATATTTTGCTGTTTTGCCAGACCTTTGTAAAATCTGCAGGATTACCATTGCAAGTACTGCTTTTCATGTATTTCAGCTGAATCTCTTAAGCTCTCTGTGCGTGACAACTAGCAGTTTAAGGAGGATATTCCATTATGTCGGTCAGACCCCTTGATCTCTAAGTCCTCTTAATTATCCGTAGATCTGTACTTACCGATGTTGCTGCAAAAACGCATTTGAGAAAAGCTCAGAGAGAATAAGCGCATTAAAAATACATGCACGAGTGATCATTTTTATATACTTAGCGCATATTTTCCCAATGAATTGAATCCAATCAAGCAGAATCAATTCCAGCATAGGTTGGGGTTTTCATTGAGAGCGTTTGTTCCCTTGTCTCAAACCCCTTCCACCTGTTGTAATCTTATTTTCAGGCATGCCACCATCTGTCTCCTTTACTCTATCCCAGGCCACTTACCGAGAAAAAGCAACTGACAGAGGGACTTTTAAGTAGCGTTAGAGGCCATATAACCTCTTCGTGCTTAATGCTCTGGTTTATTTGGCAGGAAAGGTATGAATGGACCAGCTCGAGATGCATCACTGTCAAGTGCTTCGAATAATGAAAGGCATCTTCCTCCCTTACTAAGCCACTCATAGAGGTCAATACTAGAGGTCATGAGAGCACTCAAGCTTATGATTCCTTTTAGGCCTTATAATAAGGAGTGTGGTGTACAGTTTCATGACATTGGATTGCAATTGGATAAAAAAAAAAAAAATAAATAAAAAAACTCTGCAGACTTTCTGTACATGTCGCTGATTGAAGCAGACTATTTTTGTCTGTCTTTCTACAGGAAAATCATACAGCTGTGCAGTCCTCTATGTGTGGCCAGTTTGTTGAGAAGCAAGCATGAACTGAAATCATGCAGGAATGGGAATGAAATTGTATTATACATGGCCGGACTGTTTAATAGCTGATATACGTGTGAAGTTATCTAGATCCTTGACGCACCAGAAACTTGAGTAAAATGGGACATAATCTTACAATGGTAGTGAGCAGTTAGTTGTGACAACTGTTGCTAATTAGTTAATTAACCTAAAATGGAATTTGTTCTGTAGATTTTTGCTTTCTAACTTTATTATTTTTCGCCACTTACTAACTATTAACATTAACATTAATAAGATTTTAATATTTGCCAAAAGGCAGTCTCTTATGCTTTCCAATGTTGCAATTATTTTATTTAAAATTCTATTCAAATACTAATAATGTGAAAAATATCATTTCAATTAAAAATAGCTGTTTTTATAGTTATATCTCTATATATATTATATATATATATATATTATATTTTTTGTATAAACTGTAATAAATGTCTTGGGTGAATAGAATGTTCAAATGAATAGCATTTTTTTAATAGTAGAAAAGTAGAACTTTTTAATAATAAATGTCAATACCAACCTTGCTCTCTCTCTCTGTATATATATATATATATATATATGTGTGTGTGTGTGTGTGTGTGTGTGTGTTTTATGACAGTTTGGTGGGCCAATTTTTTTCCTGATTTTGCCCATACAAACCTACAGGCAGGCCCTGTTATTAACCTTCAAGCCATAAATAATAAAGCCAGTTGAAAAACGTTTGTGTTTCCATATGGCTAGCGAACAGCTAATGAGCACATCTCCACCTTGTGGACATGTTTTGAAATTTAAAGCAAGTTAATTAAAGCAAAATAGCTTGAGGTTGAAAATAAAGAAGAATATCTGACATTCAAAACAGCGTAGGATTTAAAACATATTTTTGTGGTCCCATGAAGCTCTTCTGTGCATAAAAAGTCCTATTTGCATTTCAAATATACCCTAGATCAAAAATAAGTACAGTTTCTCAGTGCTGACTCAGTGTGGACACTTTGTTCCGTCTGTGCACTCTTTGAAATTACTGCATGAGCTCATAAACACACTGGTTGGCTCCTTAACATCTGCATAAAAGATGACAGGCAACAAAAATACATCAGTTTAACTTCTCAAGAAAAAGTCCTGACACATTTCAGTATGGCACTTGGCAAAATAAAAAACAAAAACAAAGATGACATGTCTGGCTCTGGTAAAAACCCGAAAGGAGCCAACATAGCAACACAACCTTCGTATTTTTAAAAGATGAAAGATTGAAACAAAAAGCTGACACAAATCTTAAAAGAGTTTGCATATAAATAATGGCCAAAACATGCCTCCTCGCTACATTATAAATAATGAACGTGGTTATATTTAAGGAAAATTTACAGCCTCTCAGACGTTGCACAGTCCGGCATTCTGGGCATCGTGTTATTACCCATTTTATCACATAAATAACCACAAGTATACGAGATTAGAATTGATTGGCCAGGCCCTACACAAGACTTGTTTCATTTTTAGTGTTAAAGATGGTGCTCATCTCAGAGCTAGCAGCTTCCCACATGCAGAGCCCAGGCAGAGGTTAAGCACAACGGCCTGGCTTACAATCATTATCCAGCCCGGGACGAACAAGGCTTATGAAATAATAAAAAAAAGTTTAAGAAGAATCAGTTTTAGTGTATGTGTATGTGTGCGCTAAACAAGGAAGGTTGAAGACTTTGACCCGCGTGTGGGTATGTTCTTCCTAGCGTGGGATGTAGCGCCTTGGGAGAAGACATGCCACCCAGCTGACCTTGCAGTAAAGCATGCAATAATTTATTCATTGCTTATCGTACTGGTTTTGCACACGCTGATGCAATGGAAATGTGCTTTTCCCCTCACTTTCAGCCGCTTAATAGGTTCCCTCTGAATTGTTCTTTGACCCGGTGTGGGACCTATCGATTCCATCTCCATCCTTGCTTAAGAGCACCCAGATTGCGATCTTAATTTGCAATCTAATCTATTGGTTTTCAGTTGCTTTTTCTCTCGGTGAGATTAAGTGAAAACTGCCTTTCCCCTTTAGCACATTCACCGGCCCACCCTCATAGTGAAATCAAAAGTCACCTTTAGATCTAATTATTAAACTGCAGTGCCTCCCGGAGCTATTAAAATGCCCCTTATTTGAGAGTGTCCAGCTGGCAATGTCAGATAAATGGCACACTATGAATCTTCTTTTACAATAGCAATCAACTGAATTGCAGACAGCATGGTTAAACAGAACATATTCTTTGAATAAAGAAAATAATATGTACATTATATACAATTATATTTTTATTATTTATTTATATTATAATGTAAAAATGTTAAACATGTAGGGGGGAAACTGTAACTTCCATTATTATGTATGCTTTATTAAAAATACGGTACTTGTCAAAAGTTTGAAAACATTAGCATTTTTAAATGTTTATTTAAATGTTTTCTTATGCGTGTGAAGGCTGTTTTTGTGTGCACAAAAAATACAGTAAAAACGTTGAAATATGATAGATTAACATTAAAATGTTTGTTGTGTGTGTGTGAGAGAGAGAGATTTTAATAGACTTTAATATAAATTAAAGCTTTTTTAAAGCAATTAAAATACATTAAAATACTTTCTCCTATTCCTGATTTATGCAAAGAGACAAACATACTGTACAACAACACTCAAACAATTGAGGTCGGTAAAAAAATTTAATCATACCGACCCCAAACCTAACTATCTTCCGATGTTTGTCAATTGCAGTAATGAGCAGTCAAATATTTAAGAATTATAAATGATATTTCCTAATAACCGTTTTCTGTAACAACACTGTATACAAGTCCATTGTAAGTTGATCGAAGGTAATAGTTTATAATGTTAACATATTTAGATTTTAAATAAATGCTATTCTTTTTCCTCATAGAATCCTAAAAAAAAAATACAAAATAAAACGAATCCACAAAATAGTGAAGACTGGCTGCTGAAAATTCAGCTAGAAGTCTTTACTGTACTTTGTATCAAATTAAACATTAAAAATTTTAAATGGAAATTAAATTAATCCAAACATTTGACCACCAATGTATATATAAATGGTGAAAAATGGTCAAGAACTTTTCTTGGTTCCAATTGCACTTACACTCGAAAACAGCCAAGGTCAGGTTTCTTCATTCAATACCGTACATACTGTCATTTATTATTTACAGACAGCAAAAAATTGCTCATCAATTGTTAAAATCAAACATAACCACTATATCCTCACTGACTACTGACTGTTTCCATGACTTCGAAGTTTAATGATGCCAGTCTATTGCACGCAGAATTGAGCACCAAAATAAACATTTGATTAAACATTCAGGGATACGCACTCTGTGTAATTAAACTGTATTAGGTTAATTACCTCTCCCTCGACAGTCTAATTAAGTAGACGGAGCTTGACATCCCTTCAGGTGTGGGTTACACAATTAGGTGTACTCTTACAATTATGGCAAGTACACAGAGAGGTGAATCGTATAGACTGTGATCCCTGAAACTGACTTCGGTGGGGGGAATTTTCCAGAAACTTCTTCTCATCCCTTGATATCCTCAAAGAGGAGCTCACTGCAGGCGATTTCTAATAACGCCAACCTTTTAGCACAGCTGTCCATCATGTGACTGGCTGTTGTGAAGATTATTTCTCAACGAGGACTAACTGTCTTTGCATGTCTTTCTTTGACCTCTCACAGCGCTCAAATTGAGCTTTTAGTTCTAGCGCACGTTTGATTTTCATCTCAACCCTGCTTTCACAAGTAGAGAAAGAATGAAGGAATAGTTCCAGGACGTCCATGTGACTGTTGGGTCGTCTGACACCCGCTGGAACTGGAGGATAAGATCAAACAGGCCACAAAAGTATCATTACCTGTGCTGTCAAGGCCATTGATACGTGTCTGTGAGCATGAGCAGCCTGCTTACGCATGTAATCAATATTAATGAGGTAAACATTCCGCTGATTCATTTTAAATGTATTAATGAGATAAGTATTCTGCTGATTTATTTTAAATTGCTTCACCCATTCTTGCCGTTCACTTGGCTACGAGGTATCATTAATGTTTAATGGTGCTTGTTGTGAACAAAGTTAGCTGAAAAGACTTGATTGATAAAATACTTTCTCCTATTCCTGATTTATGCAAAGAGACAAACATACAACAATACTCAAACGTTTGGGGTCGGTAAAAAAATTTAGTCACACCGACCACAACTGAACTATCTTCCAATGTTTGTCAATTCCAGTAAACAGCAGTCAAATATTTAAGAATTATAAACGATATTTCCTAATAACCGTTATCTGTAACAACACTGTATACGAGTCCATTATACAAATATCTGAAATTGTTGCTATTTTCATGTCTCTCATTTTACATGCAGAATTTGAAGTATGATTCGTACAAACACAAATGTTGTCATAACGTTAATACTAATATTTTAGCATTTTAATATTATTAGCACTGTGATATTGTTGCAAAGATTGTTTTTTTTTGCATGGCTGATTGTTTCAAACATTGTAACAGATAATTTTCTATAAGGCTTAGGCTGTTGATACACAGGCACCTATTTGAGCAGTTTTGCAGGGCATTGCTCAAAAAGTTGCTCAGTGTATCATCAGTTTACAGCTAAAGTTCTTAAAATATTTGAACTAATTGTAAAAAAAAAATTATTTTAGTGCCTAGCTGTGTATTAAACAGGATAATGTACAGTAAGCAATTGTTATTTCAAAATAAATTTATTCAGGGTGATACAAGATGGCAGTCATTATCCCTGTACATTCTGCCTAACATATCAGCTTACTTAAAGCAATTAAAGGCCTTAGATATAATGCAGCACCGGTTTTGAGCTAGAAATCAGAAACTGATACCCTATGCCACTTTAGAACTAACTGTCTGTCCCACACAAGTCATTTTCACCCTCATCATCAGATTCAGTCATTATGATGTTATCAAACAAATGTATCAAACTTGAGGACTTTCCAAATTAGATAAGAAGATTAGATGCACTTATTCTCTCCTCCATTTGTAGCCTAAAAAGCTTTTGTCAGCCGCAATAATGGCACAAATAAGACTCTCTGTCTGACCTTTTCCCAGATACCGCGGGGCACAGTCTTGGCTGTCTGTGCAAACGAAGACTGCCAGCAAAGCGCCACAGAGGGATGACAGAATGTCAGGAAGTTCTCCATCGCTGTGATATGACACCGATCTGCTGGCAAACCGTAAATAATGAGCCCTCGTTCATCAGAAACCAGAACACTGACGCTTTGCTGCCCAGCCAAGATTGACCTAAGAAGATAGGTGAGTTTCAAAGAAACTGGACCCTGATGATTTGTGTTTACAGTCAAGTGGAAATAAAATTTTTTATGGTCTGAGGTTTTGATGAGCGCTGAGACATTTCTGAAGCACTGTAGAGACTGAATACATGAATGTATAAATAAACTTACATTTATCCAAGCATACAAACAATAGCAAACTAAATGGCATAACTCATATAGCACAGGCAGTGAGGAAACTAGTTTTAGCCAGGAGTAAGCCTACGACTACTTCAGGGGGTCTAGAGAACTTAAAGGAAAATTAGTATGTAGGGGAGATTGGGACACAACATAACCCTTTTTAGCTTCCTCTGATTTGTAGTAATATCTTCCAAATAGTATTTGCTTTTGATGCACATTATATAGTGTTGATAATGTATATAGTAAAATGAAATACCTTTGTCCTGCTAGCACCTACAAATGAAACATGACCAAAGAATATTGAGGATATTGGTGAAACAGATCTACCAGAAGCGTTTGCATAGTGTCAAAGGTTTCTATTCATAATATGTTTTTGCAGCATTGAGCGATCAAGCAGTGTTGATTTCTTCAACGCAATGACCAATCAGATGCATTTACATCAGTCTCAACTCAGTATGGCTTAAAGTGCTTTTGTACGCCTCTTTCATTATAACAATTTGTAGACACAATATGAGAATCCCTGTATAGTTTAAAGAGCTTGTTTATTAAGAGAACTGTGTGAGATCACTATGAACTATTCACTCCAAAAAATTATTTATTGGATGAACTCAATTTAATTGTCGGCAGGATTTACATCCAATAAATATGTGTAGCCCCAACTCATAAAAAACAAATCAATGTGAGGAAATTTAATTAAGCTGGGTCAACTCAATTTTATCAAATATAGTTTTAACGGAATTGATACATTTTATACTTGTTGAACTCAAAATAAAACATTTAACCGGGAAAATAAATGAATAGGAAGACATTCTTGTACAATGAAAAAAAGAAAAGAAAAAAATATTTGTTTGATTTACTTAACTTTAGGCATTAACAACTTGTTACGCATAACATAAGATGGTTTTGATACATCCTTGGCATGCCCAAAGTATTATAAGTATTATTATTATTATTATTATTACAACTTTGATTCATGTTAGCAGGTCCCCAAGCACACGTTTGCTAAACTTTACCACAATGGTAACCTCCAAAAACACTAACATAGCAGAAGGTATTTTAAATACAAACATAAAAGAGCATTTAACGTTAACAAGTCTCCCAATATTATTATCTTTATAAAAAAGGCCTAAAATAACATTTTATTTTAAGATTTACTATCCTTATCCAGCCCTGTGCAAAGCATGATGGGAAGGGGAAATCCACTTCACAGTTACACAAGTAAAATCTTTTATTCTTTCAAAATGAAAATATTTGAAAATAGTTGAAACAAATCAGAACTGTTTCAAGTCAGTTTAACACAATGCAGTTGTTTAAATAGGGAACCAAACATAATGGTGTTACATGATAATAATTGTTTTTAATAAACTGAATATTGTTGGAGAATCTGTTTTTTGAGAGTAGATGAGGGACACATTTTAGAAGTTTTAAAGGGAGCACTCTCACATGCTTTGTATGCTAAATTATCTATTCTATTATCTATAAGTGGTCTATTTTTCTTTTTTTTTAAAGAAATTTCAATTGTTTTTTATGCTGCTAAGAGGACCAGCAGCCACACACTGCTGCAAATGAATCTGCTGCATGTACAGTAAATCTGCGATTCACTTTCAAATGACATAATGATAACCATTGCCACAGGCAGGACAAAAATATGAAATGTCAAAGTAGATTATTAAGGTGAGAGCACCCGCGGTTATATCAGATGCACCCTTAGTGATTTGATTCTGGAACCGGGCCTGTGCTGATTAGAGGTAGAAGTGATGATTCATGTAACCATGTGGTTAATGTGGCAAATGTGGTCCATTTTTATACAAGACACTGTGGCTGTACTGCGTGTATTGCAAGAACAGAAGCAGATGTTAGGCTAAATTTGAAACAATCTTGTCTCTCTTCTCTGATTAACTGTAACGCAGCAAAATATCTAATGGTCATTTATAAAGTGACTCAACTTAAAGTATTTAGAAGTTGTTCAGGAAACCCAAAACCGATCGTGAACCACTTACTTAAGATACTGTATTGTCACAAGCCGCGCCTCTGTGGCGCTCTCCGGAAGACTGCAGCGGGAACCTTCGCCTGAGTTCTAAAGTTCCTACCCGGACTCTTTTCCCGCACGTACCTTGGGTTCTTCCGCTCGCGCATCCCGCCATTTTGTGCGCTATTCAAGCGGCAGGTGGATGCGTAGTCGGCGCGAAGTTTTGATTTGCATCTGCTGTCATCTCTGAGCGTTTTTCCCATTGGATTTCTTGTTTATTGATTTGGACTGTTTTCTGGATTTTGTCACTCGCTGCCTGCCCCGACCCTTTGCCTGGACTATCGTTTGGCTTATTGGATTTCCCCTTTGCTGTTCTGCTGTGTTGTGGATTTTACTGTCGTCTGTTTGTCAGTAAAATAAAAAGCCTGCAAATGGATCCAACTGACTCTGGAGATTCATTACAGAAAACTTCGCCACCACCGGATCCAGCGGCTTTTTATCACATGATGGGCGAGATGGGCCGTCAGGCCTCTGTACTATCTACCCACCAGACTCAGCTGGAGAAGCTCACCAACCTTACGGATGAGCTAGTTCGCTCCATCCAGGCCCTCACCACTGCAACCGCGGCCTTGAGTCAAGCATCACTGCCCGCCGCTGCTCCTCCAGTCACTCCACCAACTCCGCCAGTTCCCACAGCGGCCACCAGCCCCGCTCGACTGGCACTTCCCGAGAAATACGATGGAGCCGCAGGCAAGTGTGAGGGTTTCCTGCTGCAATGTGACATCTACATGACGCAGCAGGCTCAGAGCTTCACTTCTGATGACAGTAAGGTGTCTTTTATCTGCTCGCTTCTCACCGGTAAGGCACTGGACTGCACTGTGGAAAGGACACAACATGAGGTTCCCTCCATACCAAAGCTTTCTCCAGGAGTTCCGTGAGGTATTTGACCACTCCGTCGATGGCCGGGACGCCAAGGACGAGATCATGATGCTCAAACAAGGCACTTCGTCCGCGGCGGAATATACCATGACGTTTCGAACCCTCACAGCCCAGACGGGATGGGACGCGGATGATCTACCGATGCGGCTTGAGAGAGGAGTTACAGACCGAGCTGGCTAGCCGGGACCAGGACCGGTCCCTCACCGAGTATATGGACCTGGCCATTCGCACCGACCATCTTCTGCGTTCACGCAGGCCACGCCGCCCATCCACGCCGCCCCAATCTCTCTTAGCCCTGCCTTGAGGATTGATGTTTTGCTGATGTATAATGACTGTGCCATACCTGCTGAGGCCTTGGTGGATTCAGGTGCCGCCGGCAACTTTATTGATGAGGATTTTGCCACTAAATACCATCTCCCTCTCCTTCCATGTTCTCCCACCATGGCAGTGGCAGCCCTCGACCGCCGGCCCCTAGGAACTGGACGCATCACCACACAGACAGCCACTCTCACCCTATGCACCAGTTTACTGCACTCCGAAGAGATTTCGTTCCACGTCATCGTCACCTGACCCCCCGTTGATCCTGGGCCTGCCCTGGCTGGAACTACATAACCCCACCATCTGCTGGCAGTCCCGTCAGGTCACCCGCTGGTCCCAGGGTTTTCCCGCTCTCCCAGCCTGAGTCTGAAAGTATGGAACAATACATTCAGGAGGAGCTAGCCAAGGGATTCATCCGGCCCTCCACCTCACCAGCGTCAGCGGGCTTCTT
>JAUMHI010000070.1:6815028-6834571 GCA_032359435.1 Enteromius unitaeniatus | reverse complement strand
AAACCAGGCACTGCTCATCACCTGTCCAATACAGTCCCAACAGTGAAGCATGGTGGTGGCAGCATCATGCTGTGGGGTTGTTTTGCAGCTGCAGGGACAGGACGACTGGTTGCAATCGAGGGAAAGATGAATGCAGCCAACTACAGGGATATCCTGGACCAAAAACCTTTCCAGAGTGCTCATGACCTCGGACTGGGATGAAGGTTTACCTTCAAAAGAAGACAATCTTGTTGCATTTTTCCCAAAAAGACTCATGGGTGTATTTGATCAAAAGGGTGCTTCTACTAAATACTGAGCATGTGAGCATGTGTTTTTCTTTTTTAATAAATCTGCAAAAATGTCAAAATGTTATTCTGTGTTAATAAGGAAAATAAATGAACTTAAAGAATTTTAGCAAATGGCTGCAATATAACAAAGAGTGAAAAATTAAGGGGGTCTGAATACTTTCTTTACCCACTGTGTATATATATATATATATATAAAAACACAGTTTATATACACAGAACAAGTTTTTCTTTGATATAGATGTTTAGATGTTTACATAATATATGAATTATGTATATATAAAAAAAATACAATATTTACATGTATATACATTTATTTACATGACCAATAGTGCAATACAAACACATGCATGTATATATTTAAGAAAAATACGTTATGGTTATATAATATAAAATATAATAATATAATAATATAATGTATTATTATATAATTTATATACATATAAATATTTTCAAAATATACGCTGTATGTGTGTGTATTTCTATATACATAATAAATAAACACAGTACACATGCATTAGGTAGTCAAAAACTTATTTTGGATGTGATTAATTGCGATTAATCATTTGGCAGCACTTTTATATTTTATACTATATGTAAATATATTTAATATAAAAACATAATTTATTTGTCTTAAAAATATACATGCATGTGTTTGTATTATAATTTAGATAATAAATATGCACAGTACTCTACTCTAATAAAACCTGTAAATGCTATTATTACATTTTTGAATTGTAAATATAAATATCTATATAATTATAAATATTTATGTTGGGTGAAAGGCATTTATCTAATGCACTAGAAAACAATGTGTGACTTGTTTTTTTGATTTGTTAATCGTTTTTGGCCATACTAGTCAAACATCTGAAAATAAATGTATACTGTATGTAAATGTCACCCTTTATTCCCTTTCAAGTATCATTCAAAGACCAACGCCAGTGAGCCGCAGTATAATGTCTATTGAAATCAAACTAGGGCCCCTTTGATACTCGTAGAATATATTTATAGAACGCACCATTTGTTCCTCAACCATTGTGTCTGTAGTCCTGTGACACCTCATGTGTATGGATGGATGGTCTCCAAACTATTGCATCCTTTCATCTTTTTTTCCACTTGGCCCTGTTTGAAAGACAAAGCAGATGCAGTTTTAGAGGCTTAATTACTGTTATGGAGGGAACTTTAATAGCACAGACCCAGGCAGGTCATTCAACACCACCTGAAACTCAATACAGCAGCTTCATTTCTAATAATTGCTGTGACTACATATCCTCACGTATTGTTATACATTTTAAATCACACTTCATGCCGTATGCATGGCTCCCCAAGGCAAATGGGATCAAAACAAGGACCGACAACCACCACTGCATGGAAAAGTGCTTTCTTATATCGTGTAAAATCTGCTACAGTACTAATGCAGTGCATATATGGCTTAGTGCCAAGCTACATATCATGTATTGAACGCTGCCAGTCATAAAAAAAGTCAATATACAGTATATCTTGTTGACACTGGCTTCAGTACAGCTGACACTGTTGGTGTCTATTTAAGCCTGCTTTATGGCATTGAGGTTTCAAGTCACACCTGGTGATTATCAGTATGGATTTATTCATTATTAGTCTTTCTCCCTCTAGCATGTAATAATGTTATTTAAGACTATGTGCAGCTTTATTTATGATGTTACAGATATTTAAAAAATTAGTAAAATGTAAAACATTTGACATTTAAAAAAATATAAATTTTATGAGCATAAATAAATATTAAGATTTTATAAAAAAAAAAACATTAAAATACAGTGCACCTACAGTTAAAACCTGATTATTGTTAACTGTCAATAACCTTATGAAGAACAAATATAAAATGTAAATTTAAAAGTAAAAAAGTTTAAATTACTATATATATATATTTAAGTATTATGTATATACCACCTTTATAAATAATATTATAGATTATTATAATTAAATAAATACACAATAAATAAAAAGACAAAAAAGTAATATAAAAAATATTTATATGTTAAAATATAAGTATTTATATGTATGTCTATATGGTATGTATTAAGCTGTTGATTGAAACCTTTCAGTAAATTGCATTTGGTGTATAATGCATTAAACATCATAGCTGACCATTTTTGTTTAGTTCCATTTAGTAATTTTACAGTATGGCCAGTTTATTAATGTTAATATACATTTTGTTTTTTATGCATATAATACAATTTTAAGATTCATTTAACTCCAGCAAGTGACAGATATTTTACAGGTAATTCGTATTGATTTATTATTTTTATTCTATGCCTCTTCATGTACATAAACCTGGATAACAGCTATAATAACACGATCAGGCTATTTTAAGCCTAAATATGGCCAAACTGATATCTCACCTAGCATTCTTGTGGTGGACCATTAAACTCATGAGAGAGGGAAAAAGAGAGAGAGAGAGAGTTCCTGCTAAAGTTGATCTGCTGCTGTCCTTGCTGATGTACAGACCAATCCAATTAGGTTTCACCTCTAGGCTGTGATGCAGCTCGTGCTTCAGACGATCTATTCCGTCCACACACACACACACACACACACACACACACACACACACACAGATACACACACACGCGCGCTCGGTGTCACTCTGCAGCTCCACACACACTGTGCGCACCCTCCGCTTTTAGGCGTCCGACATCTGCAGACATCCCGACTCACCGTGTCAAGCCATCGATGGAGGCAGCGCTCTCAGCGAGAAAAGGGGAGCTCTTTTAGTCACAGAGATTTGCCGCTGTTCTGTGAGATCTCCTCACCCTTTTCATGTTGAACAAAATGTGGAACACATGTCCGGTCATAACCGAAGCCTCCGTTGAGAGCTAGGAACCTTTAAGGAAACCCGCAGGCGTCTTTTCTCCCGTTTGCGCACACAGCGATTTGTATATGCAAACGGTGGTTTACTTCAGGAAGGTAAGGAATATAGTTTGTTGCATGAACATTGTTATGACAAGTCGTGATGCCGAGACGTCACTTGTTTGAGTGGAACTGCTGAGATCAAGTGAAAGGAGATGTGTTTTTGTTTTTCAGAGCAGGTTCATGTTGACATAGCAAGGCTACAAAGTTAAAGGCAATCTCAAACGCATACAGTAGAACGGTTTTAATAGACGCTGAGACGTTTGACAGCTCTTAATGTGAGAAACACAGAGGTACAGACGGTCACAAGTTGTAAACGTTTAGATGCTTAAGAATATATCTTACTTTAATGCTTTGGTAAATAATATAAGATATTGTAGCTAATGATTATGAAAGAAAAAAAAGACTGGGTCTGTTTGGGAGGAAGACTGAAACTGTTGCATCTTTGCAGTTTGAATGATTTGTAACCTTATAATGTAAAATATTTCTGAATTAACTAGTTTTATTGGTATTTTTTTCAGTATGACAGAATCAGTCCAATATTACACCAATCGTTGTCAGTTTTAAGGGATTAGGTAAAAAAAAAACGGAAATTTTTGCATAGTTAATGCAATAAAATGTATTTTGTGCATAAAATAAAATAAAGAACTGATGCTTTTATATTTGTTTAAGGATGAAATAGGAGATCTGCATGTTCTGACAACCATTATATCTGCTTACATATCGACTAACATTTGACTCCCGAATGTAACCTTGAAATGATAGAAGGCCAATGATGAATATTGAATGTGGCTACGAGATAATGCTTGTGTTATTTACTAATTCTAGTTTAAACAAGAAGTGCCACTATTCTCTTAGCTTAGGTTTTGGTGAAGTATATCGGAGCTTAAGTTTCTTCTTTACATACAGGGCACGCTTGGCTGGTGATATGTAAATCGCATCTAATGCTGGCATTTAGTTCTGCTTCCAGATGTACTTTGCAGAACAATTACAGCACAATCTGACATATCCCTAATGGATCTCAAAGTAGGGACATTTCCTAAATAATTACGAGCTGGGATATTTTCCACTGCATGGAGAAAAAAAAAAAGTCATTTCAAATTGGAAACAACAGGTGTCTGTCTTTCTTTACAGCCATGGAGGGACTCGTCTAAGGAGGACCCAACATAGTCATCTTTTTCCAGTTATCTTCTGGTTGATTTTCATCTTTACACCTCTTCCTGTCAAGAGCCGCCCGTCTCCTTGCACACAATGGCAGAGAAGACCGGACTTGAGGTTCCGAAACCTGGAGGAAGATCTGCGGCTTCACTTCCACCTGAGCCTATCGAGATCATCCGGACCAAGGCCCGCTCCAGAAGGGTCCGTCTCAACGTTGGAGGCCTCAACCATGAGGTCTTATGGCGGACCTTGGACCGGCTTCCCAGAACCAGATTAGGCAAGCTCAGAGACTGTAACACCCACGAGTCTCTAATGGAGGTCTGTGACGACTACTGCCTGAATGAGAACGAGTACTTCTTTGACAGACACCCTGGTGCGTTCACGTCCATCTTGAATTTTTACAGAACTGGAAAGCTGCACATGATGGAGGAAATGTGCGCTCTGTCTTTTGGACAAGAGCTTGATTACTGGGGCATAGATGAAATCTACCTGGAGTCGTGCTGCCAGGCTCGCTACCATCAGAAGAAAGAGCAGATGAACGAGGAGCTCAGGAGAGAGGCAGAGACTTTGAGAGAGAGGGAAGGAGAGGGTGAATTTGATAACACCTGCTGCCCGGACAAGAGGAAGAAACTTTGGGATCTTTTGGAGAAGCCAAGTTCCTCAGTTGCTGCTAAGGTAAGGTGCCGTGGTACACGGTGTGACAGTCTGGGCCTCCAGTGGCGTTTGGCAGGTTGCCAATAACCATTTCCATGTAACAACACAAACCCTTCCTTATTAACGATGAGGTGCTGCTGTCCAACTTCATTGTGTGTTCTGTTTCAGAGTAGCTCTGTTCCCAAATGTCACAAGCTGCAGGTTGCTGACTTCTAAGACAGCAACCTAGCTGTTATAAAACCTCATAAATTACCAATTTGGAACACTCTACATTGGCTGTACTGCACAAGAAATTCAGCAATAGAGTTTAATGTTAGCATGTTGCTAAGCTAACACCATAATACTCTTTGCTTTGTTCTGTTCCCAAACCTAGTAGCATTTTTTTTCACCAGACAGCTGCTTTCTATATTTCATAGAAATTTTAGCTAATGTGATTGCACCTTAATAAGCATAAAAAATAGCACATAATCAATTATTTAGTAATGTATTCAGTGGTAAAAAAAAAATAACAGCAAAAAATACACTTTGATAAACCTCTGGTAATGATGTTTTTAGTACAGATTTTGTATTACTTTTTAAATGATATGTTAATTATACATTGCGTATGTAAATATGCACATTATACATTTATTTTATATCTTAGATATGGGATTCTATGCTTTGCGAACATGTTGCTTGGCCAATTGAGTGTAATACTAATTTACGGTAGCAGGGAAAGAACTTTTTTGTAAGTGTAAGAAGTACAGTGGGTGTAAAAAATGCGATAAGTGCTGATGGTTCTCGTCTGTGGTGGAAGAGCTTGTTTTTCGTTATGGATCACAGACAGTTGGCACCAGTTGGCAGTTAGCTGTCGTATGCAATGTGTGCAAGAGCAGCTCTGCTCGTTGAGTCAGAGTGGCTATGTATGTCACATTAGAACTTATGAACTTAACCATGCATAAAATGCATGGCATTTAGGGCATATTTGCTGAATTTTTGAATGCCATATTCATATATATGTACGAAGGCCATGTTCCTTTAATCTCACACAATGCTACATCTATCCAATTACGTTCATCTGATCATGCATTGTACTTGCTCACAATGCAGAGAGAACCATTGGCTGCATGTCCCGTGTAGCTTCTAATGTGTGCCTGTATCTATGGGTTTACAGTACACTCTAAATCATCCATTGGCTGGGGGGAACGCATATGAAATTCAATCACTGATCATTTACGAGGAGTATCCAGCATAGAGCTCAGCGCAGATAAGGATTATATTTCACGTCTGAGATAGCGTATCATAAAAACATCCCCTTAAAGTATGACAAAACTACATGGATGTGAGACATAACGGAAATATAGAGTTTTTAGCATAACGGCTTTGGACGTCCTGCAGTGCGTGTTGTTTTTACCACAAATGCAGTGTCATCTGTTTTGTTGGACATTTCCTCCACCTATATGGGAATCATGGCTGATTCAATTTCAGCCTGCCTCCACCCACTTAATTTATGATACAGGCTCATGATGGAAAGAGCAGGAAGATTGTGGTAATATAGAAGGCATCGGCAGTTTCCTGCCCTGGGTGTGGATTATAAGAGCTCTGACACTCACTGTGGTCTGGGAACACTGTGGTAATGCCTTGATTTTACCTCACAGGCAAGGGAGGGAGAGTCATTTGTGTTTGTCACTGCTCTGTTAGGGCTTTCTAAACAGCATGCAAAGGCACAAAGGAGGAAATTACATGCTTTGAGTGTATAGTGTGCGCGTGTGTGTTCCCAAATGTACAAACAACAGCTTGCTCATAGATCTTTGCCTTAGAGCCTCATGCAGTTTGAATGAGGGAAGCCTCTTTATATTCACGGGAAATCCCTCATATCAAAATAGGTGCATGGTGCAGAGAAACCAATTTAAAGCTGAAGCATGTCATTTTTGTGTTACCAAACATGGGCGCACTTCTGTACTATACTGTAGCATACTGTAATTAGCTAAATATGGTTGTTAGTACTTTTGATCTCTATTGGTAACTTGCGATCATTGTTGCTTCTGGAAAAGTACCTCAGAATGATTTTTGTTGAAAATGTAGTTTATTTTCAGTCAGTTTGTCTTTTTGGCGCAATTTAGATAATTTTGTAGTTTAGTGGTAGTATTTTAGGGATGCCAAAGTTAATGTGTTAACTGGTGGAATTTTAAGATATTGCATTTCTCAGTCTAGTGTAATTTGGTGGTATTTTCATGTTTAATGCATTCAGGTTTTAAAATATGTTAGTCCTGTCAAACTATTAATAGTGATTAATCACATCCAAAATAAAAAAAGGTTGTTTACATTTGTGTATGTACTCTGTACATTTGTTATGCATATGTAAATACACACCATCTATATATTTAGGAAAAATATGTTAAATTTTTATATAAACGTATTAATATATAACATAATTAACATGAATATAAATATATACATGTAAATATAGAAAAAATATATACTGCTTGTGTGTGTATTTATATATACATAATAAATATACAGAGTACACACAGATATATTATGTAAATAACAATTTCTTCATTTTCATTTTTAGTTATTTTTGCAATCCTGTTGTTTGTTCTTTTATTCGCTTCCCAATTATGTTTAATGGTTAATTTTTATTTATGCATTTCGTTTATGTTTGTATGTAATTTTATATCATCACTTATACAACTTTACAGACCTGTTGTGAGCTACAAAGTTTTAATTAATGATATATGCCTTTGTATATATATTATTTTCAATTTATTCAATAAATTACACCAGTCAGAGAATCATGATAAGTAAATTGCGGCAAAAAAACATGACCACCATGTGCCATGCAAATGACATAAATTCAGTACACTTACACTCTCAGACTTGGCTTTATATGCATATTTTGCTATACACATGAAATATTGCTTTTATTGTTTGTAAACAATTATTATTTTTTTATTAAGTATAGTATAGTAGTTCATTATAGTATAGTATTGTTGATTTCAGAATAGTAGTTTTAGCTAAACTAAAGCAGTAAAAAAAAAACTAGTTTGTTTGGTTTATGGATTGAAACTCTTAAACAAACCCTTTTTACAAATACAGTAAATATTTTGAACCAAGGCTGCTTAAAAAAGTGAATGGGCACAACTGCACTCAATAACTCTATCTAACAGGTTCCTATTGGTTATACTTATACTATGCGTAACACTGGTTGTATTAATGTTGGCCACGCTCCCTTATCTGCAATTATTTGGAAAAAGAGAAATAGAAGTTTTTTTGAGGCTTATTTTAGGCTCGTTATGTTAGACCAAATTACTTATTTTTTAAGACAGAATTGATTCCGCTTTAAGCTGCAGAACCTTTACAGAGTGAGAGAAAGATGAGAAAAAAGGTTAAAAATGGTCTTAGGAAATAATCCGATATTTCCCTGGTCAGTAAAGGACCATTACCCGTTCCGAATCGCCCTCCCACCGCTGCGACACTGCTCGCACACATGCAGAGATCTCATTACATCTCCTCAGAGGAATCTCCACTAATGTGTCCAAACATTACAACACCCAGCAATCATTCACCACGCTTCCTTCCCAGTGAACACAGGTTAAAAATGGAAAAAGAGATGACTGACACACTGTTTAGGGGGTCAGATAAAAGGCAGAGTTCCATTAGCCCAGTACAGCATGCATTTTGAAAAAAAAAATAAAAATAATGATGGGCTGGATTGAGAAAAACTGTGAGAAACCCCAGCATGCATCATCTCCCAAATCAGTTCTTTTAAAACATTGTCCATGAATAATAAATGTAATGGTCAGTTCACACACAAGCACAGATTCACAAACACACACACATACAGTAGAGCTTGATGTAATGTCGTGGTCTTGACTTACAGAGGTAACATTCACAGAGGAGAGAGAATCATTTGGGAGAGTTGCACCTTGACGCTATATGCCTATAAATAGGCAGCTGGCTAATGCAACAGTAGCCTAAGGTGAGGGTACAACATTTTCACTCACCAAGGGGATTGTACCAAAGGACGAAAGATATAGGAAGTCCTTCACAGGACAAACCGAGAAAGACTGGTAAAAACAAAGCAAGATGCATTCATCCAAATGAAAGACATTCATCTTTATAACGAATCTATCATTTAAAGATTAAATATAGAATTTCTAGACTGCATTAATAAATCAAGGTGGAGGTGATGGAAATGCACTTTCATGTACAGTAGTGGAGTGCTTGTGTGGCGTTATACAGTAGGGTCATGCATCATACATAAAACCATATGTTTGACCACATCTGAAGAATTTTCCTCCAGGAACTAAACCACAAATGGGTAACACTGGGTATGAGCACATGTCTTTCATTTTATTATAATCAGAGTTGTAAATAAACAAAGTATCTGTAAATACAGCTTTATAAGATATACAGTAGGAGGCCATATTCTTACCAGATGCATTGCTTCAGGTGCTTTTAGTAAGTGTTCAAATTAATAATTTTACTTGCCATATAATTATCTTTTCTTCTTGTGCATTTTATATGTTTTAAATGCCATTGTAATTTCATTACTTAAATTTTTTTTACAAAAAATAAATAATACAAAACATATCAACATAAGGACCCCTTCTAAAACATTACATTTAACATGCACTGAACATCATTTATTATAAATACAATTAATTCAGTATATGAATGTAAAAAAATTCTACATTCAATGGAGAAATAAAAATTCTGGCTAATAACTTGAGCCGATAATACTAATGACTAATAACCGATAACCGATATTTTGCGTAAATCAATCAAAAATATTACTCTGAAAACAATTATTTTTAAATGTTGCAAGTGAATTTAAGAATCACAATATTATAATATATAATGTATGAAAAATTTACATTTATTTTGAGACTGGCTAAATATTACATTTTACAGTGTTCAATTCTTAGTATTTTTAAAGATTAACTTTAAATGAGTATTAGATGAAAACAAAGATAATTTACATGAAAAAATAGAAAATATATATATATATATCAGCCTATATAAATAATTTAAAAAGCCAACAACCGATATATTAAGACAGATAAATTATGTGCCTTTGTTCTATGAACAAACTTATAGTTTTTTTAGAAATGCTCCCAAGATTAATATTGTATTGGTGTAATAAAAAATGGGCTAGCACTACACTTCACATACTTCACCACTTGATAATATAAATAGTAATGAAATCACGTTGCATAATCAGGCCCAAAACTGCCTCATTTCTTCAAAATAAATAGGAAGGCCCAGAAACTCACTAAGTATTTGGTTGGTGCATAATATGTGATTTATTTATAGTCTCATATGTCTCGCATACACCGCAGTGCCAGTGTATCTTTGTTATTGCAGAGTAACAGCTGTGCCCTGTAGGTTTACGTGACTGTCGCAGAATTGTAGAGCTCACTCAAACTTAAGTTAATAATCTTACTGAGTATTCAAGCTAGAAGTGTCAGTTTTACATGTTAGGCTAATGCACCTCTCGCGTTGTATTTATGCCTACATTTCAAACTGAATTATGAGGCTAAAATATGCCACAAATCTCCACCACACTAGAGCTCACACTCGCAGGCTGATTTAAATGAACCGGTTTGATTTAGAAGAGGGATCTTATATCAGTTAATGTCAGGTCTCTTAAGCAACAGTATATTTGCCAACGGCGCAAATTTAGAGGATTTGCCGAAATGATGGACTGCAAATTTATTTAGTTATTTAGAAAAAAAAAGAATATGTTGGTTTATTCTTTAATGTGTGTGTGTGTGTGTGTGTGCATTATGCCTATGGAGACTCCCCATAAAACACAGAAACCAGTGTGATATGTCACTTTCATTTATATCAAAGTATTTTCATTTAGAGGTGTTATTGCCTGTACCGTTTAAAGGCATGTTCACTTTAAACTGTTTTTTGGGGCATTTTTGTGTTTCTAGTTGGTTAATATAGGGTTAATAGTTTCTGAGGGATTGCTAGGATTGTTAAATGGCATTTTCTTATTTAAAAAATATGGTTTACGAAATTTGAAACCTATGCAATAACACTAAAACAAATCAATTTGTGGCCACTTTTATTTTATTTTGTTGGTTTTGGAGTCATGAAAATGTATCTAAGTTCACTTTTAGGATTTTTTAAGCTCTTCTATGTATTTATTTATATTTTTTTATCATTAAAATAACACGATTCAATTTCATAGGGGCCAGTTTACTAGTGTTGCTTACTAGCATTACTTTTTAGCAACTGTGGCTACATTTTGATGTGGTTTTGGATTCATGAAAATGTATTTTAGTTTACTTTTTAGGTATCACTTTATTAGTTCACTTATTAGCTATCACAAACAATTATAACCACCGGTCTGCTCAACACACATCTTCACATGTGTGAGTAAACAGGCGACTGTGTTCGTTTCCCAGGAAGGTCAGTCAATATGGTTCTTCACTATTATCAGGGCTGGAAAGAAGCAGCTGGTGGATCTAGCATTTATTACTCACCTTTCATCTGTGCAAATTGTTTTGTTCTAAAAAAAGCCAAACTTTTTCAGTACATGCTTCTTCCTGCCTTTGTGGAAGCTTTGACTGTTGAAGTTGGACAGTACGGTAGTTTTTGCTTTCTGTCAAAGTCGTTTATAAAGACAGACTTCCGGTGTCATTTACCATTTTGTTTGTGTGCTCTGCGGCTGTGTGTGTCCCATCAGATGTTCAAAGAGCATTATCATGACACCAAATTGACTTTCAACACCATGCAGTCCTTAAATTAGAGGACCCCTCTGGTCCAGCTGTCATTTACAGAGCAAAGTCTCCCTCTTCTAAACTGCGCTAGTGTAGTTACATAATACTTTCCAGAGAGACCTAATCAGCATAGGCTAACATTTAGGTGCCACGTCCTAAATCCTCTTTACGCATTCATAATCAGATAAGAACTCTTTGGATTATGGGTAACAATGCTTCCTCTGGCTTTGTATTGGTTGCAGAGCATCACGATTTAAGGGGATGTTCCAGACTTTGCCCTTTGTTTAAAATTTGATCAAAAAAGCCTACTTGCTCTCTGTAATGCTTTTTAATGCATGAGCTTTTACATTAACATTCAACTTTTGAATGTACAGTAATCCAATTTATGTGGTGCTCACATATCTATATAATTTAATTATACTCATAAACCTTTATTTTATAATTATTTACTCATCCTCATGTTATTTGAAACCCTTATGGCTTTTATTTCTGTGGAACACAAAAGAAAATGTTTAGCAGAATGTGCAGGCTGCCCTTTTTATTCAATGGAAGTGAATGATGACCAGTGGCCAAAGACACCATATGCCTTTACTAGTTGAATAGACCACTATGATATAATTGGAACTTGAAAGCTCTGGTCTCATTCATTTCCATTGTATATAAAAATGTTACTTTCGTCAAAACGTCTTATTAAGAAGAAGAAGCCATATGGTATTGGAGCTATATGTGAAGTTTAGAACATTTTGACATTTATTTTTGTGTGAACTATCACTTGTCAACTATCACAAACCAGCAAAAGTCATACGTTTTTTTAAACAAATGTAGTAACTTTGTGAGCAAAAAAAAAACCCTGAATGGCAGATTGTAAAACCATGTGGCCATTTTTCATTTTGTGAAATAAACTCAGCACAGAAAAATTGCTGCAGTTATAGGTCGGAGAACAAGTGATGGAAATGGCAGAGTAATTATAAAATGGTACCGGGATAATGCTAACCGCAACAGAGAGCAGTAGCATCAGACGCAAACAAATCAGTGTAAATGACATGGGGATATGATTCAGGAGGCTTAGATTATCTCGGGAGCTTAAGGCATCTGAAGCGATCCCATTTGGCTTACACAGAACAGGTATTTAAGGACACAGCAGTGAATGTAAGGTGCACAACTGTGTTTTAAACTAGAGAAAGAAAGGAAATATCACTGGGCAAAAAAAGCTAGGATTTGCCTCTTCCTATTGACTTCAGTCATTGATCTGCACCAATGAAATCCTTGGCATTTCTGATTTGCAGTTTTAATTATTTCACACATAACCCAGAAATCAATGGCCCCGGTAATTACAAAAGCATGGAAGTGTAAAAAACAAGAAACAAGACTTTTCACACCAAGCTCAAGACAAATATGCTTCACGCTTAGTGCTTTGTTTTAATGGCCCGGCAAGAGAGCTTGCTGGCGGGAGGCATCAGAATCTTTGGCCGGGGGTCATAACATCCCCATGAGATGTCATGGCATTGCATAGAATGGCTTAATTTTATGTGCTGCTGTGGCTGAAGACAACACGGAGACAAGAATGTGGTGAAAGCACAGCTTTTTTATGTTGAATGTTGATGAAAGTCTCTCAGTAATTTAATGATTTGTCTACCAAAAATAACTGTGGAGAAATAAATAATTTATTAAGCAATATGTGTAGAACTGTAAAAACGTAGATCAAAGTCACATCCAAGACGGAAGAAAACTTTTAATCAATGGAAAAGATGACAAAAAAGTCTAGATTTTACGTTTTGAAGGATTTGAGACAGCGCTGAATGGAGATGTCTGGTTCTTCTAAATGAGGTGATGGTCTAGTAGCTCTATCAAAGTTTTGAATTGATTGAATCCCTCAGTGCAGAATTTCGATTGCTGGTAAAAGTCCTGCCGTGCATTCAAAAACAGTGCTTTAAAAGTTCTTTATAATAAAAAAGATATTATGTTTGACAGCCCTTTTGAAAATGTTCACAGTTGCTGTGAAAGAATACTTTGACCTGACATACTGTACTCTACAAATCTTAACATCCTCATCTTCAAGGTTAAGTTCACAGCACGGTATGCTTGTCAGTCCTGTTTTAGATGCGGTTATGTTCATGCATATTTTGGTTAGATATATAAAAGGTTTTCCCACATTTAGTCCTGGTTTTAGTCAGACATACTGTCTAAAAGCGACTGCATTTGAATAAGCAATTACTAAAAAAGGAATATACAGATATATATCTGGATGTAGGGTTCTACGTTTGTTATGTTGTCTTTGTCATGTGACCGAACAGCAACTTCACTGCTATTCAGATAGTAAAGTGTCAGGCCATCCAGTGACCTATTATTTTGTGGATACTTTAAATTTGGTTGTACTTGTCTTAATACTAAATACTATTTATCCACTATGTGGAAGTATGCCATGTCAGGCACAGCCATTGATTCATAAGATAATGTGAACTGCCCGTCTTAATGAGTCATTGAATTATTCATTCAAGTGATTCATTCAAAAACATTGATCCATTCAGTAGTAAAACAATTGATTCATTATAAGTGAGTCATTGAATTGCTCACTCAACCAATTTGTTTAAAAAAAAGATGTGTGCCCCGGTCAAGTGCAATATGTGATTAACCAATCAGATTTGAAGAAACAGTTGAGGCTTACAATCAGTGTGCTTGTACATCATTCTCAGTTTTCTATCTTTTCCTCTGATTTTATGCAATACTCATGGTTTAGGTGTAGAGATATGTTCAATACTATATGTTCCAGGGTCAACAAAATATGTTTAGAAATAAGGACACATCAAACTTGGCAAAATCAGGACATTGGACAGTGTCACGACCAATTCGAGGTTACAAAATCATGCTAATTCGTACAACCTCACTTTGTATGATTTGTCTAAACCCCAGTGACAGGTAGGTTTGGCAACTCGTAAAATACGTATGATTTAGCAAAAAATCTTATGAATTTGTATGAGTGAGGTCATACAAATTTGTACGAATTAGCCACTTCGGGTTGGTTGTATCACACTTGATGTCAAGTGATGCTGTTTACAGTTTAAATAACATTTTATCAGTTGTGATTTAGACTTTGTACAGAATGTGTGTTTGCATTCCACTGCACAGTTTTTCCATTAATGTAAACATGTGCTAGACATATGTTTGACTATTGAACTTTTGTATATTTTGTATTGACGAGCACATAAGAGAATGCATTGTAAAAATGTAGCACTCAAGTTCAGAGAAGTTCTATTTAGTAAAAATATGCCTGGAGACCTTGAATTAATTTTTTTGCATTATTAAACGCAAAATCGCATTCTGAGTGAATGGGTGTTGTGGAAGATGTTCTTTGATGTTTAGTGTTGCTATCTTGTTTTAATTCATATTCGGTCAATGTCTGTAGTTGTTTAAGCAGGCCAATTTGAGAGTCACACCTGTCATTCAATACAGCTGTCAGCCCCAAACACTGAACACTGTCAAAACAAGAGATTGAGATCCTGTCAGACAAACTTCTGTCCTTTTTTTGTTTTGTACGATCTAACACAGCACGACCAAATGTCATTCTGTAACTCCCCCTGAGCTGTGTTTTCTCGAGGTGTGGGAAGATGTGAAATCTTGCGCATCCCGTCATCTTTCAAGCATGAGAAGACACGGTGGCATATTGGCACCTGATGCAGCACTTCTATATTTGGCCGGTAGTCAATCATGTTTGCGATGCTGTATGTGCTCCTCCAGGTGTCCCTGCCGTGATGGGCCACCTGCTGCTGGTCATTGTCAGGGGGCAGAAGGTGTGTCGTGACCACATCCTTCACAAACACTCACAGTGGGAGTGGCGCAGATGATTGATGAACTAATTGTCTTGGTAAAACATCACATTAGATGTCAGCAACAGCCCTCGGGTTGTTTCTGTCCTTGCTAGCAAAAGAGATGAAACAGCTGAAACGGAAGTGAGAGGGTAGGAAAAGTAGGAATAATAATTAACTACGTTTTTCACCCCTCTCTGTGAAGAAAGCCCAGTGTTTGCAGTGTTGCCATGGAGATCTGGAAGGGTTTGGTGCACGGGTGTGAGTCTTAAACTAATGACTGAGCACAATTCCACTTACCAGCTTGGAATAAAAAGACCATCGTTTAGAGCAAAAAAAAAAAAAAGGAAGAATGTGCCTAAAATTGGACATTTATCCTTGCTTCTACGGTATTTATTTAAGAAAGGGATTTTTTTATTATCATTTTTAATAATATAGCTTGTTTTATAATGCTGGAATAAAATACAGTTAATCTATATTATAGATTATGTAGATCTAGAAAAACTCAAAATCTAAATCTTACATTTTAATTCATTAATTATAAAGAAATGCATTTGCAATGCATTTGATTATTTTTAACATTAAAATTACACATATTGTCTATTTAAGAAAATATTAATTGAAGATAATTTAGTTAATATTTTGTCCTCCTAAATATAATTTTCTTCTAAAATAGAACAATTTAAAGAGTAAAATGCCATATTACTGTATACCGGTCTAAAAATAGGTTTTCATTGCATTCCTATGTACTTTTCCTGTTGAGAGTACTTTTTTTACTTTTTAAACAGTGTATTAAAGAGTGTAATCTCTTATCATATTCATCTCTTTGAGAGTCCAAACGGGTGCGCGAGACAACGAGAACAGCTGATGTTACCCAGCAGCCCCCTCAGACATACTTACACGCGCTTCTTGTTTTCTTGGCACTTACACTGCCCCATCCACTCTATAACCGACCCATCTGCCAAGCAGAAACAGTGGTCGAGGAAAATAATTGTTGTGCAGAACATTTAAGGAGAGAGGGATGCGTTCCAATTTGGTTTAAACGGTAAAGAAAATTATTTTAAAGAATGGGGAAAAAAAACTAATTATCATGCATAGTAAAAAGCACGCATGGGGAATTCAGAAATGAGGAGAGGTGAAACTGTGCCAAAAGTTGGACAAGGCGTGATTGCATTGAGACATTGAGAAAAAGTAGAAGAGAGAGACGTGTTATCAACCTTTTAGAGTTACACCAAGCGGCACAAGCCACTGAGGGTCAATGCCAATTATATGTCCACACAGTTTATGTAGTGTGTGCCTGTAGACAATGCTATTACTCTTCTGGGCCTTCACTCCTACTGTGCCTTCTAAAACCTATGCCCTGATCCGGTCCATGATGCTTTCGGCGCCCTAATGAGCTTAAAGGCAAGGGTCTTGGTCTTGGACCTGACAGAGAGTGACAGAGTCACTCCCAGTGCCCCATCATGGTCAAAACACCATGCTTAACCGACCTTATAATGCATTTTCAGGGTATGAGGGTCATCAAGTAAATAAAATGAGGATGCAGTATCTGTGTGCTGGGGAGGTTTGATGAGCAAAGGTAAACTTGTGCCATCTGACTGCTCTTCCTCTGTCCTTCCTGTTTGTCTTTGTAAGTCTCCTCCCACATGCTCGGAGCGGCAGGTGCTATTTTTCCACACAGGATTTGGCAGTGTAGTAGGCTATTTGTCTAAATTCAGTGACTGCCGATTGCCTTTCTTATTTGTTTGACATCGTGATAAAGCGGAGCTGGATCAGCAAGGACCAAGGGGCTCAGTTAGACCCCCAAATCACTAAATTACATGAAAAGGTTATTTCTTTGAAAGCATTAGAGTCAAGTTGATAATGAAACTTGTATCATATTGTCCTGTGCGCAATGCATTTAACTGCGGATACCAAAGGATTTCATGTAATGTTTCCCAGTTTGATAAAGTAGCACGTCATTCAAGATTTACTTTTCTCTGTGTAATAGTACAACAAACCTAAAATTATTTTTTAAGCACAGCAACAACTGTTGAGATTTTTGTCCGATTAATTCTGTTTTGATTCACTCGTATTTACGTATACTCTCAATGATAATATGGATTATAGAAAGCTTTAAAAATGTAGAAGTCAAAAACAATCTCTCATTTTTCATCATTATTTCGGTATTTGTTTATTCACATTTACATGAGTCAGTTTCAAATGGCATTTTCTTTCAATCTGGGCTGTAAACCAGCCTGAACAGTTGGCATGTTCAGAAAATGACCTTGATATACGCATTCTCCTTGTCACTCAGACAGATATTAGTCGCTAACTCAGACTAAAGAAGATCATTTCACATTTACAATGCACTGATATGTCATTTTCATCTTCTTATATAAAAAACAATACTTTTTTTTTACCATGGTGAGGAATGTGCGGTGAAGAAATGCTATTGTTAATGCAGGATTTTAATCATATACACTGATAATTAACTGTAACATGAGAAAAATAATACTTAATATGCAATAAATCGATGATAAGTTACAACAAAGACATATTTTATAATATTACAAAAGACTTCTATTCTTGAACGAATCTTAAAAAAAATGTTGTATGGTTTCCACAATTGGTTTCAATACTTATAACAATAAGTAATTAAACAATTTTTCATGAGCATTTTTTACTATTGACTGATTTTTGAAGGATCACTGAAGACTAGAATAATGCAATAAATAATACAATAAAAATTGTATGATATTTCATATTATTGCTGTATTACTGTATTTTTGATCAAATACTCCAAATACTATAGCCTTGGCGGGCAAAAGAGACCTCTTTTATACACATTAAAAAAAATCTTGCTGACCCCAAACTTTTGAGTGGCAGTCTATGAGTGGAGGTACAGAATGGAGATTGAGTTGGGGCCCAAACAGGTTTTGTGGATGGAGACCCCCTGTGTAATCCTCTTTTGTGGTATTACAAAGTCTTAGTGCAAATAATTCTGCTGCCCTTTTGGGTCAATGTCCCACACTGTTTATCCTGGTCTGGTCAGTCCATCTGTCCGTCACAGAGATCATGAGATGATGGTGGCAGTTAGTTAATTATTGGTTTTCATGCATCAATGCAATCAAATGAGACTGCTTGTCTGTGTCCCAAGAAAAACCTTAAGAAGGTAATGAGACTGTATTTCCGTGAGACTACATGTTCCCTGAGTTGGCCTTTTATTCCATGTGTCTTAAGGATAAGCTACAGAAGGAACACGGAGACCTAAGCGCAGCTGTGTTCACTTGGTACAGAAGGTATAAGATACAAGCTTGGGGCCTAAAACATAGTGAGATAATATAAACAGCATTTTTAGACATAAGCGTGCTCTTATTCATCTCAAACTGTTGATAGCAAATTGCATACCATTTTGAGTCTAAAGCAATCCCACGATGCACTGTAAATGGAAATGTTGTGCGTAATCATTTCATGTTAGCCTATCCAAGCTAAGCTAAACATTACAATTTTGGATGGAGCTGAGGAAAACATACATGTTTATTCATACTCAGAAGTGTTTAGGAAATAGTCCCAGGATCACATATTTTACCCAACATTCACGTGCACTGCATATTCATGTACTTATTGATTTTATAATGCTAGCTACTTGCTAATGTGAGAATTAGCTGTGTGCATTATCTCTCTGCAAGGGCGTTATTTGTGAGAGTGCATGTTAACGAAGTTGCAGACTATGAGAAGTGTCTCAAACTAGGCGCTAATGTTCCATTTAGGTTAGCTTAACGTGTATGTAGACAGCTGCCTATATAGAAAGTAGACAGCAAGTGAGCTCACTGGGTTTTGTAGACAGAGCCATTGTAAATATATGAGGTTGCTCAATAGTTTTAGAGGGCACAAAAATGCCTCTAGCATGTGGGTAAAATGTAAAACCCATTATTTCAAAGATAGTCAAAGTCTGTGACTTCTTTTGTGGTAAACAACTGTAAATTTACTTTTATTAGCATTTTTATTTACCTTTATGAACTAGTTTTTAGTTTCATTTAACACTTACAGTACTTAGGCCCAT
>JAUMHI010000070.1:6804091-6814928 GCA_032359435.1 Enteromius unitaeniatus | reverse complement strand
TACTTTTATTAGCATTTTTATTTACCTTTATGAACTAGTTTTTAGTTTCATTTAACACTTACAGTACTTAGGCCCATCGACAACAATTCGTCATTTATCGCGGCTCTGGGCTGTCCTCTCTGCCTCCGTCCAGTTGGTCTCAATCTGCTTTAACTCCGAATCTGCATCTCGTCTCCAGCTGTTTCTGGGCCAACCCCTTTTCCTCTTTCCTTGTGGATTCCAGCTTAAGGCCTGGCGGGTAATACTGGAGGCTGGTTTCCTTACTGTGTGTCCTATCCAGCCCCACTTTCTTCATTTAACACTGCTTTTATAATATTTTTGAGAACAACTGGGACAAAAGTGACATCTGTAGATGCTGCTTTCTCATGTTTAGGACTTGGGCTGTGCACTTTTCCTGCAGTAGATCGCTCTATACTCTGTGCTGTTTTTCAGATGCGTTTTGCCATAGAAATGCGTAAAGCTGTAAAGACAGTGTTTTTTAAACATGATTACTTAATAATCAGATTTCTTGTTGATAATTTTCATTCAGGTTTATAGTTGTTGCAGCCCTACTTTCTTGTGTTTGATATTTCAACATATAATCATTATTTGTTTAGTCCAGCGAAGCCTTCAGTTTGGATCTGTCAGCGTTTATATGTTCCATTGAAAGCATCTGAGCACTTTAAACTGAAATATTGATGGGAACGACATTAACTACAAAGCAACAGAGCGCTGTGAGACAGAATTTGAAGTTTATGAACAAAAATGGAAAAAAGAGAATATCAAACCGAAAGCGGAGGAGTATTTTCAAAGAGAAATGTTCAAACCACATTGACAACGGTTGGCTGTGAATTACTCCGGTGGTCAGTCTGTTGGTTCTCTTTCAGGACACGTTAAGTCCTTGTAAGCACATGTTTAACTCTCTGAAGGATTCCTGTATAAAGTGCTATCAGCTTTATTATCATGAGATTGTCCCTCTGGACTGGGATAAAATATTACCAGCCAGTGTTGTATGGAAGTGATCCAAGATTTGTCAGAAGTTTATCCTATCTGTAGTCAATGGTAATGTGTTATGGGAAGTTAAAAGCCTCCCAGACCATGCCGGGTAAGTTTAAGCACCTTTGGATTTGAAGGTCATGGTTTTGATCCCTGTGCCTGATTGACTCAGATCTAAGCCTGCCATGAGGAGGCCACAAGGACCAGAAACCTCTTCTGACTGAGCAAAAACCGCCTTCCTCTCAAAGAACGTATAAAAGCAAAAGAACCTGTTTCTTTGGGGGGGGGGGGATACATTTTTATTTTTTTATTTTTTTATTTTTTATACCTGCATGTAATTACATATGTAATACATTTCTGTAATTGCATTTATAGTTATCCTGTTGATAGGTACAATATGAATACAATAAGTACATAATAAGTAGACAATGTTCTTTATGTAAGTACAAAGTAGTTGATGCCACCTAATAAAAAGTGGGATTCTATAATATTATATTTTCAGTCTTTAGTTCAATTTTAGATTACATTTTTATGGGCTTTTCACATGTTTATTATTTTATATATATATATATACATTTCCGTTTATTTTTATTTTAGTTTTAGATTTAATGATTTTAACTTAAATTTAGTTTAGTTCAACATTTCTAATGCTAAATCATTTTAATATATATTTAGTTTTTGCATTTTTTAGCCTTTTCTGACATCTTTCACCATTTAGTTAAACTATAAAATCTTTTAAAACAATAATAGTTTAATAACACTGTTTAGCAAACCTCAAAATAAATACCCTTATTCATGCTGCACATTTCTCTGAAAAAAAAAAAAAACAATAATAATAATAAATATGTATTGGCAAGAATGCATTGATGCATCCCTTACATGCTGTCACTTTGGTACCAAAAATTAATGTCCAAATTTGGCTCCTGAAGCAAAGACGCTGTTCTAATGCTTTATTGTTCCACAGCCTTTATTTAAGTTAAAGGGGGATGACATACTCACAATATAATTTTTCAAATATTGACGGTATCTATCATCTTCATATTACCTGTCTTTCCTGCGTCAATTCTAAAGATGAATCTCTAGCACCTTTGCCTCTTATTTAGTGTGTCTTCATTTCTAAAGCTGCCTGCTTGAGGTTATTCTTGCTACGTATCTCTCCGCCATATCTCCTACCTGTCCTCTTTCCACCCACACTCCCGTCTTCTATATGCCACAAAGCACTGCAGCGCTGCCCTCTGAAGTAATGTGGTGACAAGCCCAAGACTCTCCAAGGAGTATTGACACGCTGCTGAATATCGCACGGTGTCATGTTGTCAAACGTTCACAAAGAAATATGCGAGATGAAACGATTGTCGGTGATGCCTGTATGCTGTGCTAGCTGTTTCAGGTAAATCGTCTGTCCTAGCATCTCAGTGAGTCTGCTACCTGGCCCTCAAATACTTCTAGGGAAAATATAATCCAAATGGTCGTGTTTTCAGGAATGAGATGAGCATTTGAAGAGCGTTTAGTGAAATGGTGTTTGGTGGTTTTGAGTACCTCAGGTGTCTCTCTTCACCTCACTGAACTCTGAGTGACAGGCTTCCTTATCACAAGTGCAAGTCACTCAACTTCATCTGACGCCACCTTTTAAGACGTCTTAAGCAAATGAGGCAATGAGTGGTGTGCCTGTGGTAATCCTTCTATTTTAAGTTCAGTTTCCACTGCAATAAGTCAGAATTAGACTGCAGTAGTAATATATCATTTATTATGGAAAAAAGACATATAATTGAATTAAAGATTCCATAGATGAAGTGTAACGCTGACTGGAAGAAGGTTTAATACGTAGAATGTTTGGCATAGAGAGGTAGCAGAAAGGTTGACACAGGAATATTAAGTTTTAAACAAAAAGTTACACACAGAAACAATAATTAATATTAGGAAGCTGAAATATTAAGTACAACAAGTACAATATACCATCATTTTACTAATTATTTGTACTTAGTAAGTACATGCATGTGCCATTAATTAATAAATGTATTTATTATATGTATTTATGGTAGAAGGTTTGGGTTGGTAAGATTGTGTATATTTTTGAAAGAAGTCAGTTATGCTTACTGAGATTGCATTCATTTGATAAAACAAATACTAATAAAAACTGTAATTTCTATATTAATATATTTTAGCATTTAATTTATTCTTGTGGTACAAATCAGAAATTAGTCTAGTAATATATGTTTTTTTTTAGTTTTTTTACCACATTATCTTTTATTTATTTATGATTTATTTACTTTATTTCACAAATATCCCTGAGAAGACCATCAGACAACAGCAACAAAAGCATATTCGTTGCCTATGCGAGTGAACATTATTTAAGACTAAGCTTAGTCAGGAATCACGGTCAGTGAAATATTGACATCCCTTGTTTCATTTCATCAGTTGCTCAAGGCTGTTGTATCTCAAGATATTGATTTAGTATGAATACCAAAACCAGAAATTCTGATATTGATCCAATCCTACTGCAGTATTCCCGTTTACAACACCCAGAGTGCACGTTACTTTCAGAAAGCTCTGTGAAATTTATAAAGAAGCCAAAGAAACTGCGAGCCACAATGCAAACCCTCACAATGTGCATGTTATCTTATAAAACGATTATCATAATATCTCATAATCTCTCCATTCTCAGCAGAAATGAACAACAGGCAGTTGCAGCAGGGCTTTTCCCGCCGAGCTTCACTCCACTAGCCGGCGCAGATGATGTCTAATGTGTTCTTCATGGTGCAGCACCATGCGGAAAGAGTCCATTAGCGGGGCACCGCACCGGAATGTCCTTGCTATGTCAGCTCGATGGGGAGGGCAGGACACTTCTAAACCAAACCAATCTGAAAGGCATTACACATGATCCCTGTGTCACCACAGAAGGAACGAGGTTCGTATGGTAAATCTGCTCAGTGGCATCAGGCCACTGAGGTATTTGGCGCCAAACAGAGCCACTTTTAATAGCAGTTGCCTTTTCAAGCACGTTCTGGACTAGCCAGTCTGAGATCAGTATGAAAGGTAAGCTGAGCCATTCCAGGCATCCTGATGTGTGTGCGTCAGCTGAATCATCACCTGCTACGGCTGCTCATCAGTGTTCACAAAGGGCTTAGAAGCAGAAAATAGCAGATAGGTCATCAGACAGGAAGGATTTTAATAACAATGTGTTGCTTAATCAGATATGATCGGCTCTTTTCTGTCACTAGTGACTATTGTTAAGCCCTGTAGTAGTCACTGAGAGATTATTGCGGGACAACAATGGCGTACAGCAAGAGTTAAATTTAATACAAGAACAAAACAAACTAGATAAAAAAGCTTGTCGCGACAAACTTTTTAAGTTGGCTTGAGAAAGCCGAGGCTGAGAGTTGGAAAAAGTTTCAAAAGTTTCAAATAGTTCAAGTTAAAAAAGTTTAAACAGTTACGATTTTAAAAAGTTTGAAAAATTTCAGTTTAACGTTTTTAGTCTAGAAAGTCAGATAATAGACAGATACTAGCATGATTAGTATGTCACTAACATGTTGCTATTATGATTAGCAAGTTCAGCCAAAACAGCCTTTTTCCTCATGATTAGCATGTTTTCTAGCATTATTAACAAGTTATTAGCATCTTGCTAGCATGATAAGCAAGTTACTAGCATGTTGCTAGCATGTTTCTAGTATGATTAGCAAGTTACTAGTATGTTACTAGCATGAATAGCATGTTGCTAGCATGGTTAGCCAGTTACTAGCATTTTTCTAGCATGATTAGCAAGTTACTAGCATGTTGTTAGCATGATTAGCATGTTGCTAGCATGATTAACAAGTTACTAGTATGTTTCTAGCATGAATAGCAAGTTACTAGCATGTTTCTAGCATGACTACCATGTTCCTAGCATGTTGACTATGAAGGTCATCCAGGGTGGTTGCTAGTGTGTTGCTATGCGGTGGCTAAGGTACCCAGGGTGGTTGCTAGGGTGTTGCTAAAGTACTTGGGGTGGTTGCTAAGGTGTTGCTAGGGTACTTAGGGTGGTTTCTAGGGTGTTGATATGCTAGGGCAGTTGTTAAGGTACTTGGCCCACCCCCATGTCTCTATGACACTGTGATCCAAAGATATCCATCTGGGCCTTTTATAATGGCAGTCTATAGGATCAGTTGCTAAGGTGCTCTAAACGGTTGCTAGGGCGTGGCTTGACATCTTCACAGTGATCCTGGGAGTCTGATTGGTTGGCTGAGCTAAATGAGCCCACCCCCATGTCTCTATGACACTTTAAACCAGAGTTATGTTCATTGTTTTCACACAGCTTGCCAGCCTCTCCAAATGTGGTGAATTGTGTGTTTCTACGAAATTTTGGCTTGGCGCTATGACCCGTCAAAGTTGTCTCTATGTCTCTATGACACTTTAAGTGTTTAAGAGTTATGTTCATTGCAAAAACTCATGCTTTTTAATGGGCCGTCCCGGATGGGAATAGGGAAATTTGGGGGGCTGTTGCGCCCCAGGGGTGCAACTTATACCCCGTTGCGGGGTATGTTTTCACAAAGCTTGCCAGCCTCTCCAAATGTGGTGAATTATTTGTTTTTATGAAATTCTGTGTTGGCGCTACGACTCGTCAAAGTTGGGCGCAATGCGTTATCTATGGGATTTTTCGGCCGATTACTAGTTCAGACTAGTTACGCGCCGAAAAGTGTACGGAAGAAGAAGAAGAACACAGACACAGTGATCCAAAGATATCCATCTGGGCCTTTTATAATGGCAGTCTATGGGATCAGTTGCTAGGGTGCTCTAAACTGTTGCTAGGGCGTGGCTTGATAGGTTTACCCTAAGAGTCTGATTAGCTTTTTTTTGAGCCCACCAACTTGTCTCTATGACACTTTAAACCAGAGTTAGGTTAATGGCAAAAACTCATGCTTTTTAATGGGCTGTCCCTTATGGGAATGGGGAAACTTTGGGAACAACTTATACCCAATTGCGGGGTATGTTCTTGCACAGCTTCCCAGCCTCTTTAATTGTGGTGAATCGTATGTTTCTATGAAATTGTCGCTCTGAGCTACGATCTGTCAAGTTGTTGGCCCCAATGCATTGTCTATGGGACTTTTCGGCTTTTTTCTCACCCGGTGTACGATCATCGTACCCCCGATCGCTAATTAAAGTGAGAAAAATGTATTGTCGAACAGGCCGCACGATGTGACGCCCGTTTCATGAGTCTAGGACAAATGGTGCGGGACGAGTTGCACGCCGAAATTTTTCGGAAGGGGGGCTGTAGCGCCCCCGATCGCTTATAAAAGTCATAGCACACCATTCCCATATAGGCTGCACGATTTGACGCCCGTTTCTTGGGTCTAGGACAAACGGTGCGGGATTATTTACGCGCCGAAATTACTACGGAAGAAAAATAATAATAAGTATTTGAGATAGTAATAGTGAAGCCTTGCCTTTGGGCAAGCTCCACTAATAAGTTTAAATCGGATATCAGTGAGTTGGCTTTCTCAAGCCAACTTAACTTCTGTTAAAACGAGTAAGATACAAGTTGATACGTTCTCTGCAAAATGACTGTAAAACTACTTTGAAAGTCGAAAACTTATTGATTTTTCTTGCTGCTTTTAGCATCGTAACAGTCGTGGGACCTCAAAGTTGGTGATTTGGCAGGCAGCATTTTCATGTGTCACATATATAGTGCTCTACATGGAGGACTTGACTGGTAAGCAACAGTGCCTGTCCACTTTTTCAGTATTTTTCGCATCGGGATTTAAAACAAAAAGTCCTAATGTAAGAGTTAGAAGTCATGAGCGCAAACTACCAGCTATGAGGTGAATTGCAACAATAAAAACCTTGATTTGAATCAAAAACGCATGTGAAACAGACAAAGGGGCAGATTACCCCCTTTATCCACTCTATTGAGAAAACTACTTTACTTCTGAAACCCAACTGTTGTTAAAGTTTGTTAGCATGTTACTACACTAAACAGCACAACATATAATCAGCATTACAATACTATCTTCTAGCCTAGTCTGTCATTTTGGGTATTTACCTTCACCGAGGTCCTTCCACCCTGATAAAAAAACAGCATATGTTTTGCTGGTTTAGGCTGATTCAAGCTGGTTTTTGGCTGGTTTAGGCTGGTCCTTGGCTGGTTTATGCTGGTTCTTTGCCAGCACGTGACCAGCATAACCCAGTAAAAAGACCAAGATAAACCAGCAAAGGACCAGCTTAAACCAGCATCAAAACATACCTAACCAGCATATGCTGTTGTTTTCAGCAGGACAGTGCATTCTGGGATTGCTTTCTCTGTGAAGCATATATGCAATACTGTTTTAGAATAATAAATAATGCATAATGAACTTGTCTAACTTTTGAAATAGCCTTGCAGTACATCAACAATGCTGTAAAAATTCACATCTCTTTACTTTTCGGAGAAGAGCAAATGTTTATGTACAGCTTGTTTACAATACCTAGCTTGTTGCAGAAGTGTTTAAACAGCATGTGTACAGCGTCGGGGGACTCCAAAAAGAACATTTTCGAACATTTGGATGCTCATATTTGTTTCAGCTGGGAATTTTCCACTGCGTCTCCACTGGTTGTGCTTGTTCTGTTCTGTAAATTATCAGGAGTGCGTTTAGGATTTTTCAAAACAAAACCATTGCCGGTGATGTAATGATTTACTTATTCTGCAGAACACAGCGCGGCTGTCCTCCTCGTCGAGAGCTGGACATTATTTTTAGACATTCAGCGAAAGGGAAAAAAAAAGAAGTAACCAAGACAACTGTGAATTCCATCCACAGGCAGTAGTAGGCAGTTGGCCGTGTGATCACCTTCATATAATTTTGAAGAAATACTTGTCACATGTTTCTCATTACATCACATTATACATTTGCAGCTGAGCCGTTTATGTAATTCTTGGGGTGCAGCACCAAATTTTTTTTGGGGGGGGGGCTGCACATCTGCCACGGGACATAAGATATGTTTCCTGTTGTCCCGTGGAAAAAAGGTAATGAAAAAAGTAATTGCATCAACTGTGAATGCAGAAATTAACATGTATTGCTCTCTCTCTTCAAGTGATATTTGACGAAATGAGGAGGAACCTTCACCTGTGCTCTTCATATTTGGCTAATATATGTGACGCTGGACTCGGCATATTTGTTTGACTCGATCACGGATGAGGGATGAAGGAGATATGTGGCTAATGGACAATTAAAAAAGGGCTCAAAAATATGATTCGGGCCATTGGTCTGCTGATTAGAAGAGTGATTATGCTCACAGAGTACGCAGTTAATTAACGTGAACTTGGCAGAACGGTGGAGTCGTGGGGAGGACGAGATATAAAGTACTCAAAGAGGAAAGAACACCCGGCTGTGTCCTGAGGTTTATGCCTGTGGCCTTTCATAGAGCTCCCTGATCAATGCCAATCCCCTTATGAGGTGGGGCACCTGGCATCTCTTAACATAATTGATTTCCACATGTTGTTATCACATTTCAGTGCTGCTCATAAAGGCTGCGTTTTTATTTTTGTGCTTCTAATATGCATCTGATGCATATTGCATTAAATATGACGTATATGTGTGTTGGGAAAGTTAAAATAGACATATAAATTATGTAGTGTGTATAATAAAAATATAAGGATATAACAGTATTTTTATACTTTTGCATGATTTAACAGTCAAAATCTTTGAATTATAATTATAAAACATAACTTTTTGTTTAAAACATGTACATGTAATTATTCTAGTGCTGTCAAGTGATTAATCGAGATTAATTGCATCCAAAAGAAGGTGAATCATATAAAAATAAACAAAAATAAAAAAATCCACTGTTTAAAGTTTGAGGTTGTTCATTTTTTTAAGGCTCTTTACACCAATACTGCATTTATTTAATCATAAATACAATAAAAACTGACTGATTTTAAAATATTATTAATATAATTATTATAATTATGGTTTCTTTTTTCTTTGTGATTCTTAGTAAATAGAAAGATTTTTTTTTGTGCTTTTATAAATGTTTTACTGTCTAAAGGACAACACATCACTGATACCAAACCTATGAACAATAGTGTATATTGTGTGTCATTTTGTTGTAGGATTATTGAGGATCAGACTTTTAGCTCTATGGTGGTTATGAAGGATTCCTACTGGCACATTTCCTGGTACATCACACTGTTTAATATTCATTTGACCTCTTTGATGTGGCTTGACGTGCTCTTGTCCTGTATTCATGAAAACAGTCTGTCCTGTGTAGGTGTTGTACCGTATACTGCGAGGGCTTGTCCTGTTTAACATTTCAATTCACAGATGTCATTACACCCATTGTACGAGTCAAACACAACTATCTCAAGCACCCAGTGAGAAATGCCATCCTGCCTCTTTAAAAAACCATCTCCACATGACTTGCTTGACCTTTCCTAATAAGCTCAATGTACGTAATGAACGTTGAAGTTTCTGAAGAGGTGAAATGAAAGGCATTGGATGTTAAACCCAGATCCTGCGGTGAGGATTCAGCTGCTCTTGCATTTAAGTTCATTTGCATTTACCTTATTTTACAGTCTTGAGGGAGAGTTTTCATGAGCGGTTTTTGTTCCCGTCCTTGGCCCATCACAACTGATCCTTAGCCTTGGCTTTAGATATGAACTGGATGTTACAGATAGGGCTTGCTTAATGGCTGTGGATTCCCTATCAAAGTCGTCAGTTGCTGTGGGCCTATCATAGTCAGTTTTGACTTCTGTCTATCCTAACGGCTTATTTAAATGAGAAGATTGTCGAAGTTAAGCAGAAAAGTGCATTTACATCTGTTTGACGGCTCAGCACACTTTCTGCTGACGGATATTTTCAAATACTTTGCGACTAAATGTGGTAGAACGACCTTTTTTAAGGCGAGGTTGTGTTAGTGGCTGAAGACAGTGTGTGGACAGCATTAGTGCTGTTAAAATGTAGTTGTATTTTGGCATAAGAAAGGGCATCTCTTTCATGCTGTATGTATTATTTGTCATGCCAGTATTTTTCAAAAGACGTATTTATGTAAGACTGAAGATCTCTGTAGAAATAAAAACACCTCAGTCAAGTAACAATGTATTTCTATAGCATGTTTAAAGCAATAGTGTTGCACCAAACTATTCTGTACAGAAGACACATTAAGCATATAACAAATAGAAACATTTCCTGCAACATTTAGTCAGTGAAACCACAATATAACTAGTTCTGAACTGAACCAGTGTAGTCCAATTAATGAACAGATAACTTTTTTGTTTTTGTTGTTTAAAATATATATATATATATTAATGCTAAAGCCAAGTATTAGATTGAATTTTTTCAGCTTTATAATATAAATAATATAAAAGAGCTATATTCATAATAATAATACAATAATTATAAAAACAAAATGTATCATGTTTTATAAATTATTATTATTATAATTTGAAAGGTATTATTAAATGTTTTAATATTATATTGATATTATTATGTCACTTAATATTTTCATAAAATAATAATTTTATTAAAAGTTTATTATTATTATTATTTGAAATATATTATTTAATATAATTATTTTATTATTACCACAATGTTTATTGTTATTTTACTGTTATTTAAAAAATATTGCATTAACCTTCATAACAATTATTATTATTATTACAAACAGAAATCAAAATAGTTAAATTATAATATTATAATAACAATATAATAATAAGTTATATTATTTAATTTAAATTTTTATTTTTATTTATTTTAAAAAAAAACTATTTGACCTAGACAGGCTTCCTGTTAGCTAAGGAACCTGGCGGTAAACCTGAACACCATCATCCAAGAAACATCCAGAAACATTTATCTTGTGCAATAACTTCACTACTCAAAATGCAATTTCTAATATTATGTGCAATAATAATTAAGTG
>JAUMHI010000070.1:6771719-6801273 GCA_032359435.1 Enteromius unitaeniatus | reverse complement strand
GTATTGTCATCGCGAAGCATTTTGACAAGTTGATCAACATGTTTATTTCTAGCTACTAGAACAAACTGGATTTAATGGCACTGACATTTAAAGGTAACTCTATCGCCTCTTGAGGTTTTTTTTTGGTACATTTCTACCTTAAAAATCAATGCCTTTTTAATAGGCTCATTTTCCAACTTAAAACCTGACTCTTCTGTGGTTACATTTTGTACTGAGACCTACGGAATATGAAAAGTTGCGATATTCCAGGCCGATATGGCTAGAATTCATATTCCTTTTCGTCTATCTTTGTACACAATGTACACAACTACAGAAGAGTTAAGTTTTAAATAGGACATTCATTGGTCATTTTTGAGCTAGATGCTAATGATCTAATCATATTCAATTATCTGTGCTAAGGTGCAGCTAAAAGTGCTATCGCCAGACCCAGGGATCGCCTGATTGGATTCGAAAACGGTGAACCTCAACTGTTTAACTGCAGTGGAGTTTGAAAATGAGCACATTTTGAAAAAAATATAAATTCTGTTTATATTAAGGCTTGGAAAAGGGAGAGTTAAACTTTTCATAGTAATTAGTTCTGTTGAATATTACTCTTGAAACCCTCCTTCTCTCACAAGAACATTCGCTTTTCATCTAACAACCTATTTAATACATGTTGTGATTCGCATAATGTAGTACTTTAATTAAATATTGCCTAATTTTAGTTATAATGTGACATGAGTGGTGGTTAATTCATCCTTCTTTTGTTATTAATTGTTTAATAAAATAATCATTATGTAAATTCAGGGGGTTTCATTTAATTTTATACAATCCCTGTCTGAGGAAAGTCATTAACTAAGCTGCAAAGGTTCTTGTGAATGATTTGCAGTGGCCCCTGCTCCAAACTGAGTTATTCTTAGCGCTTGTAGCTCCAGGCAACTGTTGCCATGCATACATATCCATAGATACGTATGAGGCACAGTATTGTTGCTCCAGAAGCATTAAAATTACACTTTCATGGAATGTTTTGCAATTGAATATTTTGATATTTTATGTGTGACTGAACTAAATAACTTCCGTTCTGATGTCAACTATTAGATCTTATATGTATAAATGCATCACAGCATCATGTGTATTTGTCCGTTCATGCGTATTATGTGCTTACGTGTGTGGGCTTAGTCGTGCATGTTTCATACATGCAGCCAGATGTGCCAGAGAGAAGCTGTGGATACTTTAAGCTTCTTAAAGCTCTGGACATATATACACAAGATCACATCCATCCTTTCTTCTACGAAAACACTTCAAACGATAAGAAATTCAGAAGATCCAAAGCTGTTTTTTCTGTTCCAAATCAATTGAAATCTGCTGGTCTATAATATATTCTGGCTTTACTAGAAATGTTTAATCATAGATCACAGCTACTTGTTTTGTAACAGAAAAACTGATCTTCTTAGACACATAAGACCAGGCAGTGTAAAGTATCCTGAATCTGATCTTTCATTGCATCCTGTCAGGATATACAGTTTCTCCCGTAATATATGTTTGCCAACACATACACACACTGGCATTCCTGTCATTATGGGGACATGTACCATATGCGTAATAGTTTATATACTGTTCAAACTGTACTTTCATCTTCCCTAAACCTATCCTACACACAAAACATTCAGCATTTTTAGATTTGCATTTATAGATGATTTATAAGCAGCCTTCCTCGTGGAAACTAAAAAATGTCCCAACAATGTCACAATTTACTGGTTTAACTAACCTTGTGGGTACATTTGGTCCCTTTAATACCAGATCACATTCGCACACATGGGTTTTATTGGGTTTTTGGGGGGATATTGCATAGATGTAATTGTTTCTATGCAGTACATTTCCCCCCTAACCCTACTCCTAAACATACCCCTCACACAAAACTTTCTTTTTAAATACATTTTCATTCAATAAATTAATTAATTAAAACATTTAACATTGCTAATTTAATTAAATCATTTCGGTGAATACCATGCTGTGACAGACTTGATTTGAGATATGCATATTAACTTTTTTGAATGACTTTTATTAATTAATAATAAATAATCACTTAAACACCTTCATACAAGGTTATGATCTAATTCACAGAAACCTGGAACAAACTACATTAGTCATAGATGAACTACTACTTTAATGAGATTATGGTAACAACCCATAATAATTGTAAACTACCATGAAAAGCATGTTATTCCCCACAGACGAAATCTGGAGGATGAATAAATGATAACAGAATTCTAATTTCTGGATGAACTGTCCCTTTAAATGGTTAGATGAAGACTTTGAGTCCGTTTGTTGAATATGTAATGAGACGTCTCAATCACAGATGCAGTTCCCTCAATAAAACCCTACTGCGCTCTAGCAAATGCATATTGATTCCCCTTTGTTGGCTTCTGACAATGTGAGGCATGCGTAACCACGAGCAGTCACTTTTTCAAACAACCTAAACTGCAATTGAACTCTGCGATGAGTGATTTGGAGGCTTTACTCGTTTGGCGCTGACAGCCTGACAGCGAGACATATACGGGTCAAACTTGTGCTGAGGTAGGTTATATGGCAGAAGCAAAGGTTACATCAACAGATGGATCTTCCCCTGTGTAATGCAGCAGATCGCTCACTTTCCAGAATCTCCTTCCCCTTCTGGTCTCACTTCAAATTTCTGGCCCGTGTTTGCTCCTACAGCTTCAGTGTCAAGTAGCAGGAACAAAGTTTGATGGAAACAGTGTGGCCAGCGAGGCTTGGGAAACTTCTGCTGTCAGCCAAGTTTCTAATTCAACTGGCCATTGATCGGCCTTTCGTTATTTATTTTCATGTCACTAAGAGAAGCTAGCCATGCCAGAACATCACTGTGCCACCATAAAAACAACAGCAAACAGATGATATTATGTTTTTTTACGATTCCAGTTCATTTGTTCAATCTGAGTGGGAAGAAATGAAGTGGTTACTGTATTTCTGTGGGTTCCAGTTCATATAACTCAGCATAAAACCGGTGGCTGATTTTACAGTTTCTAAAGTAGCATCATATAATTCTATTAGCATGTGGTCGGTATATATGCACACCATATGCTTTTTTTTAGTGCTGTCAAAAGATTAATCGCGATTAATTGCATCCAAAATAAAAGTTTTTGTTCACATAATATACTGTGTATATGTATTATGTATTTATAACACATATATAGCTAGAAAAAATAGGTTATATTGGATATTAAGCATATATATATATATATGTGCACACACATGTAAACAGTTTCAAAATATATACTGCATGAGTTATAATAAATATAAATTCTTAATAAATATATACAGTATATTATACACACACACATATTATGTAAACAAAAAACTGGGATTTAATCCTTTGACATCACTACCCTGCTTGCTTATAGCTTCAAGGGTCACATGATTTTGGCTGTTAAACAAAAACTGGCAAGAAAAACCTTTAACAGGCATAACTTAAGGTACAGAAATGGGGATTTATGTGTGTGCGCATAATAACTGATTTGGAAATATCTCTTCCAACCCTACACCCTTGATTAGACATGTTTTGTGGCCTAACTTGTGCAGTGGAGCAGAGAGCAGGAAAGGGCTCACGGCTATTGGAAGAATCCCACATGGGAGCCAGCAAACAATCCTGAGGGCTGAGGACTCCTCAAAATAACCCGCTGTGCTCTGAAATCTGTCTCTTTTGTTGTGATAACAGCTTCGTTTAGTTACATAAAAGCTCCAATACAACCATTTATTCACCCAAACGAGGTTACATCTGTTACAAAACAGATTTTAAAAGTATGTTTTCAAGTAAATATTCACCTAAAATGAAAAATCATTGTTAGCATTTAAAGTGCTCTGATTTCATAAAGACGAGAAACAGATATGTATTAATTACACTATAAATAGGCTATAAAATGTATTCTTAAAGGCAAAGTTTACTCCAAAATGAGAATTGTCTCACAACTCACCCTCCAACCCTTTTCTAATTTTTTCTTCCGTACAACACAAAGAAAGATATTTGGAAGAATGTTGGTACCCAGTTGACAGTAGCCATTGACTTCCATAGCATTTTTTTTTTCAATAGGAGTCAATGGCTGCCGTCAACTATGCTCACAAGAAAGAAACTCGTACAGGTATGGAATAACTTGTGATGACAGATGACAGAATTTTCATTCAGTTACCAGCATTCTTCAAAATATATTCTCTTGCATTCAACAAAAGAAAGAAAATCAAACTGGTTAGAAGCAATTTAGTAAATAATGACAGAATTTTCCTTTTTAGGTGAACTTTCCCTAGGTCATTAGGTGAAAATTTTCCACTAAATGTGAAAAATAAGCCATACATATATTTTAAAGCAGTCAGGTTTGTTCTTCATCATTCCTATGCTGCACACCACCCCTGAAGCTCCCACGGTGGAGGCTGAATCTAGGTGTATTACAGACGATAAGATAGAGAGCTGCTGCAAGGTTATTCACAGATTTCTCTATTTCTCTCCTTCGCCATCTGCTCCATCTCTTTTTCTCACTTCTCTTAGTGCAGCCGGCGCTCATTAAGATGATTGTCCTCTTCCCCTGGGGAGAGTCCAGGGTTACGATCTACAGAAATATGCGTTCATTATAACCACTGGCCTTCGGATGCATTATTCAAACTTAAAAAATGTAAAAGGGAATCCAGGGCTTGTTGGTTTGTTTATTTATTTATTTCTGTGTTCCCAAGAATGCAGTTTATTTTTTAACTCTTTTTCACAGTGACGCTCTGTTTTGTGAATTAGCGCTGTCTGCTTCCAAACGCTCATCCTCAGAAGATGTCCAACAGCGTAATAGCAGAGGGTGTCAGAAATGTCACCATGTCATGTATTTTGTACAAAGGTGGGGTACGATTTCAAGACTGTGGATCAATTAACACGTGGCTATTCTGAGAGGAACATTTTCTTGGAACGTCACGATAATCATCCTTCAATTAAATTTTTAAAGAACGCTTTTGTGTTGAAGGTGAATGTGTGACACCAGCAGAGTTTCTTTCTTCAGTTAACAGAAAAATATTTGGAAGAATGATGATAACCAAACCAGTTGGATGGTAGCCATTGACTTCAGTGGTGTCTTTTTGTATACTATGGATGTCAATGGCTACCGTCAACTGTGCTAAACATTACAAGAAAGCCCATACAGCTTTGGAAAACAGTAATAACAAGTAATAGCTAATAATAAGTAATAGCTTTGTAATAACAGAATGCATAATTTTTGGGTAAACTATTATTTAATTCAGTTGTGGACTGTGTATAATGAAGAATGTTTCCCCTTTTCTCATTTGAATTAAAAAACATAAAAAGATTTAAACCTGTCCAAGGTCAATGCGAAGCATGCTAGAAACTAAAAATCCCCTGTCAATTTCAGTTAATGCTAACAAAAAATGATCCATGGAGTCTCAACCAATGTCAAAAATTTGATTTCCATTAGGATCCAATATTTGCAATGTTATCTGGCGGTACTATTTGTAGACCATATAAATTATGTCAAATTTTATCAGGTGTATTAAAAGTTCCCAAACAGCATTTGAGAACTAAGCTCAATGGGCCAGTAGCAATTTTCCTCAGATGCTGTGTTATAATAAGAGGCCACACAGCGGTTGTGTACAGTACCTCTGCCCCAGCAGTTCAACTATTCATTATTCCCAGCCGAAACAAGTGCACCATAGCCAGAGGGATGGACACGGTCGCAGGGACTTGATGATTCTGTGACTGAGCAGGAAAATTACAGCGATTTCCCTTTGCACACTGGCATTAGTGTCATGTACCCTGAGACCAGAAGTGGCCGATCATATATCTCTGTGGACAGCACAGCAAACAGTGACAACAGACAGTGAAGGAGGCAGACGGACATCATTACCACAGTGGATTATGTGTGCCGTCTTGGAGTCCAGTGGGATTGTGGCAGATTTGGAAAGAACAGAAATGTTCACACAGGCAGGTACACAGCAAGGACACACATTTCCCCCCTCATTAGCCACGAGCTCCCTCATCTGCTGTCACTTTCTGCTCTGCAGCCCCAAGGAGCGCCTGAACCCACACCAAAGGCACCACGCTCTTTGTAATGCACTTTTCCCTGTAGTGTTGTGTCAGATTACTTGGGACTGTGTGTGTGTGTGTGTGTCTTTTTTTAAGGGCTTAATGTGAGCCCTAGGCAAGAAAAGACGTGACCAATTATTTACAAAAAAACATTCTTTAACTATTTTATACAAGTATCTATCTATCTATCTATGTTAGCACTTTATTTTACAGATCTGTTACTCATGTACATATTATGTACTTCTTAATAACTAGGTACTAATCCTGAACCAAACCCTACCCCATGTAATTACCAGTAATTTCTTAGATAGGTACACTGTGATCTATATCAGATGTTCATATCGTTTGTTATTGTTCATACTTTTGCTCTGATTATTCTCTCATCATTCTAGATAGATTTTTCCTTTCTGCAGCTTCAATTCACTTGTCCCCTGTGCTGCCTTCAAAGTGTGAATGTTCACCACATGGCGCACTTACTTATGCCAAAGATACAAATCACTGAGGATGGGCTTTCCGAGATATGAGCAAACTATGACACACCTGAGAACAGGGTCGCAGTCACGTGCTTTAAACATCCATGGCATATTTATTTTTGTTTTAACATTCTGTTCTTGTTTTTTCATGGCTTCAGAGGTGCCAGCTGATGTCTCGTCCAATTGGAGGTTCCTAGCAACATTTACTTTTTGATTAAGTTTACTTCCAGATAATTTATCCCCTCATATGTCACTGCTCTTAGAAAAAGTGGCAGTATTGATCAAGGCGTTTCTCTTCTGCGGGTGGTGTTCCTTCAGTGCCAAATGTCCTAAAATAAATTGGCCGTGGTTCCCCTAGTATGCTTCTTTAATTATAAACCCTGCCCTGGCCAGGCAGGGGAGTGTGTTTCGGTTCTAATTGGCTGTCATCTTATTTACCTAGCGGTAGATGACAGAGCGATTATGCTTTTGCTGAACAGATGGAACCACGTAATCTTAAGTCACCTGAAAAGGAAGATCCGCCCCACAGGATCACCTGTCGTGAGGAGAACACGGTACAGGAACCTCTTTGTACACTTCTGGGCATCGAGCGGTCTCACTGACAGCGACACGCGGTGCAAAGACCTGCATGCACAGCATATGCGCACATGTTACCAAACAGACGGCTACCAAGTAGTTTATCTAATCTTGCTAGAGAAAAGTCGTTACTGGTTATTTAGTTGGTGATTTTAATCCAGAGTAACTCTAACCACAGGAAAAGTCTACCCAGAGCCTTGATCAAGGATATGATGCTGATAGACGATCTGGTTAACTCAAAGGTCAACCTTACCTGCAGCCAGACTTGCAACTTTAATGTAACTAGCTCAGATCCTTAACCACCGGGCTCCAGTCTTTTACTTGTGTGTGGGTATTTAATTACACTAACAGAACATTAAGGAACATATTGATGTTAATGAGACCTTGTTAATTAAAACTAATGAAAAGAAAACAAGGAAAGAGCAGATTCTGTGAAGAGAAAAGCAGTTCTTCCCCTTTACCAGCAGTGCCAGAGAGCATCGTGCTAATAGTTGCTATAAACTACAAGGTCCCTTCATATTCCCACCTGGAATCTTTTTTCCACTACAGTAGCTCAGCTTACCGAATGTAATATTGAGATGCCCTGAATAAAACTGAGCAGCCATGTACCGTAGACCTGACTGCTCTGCATTGTTCTGTCCCTGTTGAACTCATGGTTTAACACTTAAGGAAGTAATTTACTCCACTCTATTAGTTTCTTTGTTCTGCTTAAAACAAAAGAAGATATTTTGAAGAAGGTGGGTAACCAAATAGTTGATGGTATTCATTGACTTTTACTATGGAAGTTTGATACTGTTTGATTTCCAGCATTCTTGAAAATATGTTCTTTTGTGTTCAACAGCTAAAATGAAATTTGTACAGGTTTGTAACAACTTGAGGTTGAGTAAATGATAACCGAATTAAAATTTTTCAGTGAACTATCCTTTAAAGGACTTACAGTATGTGTACTTGAATTGATGGTAGTATCTCTTTGCTTTGTTAATGGTGTTGGTTTTTGCCAGACTTTATAATAACAGCATAAAACCAGGGCCACTTTTCAGCTTTTTCTGGACACAAACCACCCACGTAATCAGGAAGGAACTGTAGATTGTTTCATTGACAGGTTAAGGCAACCAGATGATTCATTTACATCTCTCAGCTGAAGACAAAAATTATTAACATTTTTCCAGTGCATCTTATTTGTAATCTGTCCTTATATTCAGCATGTAGAACCAGTTAAAATATGGTTACTTTCAAAATGCTCGAAAGGTGCAATCAAATAAATTTTTTTTACAAGAAACAAGGCTGATTGATAATTGTCAATAATTGTAGCGATGCCAAAAATACATCGTCACACAAAAATAACATTAGTATTGATTTCCTCTAGAAAAATCTGCCAAACAGCAAATGTAATAACATTTTTACAAACAGCTCACTCATTGATTCTCGACTCAGTGAGTTGTTGACTCATTTCATGAATGAATCATTCAGGCAATTTTGGTGAATTGATTCAATTAAAAAAAAGGATTCACTAACAACTATAGCATTACTTTAAAGCATCTTCCAAGCAAACATTTAATTTGTTTCTTTTACACTGGAAGCAGATTTAATCTAGACACCAACCAACTACTTACTTCTGAGATTAGAAGAAATGTATAATTCTATTCTGGACCAAACTACTGGTCAGTGTGTGTGTGCTGAGAAGTGTTTTTAAGGAACAATGTGTTTTTATCCAGCCCTGAACATTAAATCATGGCTGTGTGTTCAAGGTAACTCTTATCTCAATGCCAAACCAGCTAAATGTAACCAGCCTGAGGTGAAATGTTGTAAATCTGAAGTGACTTTAGTCGTCCTGTGAACCTGATAAGCAATATTGTTTATCTTATTTCTAAGCTCTCTGTAGAGCTCACAACAGCTTACTTGTAATCAATACAATCGATCAGATGGCCTGGGTGTTTGTCTGTCCATCAGGATGGCATACGCAAACATACTTTATGTACAGAACCAGTGTTGAGTTAACATTTTAAAGACATATTGTCTTTTTGTTTGTGGATTAGATTTCTTCACTCACACTTCAGTTGGCAAACTCTTTTTTTTTTACATTGATTGATGCAAATCCAGTCTGCATAGAGCACAATATCAGAAAAAGTATAGATTGTTTTGGGGCTTTTGTAAATTCAAGGCGCTTCTGAGACATAAAATGCCACCTTGAAAGCTCACCTTCTTCCTTGGAGTTCTCGCTATCATCTCCTCTCATTACTGAAGCAAGGGTTTGCCCTGAGGTCTCTCCTCTGCAGGAAAACCCACTCTCGCTCCATCAAATACAAATCAATGAACCACAGACCATGGATGAAATCTATAAACCTGAAGTTCTCAAAGACAACACACAAATTGAGATCAAGCCTAAATGAATTATGGCATATTGTCTTGGAGGATGTTGTTGGCTCAGTTTTTTTAATGACATTTTGTTGCAATTCTTCCCTCTTGCGAATGACGTAATGCTCGACTAGCTTTGCTGGATTTGTTTGGTTGTTTCGCTAGACTGAGCACAGAGGGTAAATATTGTGTGAGTCTGGAGTTGAGATGGTCTTGAATGAACAGAAATGACTTTTAATGCCATCATTCATTGCTAATCATACTTTGGGCAGCTGGAAATGGAAAAATGTGCATAGACAGCACATTGTAGTGAAAAGTCGTTATATATTAAGCTGGGAGTGTTATAGCTAGCTTAAAATTGAACAAATTGGACATTTCGATGGATATGATATTGAAATATGAAAAAAATAAACAAATTTAAGTGAATTTGTCAATTGAAGCAACACTACATAAGATTTTAAGACATGAATACAAGGTTGTATCACACAATATTAAATGCATATTAAAGCTAGGCATACATATAAATTTAGTCTTACTGCAATGCCATGTTTGCACTTGTTTTTAACTTTTTTTAATTGCCAGTTTACTAGTTCAGTAAAATAAAATATACTCATATTAATGATTATATTATATTTTTTAAAAATCTCTTATGAGCGTGTCTCAAGTAAAGGCATCTTGTTTCAAAGATTTTTAGATTTTGAATTGAAAACGTAGTCATAATTTTTTTTTTGTTTTGTTTATTTATTTATTAATTTTTTTTATTTTTGAAACCGCTTTCATAGCTTTTTTTCTTAATCTCTGGAGAAGCGCGTGAGGAACCCATTCAGTCACAGACTAAATGAGCGAATACAAATCTTTCAATTAATCTGCTTGCTTCTCTTGCAGCCAGATGTCTGAAGACTGTACGGTGACACAGGTCACAGACAGACACAGCTGTCATCTGCCTTAACATGTGCTCTTTCTTTCTTTTTTTCTTTTGCTTTAGTCTTTCTTATTCAGTGAACAATGACCGGCTGGCAGTGGTGTAACATCCTGTGAAGGATTCTGAAAAGATTTATGTTTAGATTGTAGCCTTAAATGTACAAATTAAATAATTAATAATAATGAAAAAATTAATTCCTGTTGTAATGAAAGAAAGCATCATTCTAATAATATTAAAGCAAAACTTTGAAGACAACTGCAGTGGCTTATCAGTGTTTTTTGATGTCAATCAATCAATGTTATGATGCACACTAAAAGAAAGGATGACACTCTGGTGGCATTCTGGCCAAGCACTCTTTCATATAAGCTGTCCATACTTTTGGACAAGACTTATGTGTCTGAGAGAGATCAACTGGTTTTATTCTAATCCATTGTCAGCATTCTGTTACCCAAGAATAGAGATTGCTCTGTTATATTAATCTGAGATGACGTCCAGCACAATCTGATGAATTGCTTTTGAGTTTTATTTCAGGTGAACAATAATGACATGGACTCTGTTTTTAAAGCCTGACAAAGTCAAACCAAAAAACACAAGGCTTATACTGTGAAAAATCATCTTTTTTATCTGCCGGTTGTCACTGAAGACTGGTGTAATGGAATAAATAAAATTTCTTATCCATGTTATAATAGGAAACAACTCATTTCACAACATTACTATTTAACATTTTTTGTATGAAATAGATGCAGTGTTAGTTAGTAAGTAGATAGTATTGTCAAAAAAAACATAACAAAAGATTATTAATATAAATACATGTGATTTAAATATATTTCATTGGATAACAATACAAAATACTGATGAAGAAAGGTTTTTTTGCAGCATAGGCATTACTAGGCATTAGATAAAAGTTTGTCAGTGCTGCATAAACGATGGTCTATTTTGAAAAATGCTTCGTCTTATATCTGTATTTGTATTTACAGTGAAATGAGAGTTTATTATGACGCAGACGCATGCCCTAAGGAAGCTGCGTATTTTGAGTACATCCTCAAGACCAGTGTCTACTGCTTTGAAGCGGGTGTTGACTTACTGTGAGTTTATTGCTTTCTCTGAATACATTTTGAAAGAGTCTACGGGTGTGCCTTTCTTCCATAAAATAACTTAATGTGACTAAGGCTAGTGGTATGATTAATAGTCGTCTTGAACAGCGGGATAATTCAATGGCTTATACTTTCTTAGCTGCCAATGGCACAGTAATCCCTTCCCACAATTCAGCTGGTAAATTCCTCCTGTGTTGCCAAGAAGGAATGTCTTCCACGAGACACACAAAAAGATTGTCTTAGAAAATAACATGAATCGGGTTTTTATTCTCTGGAAATGAGGAGTAAACAAACACAGAATGAGAATGCTTGCTATGGGAAATTGAATGTATTTATCCAGCTGAAGGATTCAAATAGGTTGCATATCCCTCTTATTGGTTGCACATGCCTTGTGCCTAAATAAAAACACTTATTACCTCACACACATACACTACTGTATGCACACAAATTAAACTTTAAAGAAATAGTTCACTTTAAAAGAAATGAAAACCCTCAGGCCATCCAAGATGTGGATGTGGAGTTTGTTTCTTCATCAGAAAAGATTAGGAGAAATTTAGCATTACATCACTTGCTCACCAAAGGATTCTTCCACAATGAATGGGTGCCGTCAGAATAAAAGTTCAAACAGGTAATTAAAAAATAACGGTAATGCACATGTCATTCATCATTTAACAGTGTATGTTCATAAGAAACACATTTTTTTAATAAGGGTATTTGGATTCTGATGGCACCCATTCACTGCAGAGGATCCATTTGGTGAGAAAGTGATATAATGCTACATTTCTCCAAAACTGTGACTAAAAAATAACTTATCTACTTCTTAACTGTAAAAATATTTTTTTGAAGTTGCAAAAGAATGATTACCGGGGTATGTTTTACAAGAAAATTGCTATTTCATTTAGTGTGTTACGTTCTTTGTAATTGTTTGTAAAAATCGAAACAGTATCTGAGGGAAATTGCTTCAACATTTACTTTTTGCAGTGTCGAATGGCCTGAGGGTGAGCAGATTTCAATTTCTGGGTAAATTCCTTTAATAGAATCTTTCAGGACTCCACACACTGTATTTACAGTTCATTTTGTGTCAGCACAAAAAAAGTCTTGATAGAACAGTGTAATATTTATTCAGGATGATTCATCCCTGTATTAGAGATTGTTTACGCCAATGTCCGTGCAGCTGTTCGCTTGGAGGTGACGATTAGGACTTTTCTCAGCTTTTTGACTGTTTTGTGAATGGAAAGACAGAGACGTCCTGTCAAAGAGGCTGCAAGAGGAGCGCTGACGGCTGGAGAATAGATGGAATGTATCTCCGCTATCCAAACTGTTCTGCAAGGGGGCATCTTTCTTTTTTTTTTTTCTTACCCATGCTGCCGTCTCAGCCTGTAGGCTCATTAACAACAACAAATTTGTTCTTGACACTAATTACTGCTTCCCAGGAAACTGTGAAGCAAGGCGAATGAAAGGCGGCAATCTACTCATCGCGGAGGCATTACATAATTTAACCCGGGCAAACGAATACAATGCCTTTTGGGTTTTTGTACAGCTTGTCAAGGAGACAGGGGTCAGGTTAGATTGTTTTTGCCTTTATTGACGTGAAAGATAAGAGATGCAGGAGGTACCAACCTTGCTCATTCCCAATACAATCGCATTTGCATGGCTTTTTATAGCGTTTAGGCCACCCTGAGGTATTTGGCATTTACACACTGTGTGCGGTTTGACATTGCAAGTTGATCGGCATGCACAGATTTGTTTAGTGGAGTGCAGGCAATGCTGCCGAACAGGCCATTGGGCCGAACATGTGACGGCAGAGGAGGATGTTATAACGGATTTGCTTACAGGCTGAAGGAAGAGTTGGAGATAAAGGAAGAGAGTGGGTGGACGGGCAATACTCCTCCCTCTGCACCAGATGTCAAGTGTTAGTGTATTATCAGAGGACAACAGCACAGCCGGTTCTTCCTTCAGGCAAACGCAACCAGTTAGTAGCGCTCATTCAGTATCATTACCCAATGTGGGGTTTGTTTTTCGACAGACTGGCTTCTGTGAAAATTTCCGTGTCTTGAAAACCCAAAGGAGTCGAAATGTCTGCTGAAATGAATTATGAATGGCGGATGACAATAATCGCAACTCATTTCGCTGCCAGGCTGGGTTATGTGCAAAACTACATTTGCATGTTGAAAAGATGACACTGCAGTATGCCGTTTGTTGTTTTCTGATCAATGTGCAATCCAGAGCTTTATTTAACAGCTGTGATCCACAGTCATATCGAACAAATAAACTGAGATTTAATTGCAGGTGAGACTGTAGACATTAGGGTTTTAATCCGATAGTTGCGAATTTAATTTAATGCTCGCAAAATGATTTAAGGTTCTTAATATCACCAAGAAAAGTAGAAGAAGCCATTGGATATAATAATTTTCAATGATAATAAATGACTTGCACCTTACAGCCGAGTAGATAAAATAAATGCAGCCGTTGCTTTCATAGGTGAAGGCAATTAGACAGAAATATTTTGACCACAGAATTCGCTCGAGCATTTTAGAATGATTATAGCATTTCAGATGTGGTTAGTCAGGTTTTGCTGTCCCACAGCGCAAAGTCACATCACTTTTTTTTATGGAAGATTTTATTCGGCAAATGCATTTCCATGATTCATTATTCGCATTAGCACTTTTTCAAGTCAAAAGCCACCTTTAGTGAGTGTAAAAATTTGCTTGCGAACTAAGGGATTTTTATTTGATATTTGGCGTTTACATCACTCGTTCATGGGTCATGGAAACAGCGAGTGCCTCATGTTTGAAGCTCTAGATCTACTTTTTTGATGCACATGGAAGATTTTATTCAGAAAATGCATTTCCATCTCCCGTTATTCTCATTAATTATTTTAATGAGAAAACCACTGCAAGTGAGCGTAAAAAACCTTTTTGCAAATTTGCAAGGGATTTTTGTTGGAAATTTGGCATTTCTATCAGTCATTTATGATTCGATACTTCAAAATATTCATAAAAACAAGGTGATGAAACCAGGGTTCATGTTTGAAGCTGTAGTTCTACAAAAAAAGCATTCAAGTGTATTTCAAAATGTAATGTATTCCTGTAATGCAAATCATTCTATTATGCTGATTGGTGCTTAAGAAAAAAAAAACAGTAATGTATTTATAGATTATGTTATAAACACAACAACACAAGTGTACACTCTCAATTCAGTTACTGTTGTCTGTTCAGATGACTCATTCTCTTAGAATGAATCATTTCATTTAGATGTTAGTGGTAGAAGGTAATTTTTGTTAACCCATTTGTTAAGTTTTTATGTATCTGAGGTCATGTTTCTTAATATGAACTGGGTGCATATATGGTCTGCTTGACTTCCTGGTTGGATTTCTGCACTATTCTGATTTCACAGGTTCCAGATCTGTTTTAAAAAGGGCTGTGAAGGTCCGTCTGTGAGAAAACCCCACTCATGTAACCACATTTGTAGAGATCTGAAGATAAGATGGAAATCCAATCTCTAAATGCATGCATGCAGCTTCTCAGTGTAAATGGATGGGCTTCATATTTGCCAGGAAACAGCACTGGATGGGCAAAACATTGACATTTTAGCCTTTCACAGCCACCTAACTAAAAGCATTAGTCAGACACTGCTTGCTGTGGACTAGGACACCTAAGAGTGATCATTATATATAGATGAAGCAGTGGGAAATGTTCTCCAAGTCCTATGACTAGAAACAGGCCTGCTGTCTTTTTGAGGGAGACAGCTAAACACTAAATATACAAGTAATATACAAGTACGTACAAGTAAATACAATACACAGCTTTCTTTAGAAGGCTGAGGGTGATGTGACCAAAATGTAAGATTACAGTATGGGTATTTTAGTAGTATGAATAATCATGTTGTATTTGATGGAAGTTCAACCAAAATATATTGCAATATAATACATTCTATATTGCAATATGAAGTTAATGGACCAAAATTAAAATTGTGATACAGATTTTATTTTATTTTATTTCCACAATCAGTATTACAACAGTATTACATCTTTCAAAATTGAAAATTAATAATCAAGTTTTTTTAATGCTAGAAGTGAATTTAGGCTTTACAAGATTTGAACGTATCCTACAACATGAAAATTGGTGTTCGTTTTAATATTTTAATGTATTTTATTTCATTATTTAATGTTTTATTTTTATATTTATTTTATGACCAACCAGTATTAAATTAACAATGAATATAAAAATCTACAATTATTTAAAATTCCACAATTTATTAAATAAAATTAAAAGTATTCTACAGCATGAAAACTGTTGCTTATTTTATTTGAGTATTTTCTGACAGACAATATGAAAGTAAAAATGAAAATCTCAAATGCCATAAATTATAAACATGACATAAATAACAAAAAATGCATAGTCATTTTAAGATTTGCTAAATATAACATTTAAGAGTGTTATTGAATTATTAGTGTTTTTACTTTAGGTGGAAAATAGAGGAAATGAGTGCACACAGTGAAATGCCTATTATTGACTGATACCTTAAATGAAAAGAAAGTGTATATATATATATATATAGTGCACCTCAAGTAATTGTGTATTTTAATAAATTATGTACATGTGAGAGGTACTTTATTATTTGATTTATTCCACTTTTTATTATTATTTAGAACTTAATGAACGCAAACTAAAAGATAAGACAGTTCATAAATCATACGACTGTCAATGGTGCAAAAGCAACATTATACAACACTTGAGAAACTCAAAACAGCAGTACATCATAAATATGACTGGGCGAGCCATGTTTGAACCATTGTAAAATGGCCAATATACAATCACCAAACACTGAGAGTAAATCTAAACGAGAATGCCGGGCTTTCCCACAGGAGTGCAAGGAAAAGCCTGCAGGAGTGCTGGGAAAGACCTGATACCCTCGTTGTCAGAATCACAGACTCGCACTCACACCTGTGAGTGATAGAGAGGAGAGAACAATGAGAATGACTTCACTCATTAAACCAGACGCTGCAAACAAGAAGACAGATTTTTGCCGTATGTTTGGGCTTGGCTTGCGCTGGTATGCTGATAAAGAACAGTTCTCCTTCTTGGCCTGGTGTGATGCCTTTACTCGATAGACTTTTTAAACTTTATTCTTTAGGACGCCTGCCAATGTCTTACAGGAGGCAGAGACTGTAAATGGAGGAGGCAGATCACTCTTAGAAAAATTAATAGAAAGAATCACAGCACTCATGCCATTTTCAGGTCCTCCTGGGAAGTTCCCACGTACGAGTTTGGAAGTTAGAACTCTTTTGGCAATTTCATATTCCACAGAGTATGACAGGAACAGAGACAGGAAGCTTGTTTAGGCCTAATGCAAGAAAACAAAGACACACCCCAAGTCGGAGAATACTGCAGACCACTTGATGTAAAAGAGGATGGTACATCACACTGAGGAAAAACTCCATAGGGGTTGAGAAACTAAAGCTCCATGTTACAAATTTTTTATCATCATCTAAAAGTTTAAAATTTTCCTGCAGTGCATTGACCTTGCCATCCGTTGACTGATGAGAATTTCAGGGCAGGTTGAGTTGGGCTTCTCGATTTCTTTCAAACTGACATGGCTCTTTCCACACCGCATAAAGAAAAGTAACATCTAAAGGCACCTACACAGTAGAAAAGGCTCTGATGGTGTTTGATTGATTGCTAGGAATGTGTCTGTAGATAGCAATTTGTCTACCATTTCAAGTTGTTTCCATGTTTATCACATGACACAGCTGACTGGTTTTCTCCTGCATCAGTTCTCAATGATTTTATTGCTCAGCATTCAAATAACAGACTTTTGTTTGCTGTAGCAGTTTAGCAGCTCACTTCAGAAACCTTCCACCTTCCCCAGCTCCACCTGTATAGATCTGCTACAAGGTGATTCATGTGTGTTGTATGTGCAGCAGCGGCATTTCCAACATTACAGCAGCATGTTGTGGATGAATTGAATGTATTGCCACAGCAGCAGCGGCGTAGCAGATCTTTTCCACCACGACCAAATACATTAACATTGTCACATGCATTACCATGTCAATCCCTCCAAGAGTTGTCATGCAAGGATGAACTAAACTGAACAAAAATTTCAGTACAGACAAAAAAAATTCAAAGTTAAACAATGCATTACCGTTTCCACGAAAAAAGTATTAAACATTACACTGATAATAAAAATTATTTTAACCAACCAAATCAGCATACTGTAATGATTTCTGAAGGATGGTGTGACTTTGACATACTGATCAACCTCTAATTTGCATCAATATATTAATGCAATTCTCAGTATACTGTATATGTATTTATAACATGGTCTGTCTGAATACTGGATTCTGATTGGCTGGCAGGTATGCGGTAAAACCGTTTAATGCTCAGGTAGTTCCAAGTCAGATAACTAGCCCATATTAATGCGCTTTAATTGATGCACACAAACAGAGTGGGGGTCGGAGATTGCATTTGCGGTTTGCGACTACCCCGTGACTTTTAATAATATAATGGCCTAAATACTAAATCGTTACATTATATTCTTTTACAACGAGGTGGGAAAATGTTTTTTTAAGTACCTAGTCACACAACTGTCATGTCTCTCGTTGAATGATTAATTAAAATAAATACTATTATTCATTGAAATAAATAAAATCTTTACCACATTATTTTGTCTCTGTGTCTGATTTGAAGCGGGCAGAATGCTAGAGCTAACGTGCCATAACTGCCGAAAATAACTGTTAAATATTGCACTGCAAACAGCTTTCACTTGTAAATGCCGGCAAATAACCATGGCGGTATAATGCATGGCTAGCTGTGCATTAAATGATTTTAATGAACTTTGCGGTGGCAACCACCCTCTGCTTCGAGGTGTAAAACCATGTCTTTGAAGTAACACAGCTTCATTGTTTGCTAGCCATGCCTTATCCTATGCACTACTTATTTGCAGTTGGGAGAGGCCTACGCAGAGATAAATGAGTAGAATTTACATACCATTTGTCCCCAGTATGCCTCTTTACCCACTTTCACTATTATACTGCACTGCACAGCAAAGCACACGGGACACTTGCACTGACATACTTCTTGTTGTCTTGTGTGTATATATACTTCTTATATTCTTATTTATATAGTCATATCATATTCTATTGTACTTCTATTCTCTTTTTATTCTATTGCTAGTTTACTTTTCTTTTTAATTATATTATTATATTTATCTACTGTACTTATTTTTAAATTTAACTTCTATTTTGCCGTTGTTTTATTTAATTGTTTTCTTAATGTGTCAATTTGTTGGGGCAGTCGTGCAATACATTTCACTTAATGTCGTACCATGTACCATGTGAACATGAAAATTAAAATAAAATTAGAATTTACTTATTCAATAATAAAAATGCCTTTTGAATTGAAAATTGAATTCCAATTACATTTGACAAATATTCTAACGGAAACCTGTTATTGTTTTAAATTGTAATACTATTTCACAATAATACTGTTTTACTGTTATTAAACAAGAAATGATGTAATAATAAATAATAAATAAAAAAGTGAAAAAAAATTATGAAAACTGAGAGGAAGAGAGAGGAAGTTGCAGTGGACCTGACAAAACTTAGATTAATCACTGTTTAGACAGACACAACTCTGATCATGTGATCATTTTTACTTCCCTGCTTATAATTGTTTTATTTTATGAGCTCACAGAGTTTCTGAAGACTTTTTAGGAGTTGAAAGTTTTAATTAGCAGTATTTACATTACTAGCATCTTGTATAAAACTACTTTGTAGTATGTTTACTGCTTCAGTACCGCAAAGGTCAAGCCAGTTTGTATTCAGGGACGTGTGTGTGAGGGAGAGTTGCCCTGCTGGGAACACAACGATCCAAATATGGCCATTCAATAGCACACTCCATTTCACCGAACTAGGCTGTCACAAGCTCATGTAAACATGTGAAAAGCATTGTTTATATGCCTCAAATGCAGACACATGCTTTGCTGTGAGCCATGTCTCCGCTGAGCTTATTTATGTGTGTGTGTGATTGTATGTATGTTAAGGGGAAGTTTGTTTTCCTACTGGAGTGAAATCTGTTCTGGATCGACATCTAATAGGGTTGCCAAGGTTAAACGTCTGCCGTTCTTGTGACAACTGTTGTCAGACCTCTGATGTCAACACACTCGCCACAAGCATCCGAGGACCCCGTTGTCTCTGAGGGTCTGTGAGTGGAGGCATATCTGCACTCCAGCTTGTCCGATCATATCTCCCTGATGTGGGTTATGCCATTGTAAAGATCTGTTCACACTAAGAATGATAACTAAATGAGCAAAGTTGTCATTAGCAGGTTTTAAATGCTTAAGTTTTTTAAAGCAGGATGGATTCTGTTTGGCTGTCAATGTTTGTACAGTATCATTCAAGTTATTGTTACAATTGTGTTGTGAACTGTACACAATATTCAAGATAAAGGCAGTATGTGATCAATTAAATGTATAGTTCAACCAAAAATGAAAATTTGCTGAAAAATGACTCACCCTTTGATTATTCAAGATTTTGAGTTTGTTCCTTTAGTTGAACAGATTTTGAGAATTTTATCATGTTGTCACTGGCTCATCAAATGTTTCTCTGCAGTGAATGGGTGCCATCAGAATGAGAGTCCAAACAGCTGATTAAAAACATCACAGTAATCCACAGAACTCCAGTCCATCAGTTAATGTCTTGTGAAAGGCTGTGTTTTACACAATTATTTAAACTTTATACCACCTAAACCACGCCAACCCTGACAGTAACCACTCGGCCAAAACTGCTTGCTGTCTGGGAAAATATCTATGATCTATAATCCATTAGAACGTTTTCTCCAGTCAAAAATATGTATTGCTTGTGAATTTCTGCGATGTTTTAATCAGCTGTTGGGACTCTCATTCTGACGGCACCCATTCACTGCAGAGAATCTACTGGTGAGCAAATAATGTAATACTAAACATCTTTTAATCTGCTTCGGTGGACACAAGCTCATCTAAATCTTGGATGACCGGAGGGTAATACTTTTTTCAGCAAATATACATATTGCGATACCTACATTTTAAAAAAAAAAAACATCACGCAGCACTATTTTGAATGTTTGTTACAACTTTATATTTACTGTACAGGACAAGCTTTAAAACGTTACACTGCTGCAATCTCTACAAGCATTCCAGCAGCAGTTTTATTAATATATTTGCGAGAACGAAGGGCAACGGATGGGGATTGCCCAACCACATTTGGAATTCCTGCATGCCCCGGACTATCCCCATTGCACATGGTGTGATGATGCTGTCGCTATTTGTGTTTCAGTGGTGTCATCTTATCATTACTAAGAAGAAGGAAAGAAGGCTTGACACTGTTTTTAATGGGGGTTGCACTTAAAATACACCTCATACAACCCTGTTGTGGGATTTATTATATCTAATACAGTTAAAAAAATATTTTTAAAAAAGCCAAAAATACTTTGGTTTTAAGGGGTCACGTAATTTTCTTAAAGCTTAGTAATTAGAACCACACTAAAGGTACATGGAAATCTATTACCTTTATTGACTTTAAATGAGATTTCTTCAGACCACAGCTCCATTATATTTAATGGTAACATAAATTGGAGTTGATAAATTATCCAATAATGTCTAGAAAGCATCCTCTGAGTACAGGCGCACTAATGTTGTTCATTAGATACATCACATAATGGGTCTGATCTAAAAGACCTGTGATTTTTATTGACCGCTCTCTGTCACAGCTGATTTATCATATTTTTCTCTATAGAAAGGAGGAAATGTTATACAGCGTTACGGGATTAACGCTAATTTATAAATGCTGAATGTTGCCAGTCCTGTTTCTTTACCTTAATGGTTCATACTTTATTTTAGGCCCAGTTCTCACTATTAAGTGACTGTTTTGTTTTTTAAGATCTATTTATTGAAAAAGGATAGTGTAGAGTAGACAGCAAGCAAAGTTGGATGTGGGTGAAGGGTTCAGCAAAGGTCCTGCCCACTAGGCTATCTGCACCAACTATAACTACTGAACAACTTTTGTCCTGAATTCTAATTGTTCCTTATTAATATTTAGGAAGGTAGTTTTTAAAGTTATAGATTACCCAAAAATGAAAATGACCCAATAATCTACTCACCCCCAAGCCATCCTAGGCTTTCTTCTTTCAGACGAACACTGAGGGTTTTTTTTATTTATTTTTTATGTATCCTGGCTCTTCCAAGCTCAGTAATGCTTGTGGATAGTGGCCATTATTTTAAAGCTCTCTAAAATGGCATACATCCATCATAAAACTAACCTATATGCCTCCAGAGGCTTGACATATGACTTCTGAAGGTTTTTTTTTTTAATAACAAAAATATTTATATATCTGCTTCAAGAAGATATGTGTTAACCCCCCAGAGGCATATGGGTGTTTAGGCTTGTGTGTGTGTTTATATGCATTATATATATATATATATATATATATTATGGAAATAAAAAAATAAAAAATAAATTTGGAATGTGATTAATTGCCATTAATCGTTTGACACCATAAATGATAAGTAACTAGATAATATAAATAATTAGTCCCTATTGAAGTGTTACACTTTTATGGCTTTAACTTTGTAATTTTTTTCAAGGAACTAATAAAAATGTTTAGCATGTAGAATTGATGTATTGTTAAGTGTTACTCTGTACGGGTCCAGCTAACGTGCACATTCCATCTAGCAATTGCCTATCATTGCCTTAAGCATGACTTCATTTCCTAGTCTTACACAGAGTATTACGATTCATCTATTCTAAGGCGATTGGTAACATTTTAATCTTAATGTGGGAATACAGCGTTTAGATTTTTTCCCATTCATATATGTGTGAGTGCATCATCTTATGATATACACCCTATTCATAGATGTTATACTCAGATGGGAAGAATCCTGGCAGAGCTCTGTAGCTGCTGTGGCCTGTCTGGAATTTGCGTCAGCAGCCCTAAAGATCCGCATAAACAGTGTCAAAGCTCTGAACTGCAAGAGAACAAATGACGACTGAAATCTTGATTGACTGCGACATTTTTTTTTATTAGATATGCAGCATATGCCATCTTCATAAAAAAAACAACTGAGTGAAGCACACTTCACAGAATCTGTAGTCTGCAAATACATATTTTTTTCTACTGTAGTTTTATGAAGGATTTACAGTAAGACAAGCCAAATTTCACAATTAGTATTCTCTGACATCTCTAAAACAAACACTATCCCTACAGCACTAACAAGAGAACCATTTTAAGTGTTTTGCTGTCATTGTGTTATTGTTTGGTGCTGTTTTAATGCAATGCTGTGTTTGTGACTGAAGTGATATGGAAATATATTGGCCGATAATAATATACCGAAAATCAATATCTTGTTTTGCATCATACTGATAACGCATGGTTTTACGCTTTGCATTTTAACTCTTTTAAACTTACATAAAATAGCATCAACCCTAGAATCTGAATTTTACAATCAATATAGGCAATCTGTTCCTCACTCCAGAACCAGAAAGGCCATTTTTGCAAGAAACCTGGCACAAACTACAGAGGAAATTCAAGAGACCGCATGAGGACTCCAATTTTAAAGTGCAGATAATGACTCCAGGCAATTTCAGTAGCACTGTCACAGCTCTTCAAATAGCATTTAGCACTTAATGGCTCCTATTTACTATTTCCATACTAGAAAAATTGTTAAATGATCAAACAGGATACATTTAAAGAGTCATGTAGTTTTATTTTATCTGTAGCTTTTATTAGCTAGAATTAAAGTTAAAGGTGTAATGACTGTGGCTTGAGCCTTTGGATCCATATGCAAATAAACTCTTTATTTCAGGGAACATGCGGGGTCAAAACAACAGACTATCGGTTACAGAGGAGACTAGGCTGAGATGTGGTCAGAAATACAGAGCAAAGGGTAGAGGCAGGGAGCAAACAATCGTAAGAGTCGGAGAACAGATGAAGGACAGAGCAGAACAGAACGCTGGGAGAATGCCTATGGAAGTCAATGTTACGCGTTTGAACAGTAGTAAATGAACCAGGTAAATAGTGAGTGAAATAGGGTGTGATGATGGAGTCCAGGGGAGGTGAAGAGAAGCGAGGGCCCTCTAGTGGCACTTGAGTGCACTTATGGCAAAAGGGAAGTGCCATTAACATGGAGCGGTTAAGACACTAAAGACTTCATGAAGCAAATTCCTCATTGTTTTGGGATTTGTTTTTATAGATGTACATTAAATTCGAACATGTACCAAACACCCTAGTGGAGACACTAGTCTTCTATTAATAATGTACATTACTCCTTCACTTCAAGTTTCTTTCTTTCCAAGACTGAATTCCTGTGCTCTTGAGTGATTGCATAACTATATTATTGCACATTTTAGACTGCAGTTACTACTATATTCATCATGGTGTACTCCAGCTGTTATCCACAATAAAGTTATAATACACACATCATTTACACATCTTCATTCCAAACCTCTATGGTTTTCTTTATTCTAAGAAACACAAAAGAATACAAGAGTGTAACGTAAACGTACGTCCAAAACAACACTGGCCTCTACTGACTTTCAGTGTATGGACGAAAAAAACAGGCATTTCTCTATATCTTCTATCAAAGTGGTCACTTTATAAAGAACAGCATTTATTTCTTGAGTGCTGAAGTTTGCAAGCCTGCAAAAATCAGTTGAGACTCTGCTGATGTCTGTAAAAGTAAAAGCGAAAGTCTTTCTCTGTAACTCTAACAAGTTTACAGTGAAGCCTTGTTGTGAAGGACACAGATAAATGGTCCCTCCGCTACCTCCAGCTTTTCTGCGGTTGTTAATTTGGCCTCAAGCAATGCTTAGATCCCAAGATGTGTCTCAAGTGAGGTCGTACTGCTGCTGAGCGCTGACAAACGGGTCTGCTGGAACTAGCCCTTGTAATAGCGGTTAAGTAATAGCTGGACTTATGTGATTTGTGAATGACTGTGTCAAAGAGATAAAGAGAGCAAGACAGAGCCACAGCCGCTATCATGACAGGAGCATTCATACAGTTCATTCTATCTGAGGACATTTTGGGATAACTGTAATAGGATTTCCATACTATCTTTGGAACGGATGTGAGAGGTTATAACCTGGCGCTCATTCTTTCCTTACAGGAAGAGTTGTCAAATAATCTGATAGTAGTTAGTAGTTCACACAGGATGGAAACTCTTTTTTGGAGTTTGTCTGATGTCACTTCCTCCATACTCCCTCAGCGCTCTGGGAACACGAGTGCTAAAATGAGTCTACATGGGTTTTTAATGCAGTAGATTGTATTGCTGAAATCTGACAGCACTTCATTATAAAGTCTTCTCTCCTAAATGTACAAATTGTTCTGTGTGCTCATGCTCATTTCAGTGAATTAAAGTAAATTTCCCATGAAGGAAGAGGGCACAGCATCCAGCCGCCCTCAAGGGCAACTGTCCCATCAGAAGCTTATAAAGCCATGGCAACAGACAGCGATCTCTGCTCCCGCGGCGCCCAGACGCTTTCTTAGTAATTTAGTTTAATACTTGGTTACATTTTAGTACATTTGCATAAAAAAAAGCTAAATTTGACTTAATACCAGTATATCTTATGCATAACGAAAAAATCTAATATGTAATTTCTGGCCCTCTAGCATGCCTAAATGGAATTTAAAAACTGAATTTAGCATTAGTCAGGCAAACGGATTGTCTTGCCCTAAACTTACATCTTTAATAAAACCAGTGTCGGACAGAGGTGCGTTCACTGCACAACAACTAAACTTGATGTTTACCAGCCATAGTATGATGCATCGATGTTAAAATCTAGCTAGCTGTAGGCGCTAATAGCTTTGGGGTTATATAGTCATATAGTGCAACTATATAGTGCAACTGTGCTCACGATGACCCGAGTTCAATTCCTGCCTCAAACTCCATCCAGCGCTTTACTGTCAACTCTCCATTGCATCCAGTCGCATTAAAGACATAAAAAGCAATATAAAAAAGAAATTAGCTAACTAGTCGCAACTTTTTTTGAATCACATTAACATGCAGTACATCATTTTCTTATACATTAAATTCAAGTCATTTAGTCTGCAGCTTACATTTTCATCATTTTGCTTTGTTTATTGTGTGACGAGTTAGCTGCCTCCCCTAGCTATCATTGCCACCCTGTCCCTTATTCGCCGCCCTTCACCAGGCTCCCAACAGGAGTGGTTGTGAAAAAAGGAGGGGCGCAGGAACGAACAGGTCTGGCAGCGTGTAATGGGGCACAAATGAGATGAAGGAAGGTTATTGCGACATTTATCTTAAAAATGTGACTTTTTTTCTCAGAATTGCATGATACAGACTCAGTAGCAGAAACTGGCTTCTGTGGTGTTCTACCAGATGCCACAGAATACATGTAGTCAAAAGATCATGTTAAACTTTTGTTAAAGGATGTGTCGCAGTATGGCTGATTTCCTTTATGTAAGTTTAAATAATTCCAGTTTACTTGCAGGAAGCTATTTTCTGTAAATGTGCAAGACGTCATATTCTTTTCTGCTATTAAGTAACTAAAAGGATAACAAAGTGCAGTAAATGGTGAAACTGTTTTCATTACAAACCACTGTGTATATAATTAAATAATATATGATTAATAGAGCTGAGACCAGTAACCTGACTTATTCAAGTTACAAAAGGCGGACAGACATGGAAATATATTCATAAACTATGCTTTCATTTATTTTTGTTCATAATAAATAAAGAGTTATAAATGAACACTTTTTTCATTTTTAGGTGAACTATTCCTTTAAGCAGCAATAGCTAGAGTCATGTCACATTGGTTTTACTGCAGGAGAAACACCCCCTCAGAACAGACCATTGATCTCACTGAAAGAAGCGTGTGTCTTTTCTAAGCAGATCGCTGCCTGTTTCCCTCACAACACAATCCGTGAATGGGAGATCCATTTGTCCGTTGTCATGGTGATGGCATACACTATCACCGCCACAATGCCTGGACACCTTTGTCTCAAGAATTCATGTCCTTATCTGACTGTCAGGTTAATGCAAACCAAGAGCTTTTCATTATACACGCTTTACAAGTGGCACTGAAAACTCATTTCAAGTGAAAATGACCCTCCTGCTTTAATGTCCTCTAGAATGTGGCTGATTCTACCTCCGTAAGCATCATTCCAATCTGTTACAGCTAACTAATGCGCAGGCACACAAATGAGCGTGTGAATTGTATCGCCAGATAAGAATCAGCTTGTTTTTCCTGTGTATGTTAATTAATTTGGGACTGACTGCTGAGTTCACAGCTTAATAAATTTATTCATGAGAACATCATTTAAACGGATCCCATTTAAACCTGATTAAAAGAGGCTATACAACTGCTCTTTTCTATTCCCAGTGGACATACAATATTCACCGGCTCAGTAAAATACTGCTTACGGTGTGTCATACCGTGAAACTCATTTCAAAGATAAGGGGAAGTTCACGAAGGCTCCGCTCTTATTGTATAAACAATTTTTAGTCATTTTAGGGAGATGTGCTTTGCAATTAAATTAATACAATCAAAGTGTCATGCATTTATTTTTTCCCCTCTGACTTGTATGCATTTTTATTTACGACCCAAGTATAATTGCAAATTAAAAATAGATGTAAAGAAATGTCCCATAAAAGCAGCACATTTTTGCGCTTGGTCAAAACCCTTTTGCGTTGTTTTTTGAAGCTCAAGGTACCCCTTTTTAGTCACTTTTCAATGTGAAGGGTCCTCCGTTGTTTTAAATAGGAAACCCTTGATTTTTTTCAGTCATAATTAAAGGATATATTGGGTAGAAACAATGGCATTACTGCATATATGTAGGGGTGTGTAAACACTCAAAACACATAACCCAACCTCTGCCCCTAAACCTACCATCTGTCAATAAAACACAAGATATAGCAGGCAAATACAACTACCGTCATCATTTGTTTAAAAAATATTAATATTTCATGACTTTTAAGGCAAAAAAATTTATTTGTAAGAGGAATAGACGCACGCGGTTGCTTCCATGTGCTTCCTGATTTCAAGAAATGTCGCTACAAAAATTGTTACGTCAACGTTGGTTGTGAAATGCCATTGGCTCTTGCATGTCTCGTGATCGATTGTGTTATGCTGTTGTAAAAAATACTACTGGCTCTTGTGTCTCGTGACTGACTGTGTTGTGCTACAGGACAGGAGTATGTTTTCTGAATGAGATGATGGAGGTAGGTTCAGAGGTGGGCAGGTTTGGGGTAGGGGTGGAGTTTGGTGCTCCAAGAAAAGTAAAAAAAAAATATATATATAATACATTTATATATTCATGCAAACCATTACATTAAGCAAAACAACTGAAAACGATGAAGGACCCCTCACATCAAAAAGTGACTAAAAAGGGGTACCTTAAGCTTCAAAAAGTGACGCAAGAGGGTCTTGATCAAGCGTCATAATGTGACGAACTGTGACGAAACTTTTTACCATTTTTCTTGGTACTTTCCATAAATAAAAACAACAAACAAACTTGGTTAAGTTCCATAAACAACAAAAACTATGAATAAATACATTTAAAAAACTGTTTTACATTTTTTATTTTAGATTTTATTTTGACAATCCTTTTTAAAGTAAAAGACCAGCTCTGACATTTTCATAATAACTTTTTCGTTCCACTTTGAACTCTGACACAATCTTTGAAAAAAGGTTTTAATGATTTTAAAGAATGCGCAACTCATTCGGTTCGAGAGTCTGCATGGTAATGATACGTCTGCATGTGGTAAGAGCGACTAACCTTTTAAAACCGTAGCGTACATACAGTACTCCGCAGTGACCAGACGTGTGACATTCCAGTCATTTTACCAGTATGTGAACTCACATAAACCTTTGGCCTGATCTTTTCACACATAATAAGTTCCGTGAGAAAATGCGCTGGAAAGTAGTCCCTTCTTTTATTTTAAGGTTTTACGACTGTGGCCACCTCTCACTTGACACTTGTGAACATGTGAGTTTTCAAATAGCTGTAGTACCTCAATTTGACAACTGACTGAATCACTCAAGTCTGAAATAACCCGCATAATGCTTGAGGTATGATATGAAAGATGTCAACCTACTGACATTCACTGTTACCTCGGAGGAAGACGGTGGTGAATAGAGCTGCTTGCGTGTCTAAAACAACTTTAATAGAAAATGATGAGACAAGTCATTCTTCCGTACAGTGTATTCTCAAAGGGCAAACAATCTTCTGCATACATAATTTAGCTTGAAGGACAGCTATTCAAAGAGCGTCATACTGAAAAAAGAGAGAGCCAAATCTAAAATTCATCTCTTTATCAGAGGGTGATTTTATTATACTGCATATAAAGTCAATGAGAGCTTTCTTTTAGACACTTGCAGCAAGAGACACCAGAAGAAAGTTTACTAATTCAAGTTCAGCGAATCCGTTCAGCAAACAGCTGCTGTTGACATTAATTGCAATAGCCATATTACAGACCTCCTTGTTTGGGATGGCATTTGCATCTTTCTTTTGTCCATATTTATATCCATTGTTTTATCCCTCCATAATTTGCAAATGGAATGAGATGTTAAATCCTCTTGATATTAAATGCCTATATCTGATATTAGGATATGAAATATCAATAGGGACTTTAGACTAATTGCTATATTAGCTGCAACAAGGACGGATAAAATGAAATCACATTTCACAATCACTGCAGCCAGCGACCAGAGAACATGCCCGACTAGAGAGATGCATCCATAAATCTTAGTGATTCAAATTTATGGGTTTATCATTTATTTATTTGGTATCCAATTGCAGTTTAGATTCTTCAATGTCGGTTCTATCATACTGGTTGTTCAAAGCACATTTGGGAACACTGAAATTATATGGGATGTTTGATTGGATGAGTAAAAGTTAATAATTACAATAATATATATATATATATATATATATATATATATATGTATATACATATATTTGTAACATTTTTATAACATTATAGAATGTATAAAATTCAAATTTCTACATTTTATTTATTTATGTATTTTATTATTATTATTATTATTTAAAAAGTGTATTTCTGTGCTGGCCAAAGG
>JAUMHI010000070.1:6750513-6769801 GCA_032359435.1 Enteromius unitaeniatus | reverse complement strand
TATTTCATCATTAACTAATCACTTATAAATGATTTATAAATGACTTACAACGGAACGTTATTCTAAAGTGTTACCGCTTATTCTTATATTAAAATGTTTGTTATGCTCATCAACACTGCATTTTTTTATTGTATAATAAAATGAAATAAAATATCATTATAATTTAAAAAGTTTTTCTCTGTGTAGATTTTTCAGCATCATTACATCATTCTAATATTCTGATTTGCTGCTCAAGAAACATTTCTTATTATAACAAGACAAAAAAATTGTGGAAATGTGATCATTTTTCAGGATTATCTAATAAACAAAAAGTTTAATAAGCATTTAGTAAAGCATAATGTTTAATTTTTTCTGTCACTTCTGATCAATTTAGTTGATTAGCCTGGGCCCGCCCATACTTCCTGTGGCGCTACATTTTATTTTGCGAGTTAGTCTGGCAAAGCTGCTGTTTTAGAGCATTTCTGTTCCCAAAAAAGTGGGAACCAATGAGAAATTGGATTTCAATAGGTGAAATGTGTCTTCATGGAAGCTAAAAGCAAAAATAGTATTCACCAAAATATTTAATGAGCAAACACTGGATTTTGTAGAATAACTTTTGATTTCCTACTGTATGTACCAGTAATTTTACTGTACTTCCCTAATTAGTCCTCAGGTCCATATAGTTTCCCTATCTGCCTCATTAGTTCTGTGTATTTGTACGGACATACACTAGATTATGCCTGCTTGCTGTAGGTGACATGGTACTTGCAAGTCGTGAAGAAATTAGAAATATGCAAAATTCAGCAACAGACCTCAAATAAGTTCCGAGAACAGATGGCAGACTGCAAGAGATGGTATTTAAGAGGCTATCATTACTTGGAAAAGCACCAGAGAAGAGTGTGTGGAATGTGAGAGAGGGAAATCTCAAGTCATCCATCTCTGAAAATGCTTCACAGTGAATAGAAACACCAATTAGTTAAAGTTACATGGGCATCTCTTCCCACAAAAAGCAGTAGCTCGCAGCTCTTAGCTGCACAATTCTAAAACGCTAATAGCTTGCAAAACATCCCAAAGAAAGAAGAAAGAAAGGATGACCAGTGAGTGGGAGTGAATCTGTTATTCATTACGATTCCTTTCATGTCCTATCAGCCCACACAGCTGGAGATGCTGCTCATGAACTGAGCTTCACATTTTAAGGTATAGATTGATTAAACCCCAAGAGTGCCGTTGCATAGTTACAAGACAAAAAAAGCCTCCAAAATGCTGGGTGCCCTTCTTTGAATATAAGGAGTTTAAATTACTCCAAGTAATATTGGAAGAATGGCCTGCATGTTTAAAAAGGAAGGATGCTTTATAGCCTGTTGTGTGTTTCCAGCATCTTGAAGGTGTCCTGAAGACATCATAAATACAAAAACACTTCTCCTGACAATGCGTAAGCATTTTTATACGTGCAGAGAATACAGTGTGTTCTTTGAATGATTTATGTATACTGCACAAAGGGTTGGGCAATATACTCAAATATTCACAATATAATGTAAAATTGAACATTTAGGCCTAACTCGCAATGCAAGAGTGTTTCAGCAAAATCTCAACAAAGAGCAAAAAAACAAGTTGATAAGTTTGATTCCTTTTCATGAATCTGTTGAAACTGTGTTCAGTGGTTAAAATTATTTTCTTCCTAGTCAAAGATTAATTGGACAGAAGCATAAGTTATCAACCAGCAATTCGTACATATTTTACAAGGTGGCTATTTTGCACAACCTTACTCGTACGAATTCATATAAAATCGTACTAGTGAGGTCGTATGAATTTTTTACGAATTAGCACGAATTTGGCACCTCGTACGAATGCGTACGAATTGGTTGCTAAGACATAAAGATGTCATTACCTCGACAAAATTAAAATGACCACAACATTTTATCAAGTTTCCACGAGTTAATATGACGTTCCCACAAATGAATATCTAGTGGCCACAACAAAAATAAGTGAACCAAACATGTCCCCTCCCACTCACCATACATGACAACTCAAAGCAGAACGGTATGGATTAGCCGGGACACTGCTGCTCTGTTAAGTCTGTTAAGACTTCTTGGCTCATCTTTCATTATATGACAGAGAGTTTTCTTCCACTCCCCCGCACCCATCAATCCATCACAGAACCTCCTGTACAACATTAACAGGGGTATTTACTGGTGCATTCAAAGCATTGGCTTGCACTGAAGCTCAAGGCTAGACCGTTCTCCCAAAGCCTTTGACAAAAGCTTTAAGAGAAGCTAAATCAGTACTATTGGCATCTGTCAAAGACAGAAGGACATACATTGTAGAGAAGATGTCAAGCGTCAAGATACAACAGACTCAAGGTTTAAAACGAGACAATGCCAGCGGTGCTATGAAGAGCTAGCTAAGTCAATGAGAGCTAATAGCTAGCACTTTCAGTCTGATTAGATTTGCCCATTGGAAAGTCATTACACTAGAAGCTGTGGCTCCAGGGTTTCCCCACAACCTTTTACAAGAGTGCATCAATTATACATAGGAGTCATTTGTCAAATTGATTTTAAGAAACTAGATGTTTTGTTTGCACTTCTGTCTTTTCCTTACATCTTTGAAAGTGATAAGTGATGTCTGTATTAGTGAATGTTAGATTAAATGCCTCATTTAGAAGAACATTCTGAGTGGTGATGAAATATTCAGTAAAGCATGTTGAGGATCATAACTGATCATATTAGGAATTGTTAAAGGAAAATGAGGAGGCTAAAGGTTGTCTTCATTAGCATCATTAATTGAAAGCAGTCAGAGCATGACACACAAAGGACTGAATTTAATCAAGTACATCATGGATTCCTCTTTGACATTCAGGGAATCCGCAATAGGGTTGTCAGGACTTTGAAGAAGTGGTGTAATTTGTAGACCAAGCATTCATTGGAGCATATCTCTGCATCATGAAATATCATTTGTGGCCCTCTTGACACTACCGACTTTATTTTTCTGTGGTTTTCCTCTTCATTTATGGATCAGCGGTCATTTCTCTTGAAGCTGAGATCGAATGAGATTGGCTTAGCTCCCAAAATCCTTAAAACCTTGGAGCTTGTACAACCAAAATTTTCATAGCCCAGTCAATAAAGTGTCTGGGGTATCGACATTGTGGATATGAGCCTGAGACGGGCCAGAGCAGATCTCTTTGTAGCCAGTGCCAATCACTTTACTCGCATTTGCCATGGCGGTCAAACACATACTGACCCCTGAAGCTCAGTAACATCACCGTTCGTTTAATTTTATTCGCCACATTTTATACAGCCAAGATTCGTTGGGATAAATCAGTGGTTATAAACTGATAACATATTTAAAAGGTTCTGCCAGCACCTTTCATTCACATTCCTTGACAGTTGCACACTTACTTCAAAGGTTTGGAGCTGGTATGCCATAACTAGAGTGATGAACAAGAAATAAACTGTGTGAAAAAAAAAAAACACTGGTAGCAAAAACAAAGAGCGTTTCCATTTCATGAGTATGGAGCCCTCAAAAGAACATGGTGATGATAAGGAAAAATAGAGATACCTGGAAAAAATCATATTTCAAGGCTTTTGCATTCTCTTGAGTAATTTAAAATGGTTCTAAGAACTTTCATGATGGAATGGGTGGAAAGAACAGCTTCAGGAAAATTGATTCTTCAAAGAAACATTTTGACATTTATTGAGTGCAGCTCTGTAACATTTAACTGATGCCATGTAACATTTCATGACTGTCACTAACTGAATATGTAACATACTTTTGACTTTTATCTCTACAAGCAAGCTCATTAATCTGTATAAAGCTTTACAATGCCATTCTCCACAAGGACAGTGTCTTTCTGGAACGGCAAGCACCATATATTTCTATTGCTCTTCAGCAGATCGTCTGACTCGGGTAATAACAATATCTGAGTATCACATCGGGTGATCCTTCAGTATTTCCCCAGTCATAATGACGGGAATTGGTCCCATGCTTAAGAAGAGACCCAATCTGTGGAGCACATATTGATGATGCAGGACAGCAAACTGTCCCACTTCAAGGTGCATCAGGTACTATAATGTACAAAGTGGCCGATCGATACAGCTTGGCAGCGTTTGCTCTTTGCAGTGTCCATAATGTGATGTGTACTCAATCAATAACCTCTCTTGGTTGACAGACAGACTGGTGTGGCCCAGGTCATTTTTCTTGCCCGCTGTGCTGGTGAGGCTCAGCCACAGTGAAGAAAGACAGGAAATTACATGACCGTCCCTGGTGACAGATGACTGAAGGGAAGTTAGAGTCCCAGTGGAAGAACATATTCATAGGGCTGGATGGAAGCGGTGACAGGTGATTAAAACCTTGGGACTATAAAGCAAGTAGATGTTTCATGCTTTAGTGGGTTAAGCTGGACTTCTTTACCAAGTCTTTCCTATTGAACACCTTTACATGGAAAAGATCTTGGTTGAGAAAAGATAGCATGTTTAAAGCTGCTTGCTCAGCTCTTGCTTTGGCTGGGTTTGGTGGGACCAAAGGCTTTTCAGCTTGTCAGAGCAGTCAGTGAGACTCATGTCCACATAAGCAAATGCTGACGTGGAATTTCTTTTTTTATTTGCTCTCCTCCTTCATATTCCGATGACACAAACCAGCCTGAGAAACATTGGGCAGCTTGGGAATATTTACATTAGCCCTTTGATTATTTGTTTTAGTCTTGAAAAACCCTTGGTTTCATATTGAACTGCATGGGAGACAAAATAACTGAAATATTCACCAAAATTTTCATTGTGTTTTCTATATTTACCTCTGTGCACTTTTTATGCAAGCTCCTCGTCTCTCAAGTATGTATCTGTACTCTAAGCTACCAAACAAACTACCATCTATGAAAACCCATGAAGCTGGATATGTCTGATGCTAAAGTTCAAAAGCATCAGTTTTCAATCTCCCAGCATATTAATATTATTTTGAAGTCATAGCATGATATTCTTCAAGTAATTGTGTGGAAATGACACTTTATTAATGAAAAGTAAATTTGTGTGAAAAGGAATAAAAGGTGTATGTTTATGTCATGAGACCAGGTAGATTTTTTCTTTGGGTGTTGATTGTCACATTGCCCAGCTGGAGTGCCCTCAAGCTCCATCAGAGGACACTCCACCCTCCCCTGTCTAGTCAGTCATGAACTTTTATGTTAAAATGTCTGTTTCCTTGTGTCTCCGTCCCCTCATTTATCTCCATAGTAATTGATAAGCTCCGCCCAACTGCTGAGTAATGTGTTTGTCCCTACGAAGCGTTTCTTTGTGTTCTGTTGTATTTTATTTATCGAGTGGATTTTCCTTGTACCGACCTTTGCTTCATTTTTGGATTTTTGCCCTGTCTTGCCACGTTTTGGATATTGTTCGCCGTTCAACCGACCCTGTTTTTATTCTGGACTCTTCTTGTACATTGCCCTCACCATACCTGTTTGCTTTTGTTTTGACCCTGCCTGTTTGACCTGGATTATTTAATAAAGCTTGTCAGACAAAAATAATATGGCTAATATGAAAATAAATATAAAAATGTTTGAACATGTAAAATAGAATAATATGTAGAATGTGTCACTTAATTTTGCACAAGTATTTTAATTATTTTTGCACTTTTCATTCAATTAAAATGTAATTTTACTTAGACAAAATTTTAATTTTGGAACAATCAGAGGTTTTTATTGATACAATATTTTAGTTGCAATTAAAAACAACTAACTGTATTTTGGTTAACACTGCACCAGTGCCAAGTCTTTTCAGTGGCATATATCCTTTTTGTTACACTTATCTTTTCCACCACAGGACAAACCATTTAATCCCAAAGCTCATGTAACACATTTTACAGATTTATTGGAAGCTTCTGGATGAGCTTTTGTAACAGACAAAACAACTACAGGCAATGTGTGTTCTCCCAGGCAATGACGTTAATGGACAGACAGAAGCGAGAAACCTTGCAAGCTGTTCCTGGGTCAGCAAGCGAGGACCATGGGGCTCTTCCTTAAGGGATTATCCCAATGAAGCATACATGGATGCGCATCGTAACTTATCTCTTTAACAACTCCCACTTCATTTAAGTTAATGCAGGCCACTTCTATAGGATTCACGGAAATAAGGTCAGACACTTTGATCTGTTTTCATTTGACCCCACTCTCTGTAATGTTGCCTGTGGGTATGTGATTTCCAATGCGGCTTTGGGAGGAGCAAGCATGTGACTGATTGATAGAAAGAGGTAGGGCGGGAGGTCAAAGAAAATTTATGACTTTAGCAGCTAAATGAATTCCACAACATAGCGTGTTCAAGTGCATGCAGTGCAGAAAGAACACATCGCTATTGCTGTAATCCAGAGCTGGATTAACGTTGCTCAGGAGAATAGATATGGGACAGCACGCAGTGTCCTCAGAACACCATGACTTCACACTTCTTCTTCAGAAAATCCATGCTTGACTGATGGGACATGCTGCTAATAGGTTTCTACAGAGTGCTCATTATAATACTTCCTAAACCACAAGTGATCTTGCTCTACAAAATGTAAAACAGCAGGAACTCTGGACTGAGATAAAACGCATTAGCTCATTTCAGGACCAGATTTTTGGTTTTGAGGATGCCTTATATTATGGTTTAATCATGCGGTCAGCTTGTAATGTTGGACAGGTTTGGTGTTATAAACGAGTGGGCACTTTGCAAGGTGCAAGAACTATAGTAGAAATCATCACAGAAGGGACACAAGGAATGATGAGCCCCTTTTGTGGGACCTAAGCAAATTAAAATATCCTACAGTATATATTACTCTGTAATATAAAAAAAAAACCTAGAACCAAAATGCACTCTTGTCTTGGACAAATTTGATAAACTTTTTTTATGTAATTTAAATATTGACTACTGTTTTATATATATATATATATATATATATATATATAATAACCATAGAGAAACTCATTGGAACAACTTGAGAATGAGTAAATGATTACTTTTTACTTTTAGGTGCACTGTCCCTTTAATCTCATAATTTCCAATCATTTTTTAGAATGCAGATTGAAACATTAAAATGAAATACTGTACATGTGATTTAAAATATTGCGTTAAATATATTGTACTACTGTTTACACATTTACTTTGAATACCTAGATCCCCTAGCATCCAAAATTATATTTTCCACAATATGTCTTTATACAGTTATTTAATGGTAAAAAAAAAGCATATTTCTTGCCTTCAAATTAATATAAATCAAAATGCAGTTGGTTTGTTTAGATTAAATAATAATAACTAAAATAATAAATAAAAACACAGCTAACTAACCACAATAAATCACAGTGAAAACATAACAATAAAAATAAAAAATAAAAACTTTTTTGCAAATAGTCTCTTCATGTTCTTATGCTTAATCTTTTCTCAATGGTCTTTAAACTGACATACACATCTTACCTAAATAATATACTGCTGTTAAATGCATTAAGACACATCTGACACATCAAGGTCAGAGAAAGTTATGCACCCTTCAGAATCACCTGAACTGCTCTAGAGATGATTGAGAGATGTCTCTCCTAATAAATATCAATCCTACTTCTCATTTATAAAAGCCTCTAGGACTGTCATGGAACAGTTGATTCATTAGCCCTAATATTGCTGGAGACCTTTTCTCGACCGCCATTAGAATAATAGTCACCTTTTATCCGCTGCTATTTTGACCTCTAGAGATTAATTAGACATTTATCGAATATTGTTTTGCTTTAACAGATTTAAAACAGGAAAGAAATTAGCAGGTAACGGTTTATTTTACGTTTTATTTCTCACATGTTGCATGTAAAATAAAAAATGATGCATAATTACTTGTAAGTAACCACACCCTAACCATATAGTAAGTATATGTAGTTAATGTTATTCAATACTTAAATGTATAATTACGCTTAACAATTATACCTGAAAATACAGTATAATAATACAGTATACATAAGAAATGTATCAAATGTAAAATAATAATAATAATAAAGTAACAATATTTTGAAGTGTAATAAAGTACATTATAATTCTTAGTAAATATATAATATATCGTTATAATAATATTTTACAAATATTTCTGTTTTGGGGTTTCTTTGTTTTTGCAGCAGCACTTGAATTAAATACTAAATATTGTACATAAGCTGTGCAGAGCACTGGCTTATCTAATAGAATCATGGTACACCACAGGAAATGGAACATTAGCATTCGGTTTTACATTGGCCTGGAATCAATATTTGTAAAGGATAATAGATTAGATATATGAGACACTTAAGTAACTGACTTAGCTTTTCGAATTATACAAAAGGAACTAGAAATTTTAGAGATGTTTGTGAATTTGCTGCTTGTTTGGTAGCTGAACTCTTTGAGTTTTTGTTTGTACATCCTCACAATCCCCCAAAACTTCTGAAGATGGAACAATTGATTATGGTGTTTGAGATAAACAAGAAGAAAGTTTAGTGATTGCTTTTAAGGATGTAAATGCTGAAATCAAGACAAATAATGTCAGACTGTTTTTTAAGCTTTAATCTCATTGCCTACAATATTTAATTGCAAAGCAAATGGATCCTTAAATAACTTAAAACGAATCAAATATTCTTAGAAAAGTAAATAGAAAGTAATATTAACTTTCTATTTAATTGTCCACTAAAATGGATTTGCCTGTCATTTTAATGGATCCTTAAAAACATTATTTTAAGAAAATAAGATTGTGTGTGTGTGTGTGTAAAGAAAGAGACAGAAAGGCTTTGCACTTGTGCTTTCATTGCATTAGGAACAACACAATTTAACTAAACATATTGTTGCAAGTTTATCTTTATAATTATTATCATTATTATATAATGCACAAAATCTTTTGTAAATTTTGCACAGTGAACCAAGAAAAATCATTGTGACTTTTTTTTTCTTTCACTTGCAGATATTGGCCATCATATCCATTCTGTTCATCGTTCTTTCAACTGTTGCACTTTCCCTGAACACCTTGCCCGAACTCCAAGTGCCAGATGAATTTGGCCAAGCCAATGACAATCCTCAGCTCGCTCACGTTGAAGCCGTGTGTATTGCATGGTTTACAATGGAGTATCTCCTGCGCTTCCTGTCATCTCCAAACAAGTGGAAATTCTTTAAAGGGCCATTAAATGTCATTGACTTATTAGCTATCTTACCCTACTACGTCACTATTTTCCTGACCGAGTCGAACAAAAGCGTGCTGCAGTTCCAGAACGTGAGGAGGGTGGTGCAGATATTTCGTATCATGAGAATATTGAGGATTCTGAAGTTGGCAAGACATTCAACAGGACTGCAGTCTCTTGGATTCACCCTCAGGCGCAGCTACAATGAGCTTGGCTTACTCATATTGTTCTTAGCCATGGGAATCATGATATTCTCAAGTTTAGTCTTCTTTGCAGAGAAGGACGAGGATGCAACCAAATTTACCAGCATCCCAGCTTCATTTTGGTGGGCTACGATCACCATGACCACAGTGGGCTATGGAGATATTTACCCACAGACTCTGCTTGGCAAAATAGTCGGAGGACTTTGCTGTATTGCTGGTGTGTTGGTCATTGCCTTACCCATCCCTATTATTGTGAATAACTTCTCCGAGTTCTACAAGGAGCAGAAACGACAGGAGAAAGCCATCAAAAGAAGAGAGGCCTTAGAACGAGCCAAGAGAAATGGCAGCATTGTTTCAATGAACTTAAAAGATGCCTTTGCTCGAAGTACAGAGCTAATGGACGTCGCTGTGGACAAAAGTGATGATAAATCGCCAATGGACAACCACCTTTCTCCGAGCCGGTGGAGTGTTCCACAGCGCACATCCTCAGAGACCAGCCTCAGATCCTTTGATAAGAAGTTTCCCAACAGTGGCCCAAACGGCTCTCGGGAATACATGAGAACGCTGAGTCCACAGCATCTTAACGCTCAGAAACTGGAAGAAATGTATAACCAAATGACAAAGACACAGTCCTTCTCGGATCTCAACACAATCAACAGCACACAACCAGCAGCTGTGTCAAACCATGAGGTAGAGTTGGAGATGAAGGAAGTCCTAACGGCCACCGAACGGCATCCCAAGGAAAGAGCAATCACCGATGTCAGGAGCATATCGAGCGTTGACAGCTTTGCAAGCTGCACTGCTGAATTTGGACAGGGTGAGAGGGCATCTTCTTATACAGCAGAGCAGATTCAGCAAAGGCAATCAAAAGCACCTCCGAAACTTCACTTCGGCCAGATGACACCCTCTGACATGAGTCCAGAGGAGAACTTCAACGAGGTCATAGAAAACATCAGAAGCTCCATTCGAGGCACAAATCCAATGAAGACAAAGGGCCTCAAAGTCAACTTCATCGAAACACCAGAGGACGCTCCTCTGACACCGCCCAACACATCCTCACCACAGGATATCAACAACAGTCTTCTGGAAGACGACTCCCCAGAGGGAGAGTGCTCTCCTCTTTGTTCAGATTCGGAAATGCTGGGTAGTATCCCAATGAAAGGCTTGGTTCTTTCTCCGAAGATGTTAGCCGGTGGATACCATCCTGGGGAGACAGCGCTGCTTCTGGGGGAACAGGAGGAACAGGATTTCCATGAGGAACAGAACCAAACGGAAGTGGCTTCCGCAGCCATCTCCTCACCCAAACTAGCAGCACAGAACTGCACTCAAGTGGTAGTCGGTGGTAATGGGGAGGAAAAGCCAGACTCTAACCAAAGTGAACACAAGGTAGAGAACCACATGTTTACCCCGGAGATTCGTATAATGCCAGGGGATGGCAATCACTCGCCATCTTGCGAAACCGGAATGTGACTGTGGCTTGACATTCGGACAGAGTGGAGCGCAATGGTGGAGAAAAGGGAACGCAGATGTGGTCTGAAAGATATTTTTGCATGGCATGAAAAGTCCCTTGTAATTGTGTCATTGTCAATAACGCAAAAGAGACTGCAGTTTCTTGCAGACGAGTCCTGGAGGATGCGGAGCAAACACAAGGCTTGTTTAGAATGTATTTACCCAACAATGAGGACATTGTTGACCTACCTGTACATTTTACCTTTTCACTTGTTTATTATTTTATAGAGACAGTCAGAACCGTAGGGGACAGATCTACAAGAGCATGCATATTAACAAAGCTGTTTTACGGTGCTTAGTTTGCTGAGAGCACTCCACGGTAAATATAGAGACTACAGCAATGACAATGCACATAGCCACAGAGGGCATAGTAGATGTCAAAAGGGTTTTTGTTAGCCTTTTTTTTTCTGTTTTAAAGAGGGAGTTTTCATCAAAGACTGTGAAAAGTGAGCTGCAAAGTAGCGACGTATTGAAACATATCATGACTTTCTGTAGAAATGCAATGTGTACCTAATGCAGATGTGTTTGTGTTTTAGGAATGGTCTATAAAGTCACATATTTATTTGGGGGTTTTATTTAGTTTTATTTATTTAGTTTTGTTATTTTTGGTTGGGTACTCAAATTAGCAGCATCAAAATCTCCATTTAATGACCAGATGAATGGTACCACTTTTTTCTTGATATCACAGTTGCATATACACCTGTAGTTGCCAAATGAAAATAGCAATCAGATAATATACAGTAGCTGTAAATGCAAACTATATATTGACTATTATGTATTGCCATAGCAAGCAATACCTGGATATGTTAGATGTCAATTAAAAAAAAGGCTTGGATTAAACATATATCATACAAACACGTGGGTACAGCAGGAATGCATGTCTTAACTTATTCTTTACATATTCAACATTCAACAGAACAGAAAACAGTCTACATAGTGGTCTAAAACTAGTCTAAATAGGGGTATTAGAATAATTTAACAATCAAATTAGTGGTTCTGGTCATTAAAACCTACAAATGTTCATCACATATTTCCCTGTTAAAACCCAGTCCTTTTAGTAATGCTATATTTACTTGTCAAAGGGACCAAAACACAAACTGTTTTTATTTACATCATACTTAATCATTTTCTTCTTTAACGAGAGTACAGTAGTGGAAATGCCACTACAGTTTTCATTTTTCACATGAGTTGTTTCATTATTATTCATATTTCATCATATCTGTATCATTCAGATGCCTGACCTTTGAGTCATTTCTTAACAAAAACTCACATTTGTCTGCTTTTACTGAGTATTCAAGAATATTTTGTTCTCTTTTGAGTTATGTATTACCATCTGGCCGAAATGTTTTTCCTGTCACATGAGAGAATATCCATTTTATGTTGCCTTTATTCCAAGATTGCTGGAAATGTATGTATATTACTTGCTTTGGCATGGCAGTTGGCTGATTGTTCAAAATGTACATTGTGTTTGGAGAAATCACACAATCTAAATGGGCCGAATGAGGGTTGTAAAAAAGACGAGAAGGAGGAGGAGGAGGAACTCAAGACTTCAGCTGGCTCTGGCGGTTGCGCTATGGTGGAAAGTGCAATACAGCATACTGCAATCTATGCAGGCCAAGAATTGTGGCACTTTATTTACAGTCTAATGGATTTGTAAGTGTACAGGCAGAGACTTCAATTGTATTTTTCAGATGATATATCTTTAATATTTGAAATATCAGTGTTACCACTCAAAAAAAAAAACAAAAAAAAAAGATTTGACATTTTACAAAAATACTTTGTGGCTGTCAGAATCACTCCGGTTATACTCCTCAAATAAGATTCTTCTGACCAATTAAACCAGGAGGGTCTTAAATGTATAAATGTATACAAACAGGTTCATTTGAAATACGAAAAACAAAATCTTGAAATGATTTAATGGGCTCATAAAAAGTATTTTTGTTTTATTAATTAATGCTGACAGTGGTTCTATTTTTTCTAAACCAAAATTCTGCACGACCACAATTTCCTGCCGTATGGTGGTTGAAATGATGCGTGCCTGTTCATAAACATTTATGATAAGGCTACAAATCAGTTGGCTTTGTTCATATAGCACTGTACAGAAAATTATACTTTTTATAGGGGAAAAAATCAGGTCTTTAAGTAATAGATATGCGTAATATTAAGTTCTCAGGTTTTCTACGACACTAATTTTCTGATATGGTGGATGTCTATGTTTTCTTCATTTAAAGAGCGTATTATCTTGTTCCTTTTGTTGTCGTTGTTTTTTAAAGAACATCGTCACATGCCTGTGTCTGTTTTGACAGACTGTTGTTGAATAATGGCCCATCTCATGTATTCCCACAGGATGGTCAGCTTCCCTGCTGTACGTTATATGCCTCATATACAGTGCCCTCAAAAATATTTGGACAGATATTTTTACAAAATATCTAATTAAGCTGGATTTATTTTAAAGATACATAGCACAAGCACACTTTTAAAGCAAAATGTTTTACAAAACTACGTTTTTGGACAATTTTTGGTTGTCAAATATTAATGTACTTTATAAAGTGGTATGAAAAAGTATTAAAAAATGACTAAATTACTTTGAAAAATACAGAAAGTACAGTTAGTTTTGGGGAACAAAGCATTTTGCAAATGCTACTTTGTGTGATATTTTGTATTAAATTTAAGTGTCCAAATATTATATGGTGATGCTGTATATAAATATTGGAGGTTAGGTCATCGATGAATTAAGTTGTGTGCCTGGTTAGCATGGTAAATGGACTTTGTTTTTAGATTAAATTTTTTTTTAGCATGTTAAAGCTTCTTCAATTTTCTCAATACACAGCAATTACTGTTTAAAAGGAATACTTCACCAAGAAATTCTGTCATCATTTATTTACCTCCAAACCTGTACAGATTTCCTTCTTCTATGGAACATATTTGATATTTTGTCCATACAATGAAAGTCAATGGGGTTCAGTGTTGTTTTGGGCTGCACTGGCTTTCATTATAAAGTCAAAAAACTTAAAAATAAAGTATGAGCATGAGTAAATAATGACAGACTTTCCATTTTTGAGTGAACTAATCCCTTTAAGTTGATGCCAACACAAGCAAAACGAAATGCTCATATGGTATAATGAAATGTCTCATGTTTTATACGTTCTTACATATGTTCAGAAATCCAATTTCATATCCCTGATCATTTGAACAGCTCACAAAATAAATGTTTTTTATAACTGGTATCCCAGTATTTTTATCTGTCAGTGGCAAATGGCAGATTATTTGAAATTACAGTTTTAACTATTGCACAAATTAAAGACTCGCATCATTTAGCACCTGTTGAATAAAGACAAATGAGTGGGGCTCAAAGTGGATACTGTTAAACTCTTTTCTTTATAACACACTCCAGGCAATCAACTGCTTTTTTTATCTGTAGCATGTCATCATATGACTATAGAAGCATCTCCCATTAGCCTTTTTGGGAGCAGTAGATGCAAAGGAATTTGGGTCTGTGTGACTTTGCTCGTGTGTAAATGAACGTTACGAACGAAACAAACATTAACAGCTGATGGACTGTGAACAAGCATGTTTCTCATCACATGATCTTTTGTGATATATATCGTCATGGTAAGCGTGTGGTTTTATTTTTATTTTTTCGTTTGAAAGCGAGGTTAAACATGAATGTGTCCTCCCATGTGTCATAGCCTGTTCTCCCATGCATCCTTGCAAATACATTGTATTTCTTCCTCTCACGTCTTCTGCCTCTTTTCTGTTTTTGTTTGTTTAAATGATGTTTTATGATCTTGTATCTCAATGTCCGTAGATACCTTTAAGCTGCAGACTGTTTCTGCACATATCAGCATCTTTGAATGCATGTAGTAATCTGTACAATTACGTGATCACAGAACACTTCGTCATGGTACATGTATGTCAACATTTCTGTAAAATAAACTGCATTGTGTATGTTAAGTCTACTAGCATATGCAGGATAACAAATAAATGTGTAAATAACTCACTTGTTTTCCACGACCTGTTTTTATTCAAGCCTTTTCTCTTCATAGTACACACCATCTAGACATTAAAAAGTTGCAGAAATTACTTAAAACAAGAATACTGGAAAAAAAAAAAAAGGAAATCACAGTTCTCACAAAATATTAAGCAGCACAGGTTCTTAAGCACCAGATCAGAACGTTAAAAAGATTTCTGAAAATCATTTAACATGTATTTCTGCATTTATGGCTGCTGAAAATTCGGCTTTACATCACAGAAATAAACGACAATTTCAATATTAAAATAGAAGTAGTAATATTTCACAATAACGTTTTTACTGTAGTTCTGACCAAATAAATGCAGCCTTGGTTTAAAAAAACAACAACAACATAGTTTAGAATAGTAGTTTACCTGCAGTTCTTCAAATGTTTCTTCTGTCCTCACTCTTGGGTGTATTTAAAGCTGAATGTAAAAAATAAACAAGAGATGATAAGTATCTAGTTTACTGCCGATCAGAAATGATTATAATAGGTGGTATTAAACTAGCTTCTTGCTATTAAGACCCCCTGACCATCAAATACAGCCTATATTTCCAAAAAGGGGGCCCAAAGTGTAGAAGTGTAGAGCAAAAATTGTTTCTTTTTTATAAATACAAAATTGTTTATTCTTAATATAACATAATATAATATGATATAATGATGTAAGCATAATATTGACCTTAAGTGCTCAGTTTTGAAGTGGCTTTCTCTGTGAAAATGCATTTAACATAATTTATCAAAATCTAAGAAATTTGGAATTATTACAGAAGTGAATTCCACAAACAGCTGCACAACTTTGGTTTTCATCTTTATCTAAGCAAATTCCATCCTCCATGTAATGCTACAGCAAACGTGTTTATTGAACGAGTGTGACACCTAGTGTTGGTTTATTTTCTACACAAATTTTCTACACAGTGAATAGGAAAATATAGCCTCATTTATAAACACTTAGAATAAAGAGAATATCTTTGTGTTTGCAGATCATTTTAACTGCAGACTTGTTCCTGTTCTAAATGTATTTAGTTATGTTTCCTCTGAAAACGATCTCAAATACTTAAATGAAATCCTAAAGTTAATTTAAAGTTAGTTCAGGGACAAATTGATTAGCCATTAAGATTCTGATTATAATTTAGGCTAGTTTATATGCTTGTCTATACTATTATAGAGTGTATACATGTCAATCCTGTCAGGTAGTGGTTTATGAGCTTCGAACTTAAGGAGCAATCGGGTTGCTTATGGTTTTATTATATGAAAAGAAATATGACTGTATAAATTTAGTTAGAAATCGTTCGGTAAAATTTAAAATAAAATTATCTACACAAGTATCATACAATTTAAATTAAGAAAGGGAAAAAAGGAGCTTACATGATGGTGAGTTCTCCTTAACTATATTAAGAAATGTTGATAACAATTTCTTTAAACTTATCAGACATTATGTAACGTTTAAGATAACAGCTACCACAACAAACACAGTTCAGCAAATCCATCTTCTGTGGCCTATTCCATAAAACAAGTTTACCAAATAAGCCAGGCTTATTTCAGTTACTCTGAATTATCTTGTAAAAAAAATCTACTGACAATAAGCCCGACTAACCAAAATAAGCCTGGCTTGTACTCTAATCTTGTTTTATGGAACAGCCCCCTGCTGTAGGCCATTTTAAGTTACCCACCAAAAGGATGATTTGTTTACTTTTATGCTGGAAGTAGGCTTACCTGCGGGCATGGCAAAATCAGCTCAACGCAAAGTTTTAAAATTATATATAAAACACGCCTCATAGCTGACATAGCTGTTAAATAATTTGACCTATTTTTCAAGATATTAAGAAAAAGGTCGTTCGTTCGTTAAGACGTTCGTATTGTTATTTCCTCCGCACAGGCACGTGACGCTGCGGTCAGAAGTTTGCATAAACTCCGCCCTCGAAAGAGCGTTAGACGGGAATGTTTTCAACGTAAACAAGAAAATTAAGAAAAGTAAATTGTTTTTCAAAATAAACAAGTGAGTGTCGAATGTTATAATCACAGCTACGTGTATTATGATATTACCCAGCACGAGGGTAAAATAAACCTAAGTTAACTAAAGTCGAGGGTGCAGTCACGGATGGTCGATTATTAATTTGCGTCACTATATCGGCTCTTCAGAGTTTCATAAAACTTTAAAACAATATGAAAGTATGTGTTATAAATCCAGTAAATATTTTTAATAAAATAATCAATGCTAAATGCTTTTATTTTTATTTTGCTTTGATTTATTTTGAATTTTAATAGAGATGTTTGTACTGTATTCTGACTTTATTGTTTATTCCACAGGTACAGTATAGTGGATTATCTCTTGAGTAATTTTCTAACAGGTCGGATCATCCCACACCAGTCCGATCTGCTGTATATATTTTATTTGTCTAATGGTTTGTAATTTGCTTTTTTTAAATATAAAAATAACAGTGTGTGTATTTTATGGTTTCTCAAATCACTCCTTTGATGTAAGCGTTGCTGATTTTTGTGGGATTTAAACTTGAATGCGAAGATCAAGACACTACTGATTGTTCAGGTATTTATGATTGAGAGTGAATGTTTCACATTATAGAGTTTGAATGTGGTTCAGTCATGAAAATGCTGGTTTTATTTTGTATCTATGTTCATGTTGATCAGAAACTACAAGGAAAGCTGATCACCATTGTGATGATGCCCCAATGATGCTTCTGATTAGCTTTTGACCAGCTGTTGGAGAACATTGACACATTCCTCAAAGCACTGAGTCAAAAACTGGTTTTCTTATTTGAAGTATGAGAACTTCTTTAATCCTTAAAAAACTAACCCGATAAACCCGATGATTTGTTTTGCTGCATCCTGTGGGAAAGTCCTAATGGTCTTCATTGAATGTGGTTTCAATGCTCTTACCGTATTTGCCTAATGATTTCTTAGAAATGTGGTGTTTTCCTGAGGGTATGAAAATGGGGCAATTAGCTTCACCCTCAATACTCAATAACCACCTAATAAAGGTAAAGACAAAATGTTGGCCTCTTAAGAGCAGATTTGCTTGACGATAATGGTTTACTTTGACTTGATTTATAGACTGTGTATTTTGCAGCATATTACAAGAAATGCTATGAAGTGCCTCAGCTTTTTTTGCTCTTTTTTTTTGTTTTAAAGCTGGTTCAGCGACATCTTGAAAGGTCAGAGAAAACCTCATCTGATAACACAGTCTCACTCCCAACTCGTCACAATGGGGAAATCGCGCAGCGGTGGGACGTGCTTCTACATCAACGAAAGGTGGTGTACAGATGCATCTGTGTTAAAGAAGATGTGCTGTTCTGATCTAGAAACACTCTTTATGAACTGTAAGCCTTTCTACTTGCCACGGGTGTTTTGCTCATTTATTCTCGTGAATGTTTACATTTTACTGCAAAACTCAGCCCGCTCCATCAGGCCAAAGCTAAGAACGAATAGGTTACTTCAGTGTCCCAGGTTCCCTGAGACATGGAACGAGTACTGCGTCTGCTAAGACGCTTATGGGGAAAACTCATTTTTTCCCCCGAACTGAAGCCTTATTTAATCACGCAGTGAAAACTGCGCGGTCATTGGCCGCTGGTCATGCTATTTGCATGAAGGGCGCGAACTTACTCTATAAGAGTGAGGGCGCCCGAGCCTTTCTTCAGGTTAGTTCGACTGAAGCAGCGGCCAGTCCTAGCACGGCCGTAAACACAGTACTCGTTCTACGCTTGTTTGCGAAGGGTTTGAAGTATGTATAAGTGATTATAAGTAATCATATCCTCAAGCCATGTTTGAGGGCTATGCGGTCAAGCAGCTGAGCTGAGAAAAATGATTTATTACGTTCATAAGCCAGACTGAGTCGGGCTAAATTAGAACGCATGAACTGTGTTTGAGGCGGGCTATGACTGGCAAAGAATGGCAGTTCAGAGGCCTGCCTTAAGTTTCGGTATAATCCTCCTAAGAGGAGCTCTGCGCAGAGAGAATCCGAGCATGCATCCGACGGCGAAGCCCATCCGACCGCCTCACAAATCTCTGCAAGAGATGTACCCTTAGCCCAGGCCCATGTAGAGGCCGTGGACCTTGTAGAATGGCATCTAACCCCCAGGGGACATTGGATGCCCGTGGAGGAATATGCCAGCGAAATGGCGTTGACGATCCATTTTGCGAGCCGTTGCTTCAAGACTGAAGCAGACAAACAGCTGGTCAGATCGTCTGAAGACAGCTGAGCGCTCGATATAAGTTCTCAATGGCCTAACTGGGCAGAGATCGTTGAAGTCTTGGCCCTCCGGAAGTGGCAAAGCCGCGAGAGAAACCACCTGCACCTTGAATGGTGTAGTAGGCACCTTTGGCACATAGCCATGCCTTGGCTTCAGGATGACTTCAGAGTCATTCCGTCCGAATTCCAGGCATGCGGCATTAATAGAGAGCGCTTGTAGATCACCTACTCGCTTGACAGATGCCAGTGCTAG
>JAUMHI010000070.1:6719688-6750413 GCA_032359435.1 Enteromius unitaeniatus | reverse complement strand
TTAATCAAATCTGTTAAAGGATTGTTAGGCTGCATTAATTAGATCAGCCGGAACCGGGAACACTCTCCTTAACACACAATGTACTTGTTACATCGTAAAAAGAATGGCCTCCACGCTAATATTAGTCTCTCTCTCTTTTCAAACGGTGTACTAGCACAAAGAGATGATCTTCATTGGAACATAAATAAAATATAAATAAAAGTGACTTGACTGTTTCTACTGCAGTGGAATGCTCAATTTTGTAAATGATAATTTTATGACTGGTAACCGGTAACACTGGTAATATGATTGGTAACATTATCTTATTATATTAAGAAAAATTATTAATAAAATGTAAGAATTTCCTATGCAAGATTATGCATGCATTCAATACAGTTAGAAGAAATGCCCACTTAAATAGGTCAAATGACTTGGAAGTATTAAGTCAAATAAAATATAATTTCCCAACAAGAAAATTGTGGCAAGTGAAAATACTAAGTGGCTAGTAAATTTGGAAACCACTAGCCACAGTACCTTAAAAGAATAGCTCATTCTTGTAATCATTTTCTCAACCTCATTTGCTTCAAAAAAAAAGTTTCTATGTTTAACACAAAAGAAGATATTATGAAGAATTCTGAAAAACCAAACAGTTGTTGGTTGGATATGGAGATATGGGTGTGGCAATCTAATGTCAAGATGAGAGCATGAAGGGGCGTGGCTTAAAGTCAGCATGAACCAGAAGTTTGCGACCAATTTTAATTCTGTATTGTGACATACAGTACTTTTTGAGAGAAACAAAATATTAGAAATAGCCTTGTTTTTTCTACTGCAAGCTGACTGGATGCAGTAAAGTAGGCATTTAATTTAGAATTGGACCCTGACAGTTGGAGGGGCGTGGTTAAGAATGGGCTCATGCCCAAGCCATCAAACTGACATCATCAGAGAAGGCCTGTAAATTTAGAGGGGAGGAGCATTTTCAGATTTGGATTCAAGAATATAAAGGCAAATAAATTTTGCATGGATGAATTGTTCATCACAAATACCCAGCTATAATGTTTTGATTAAACACTACTAACTTTTTTTTAATTAAACATGCATGTATGAATTGTTCACCATAACAACTATAACTTTTAGTAAACAGTGCATTTTCATTAAAATGCAGACTTTAAGCATTAAGTATATTGTGTGTGATCTTATATAAGCCATAACTCATCACCTATCTTTTTCTCACAGTGACAGACTGTCTGGACAGGATGAAAGGTGCGGATATGTGTGTGTGTATGCATGTAACCGAAGCCTGTAACCAGAGAGTGTCTGCAATCAGACAGCGTTTTACACTCCTCCGTCACGATACGCAATTCCACACCCCCCATAGCGGCCTCAGAGGAAGCTTTAACCACTCCATATCCAAACGGGACGCACCAATAAAACGCTCTAATGCATGGTGTAATGAGTAGGGCCCATCCCTGATGGCGTGCAAGATTCCCCATTACTCAAGCATGCAGGGTCCGGACGCCCCCCTCTCCATCTGCGTTCCCAGCAAACACGGGGCTTGACGCTGATTACAAAAACGACTGCATCACCCTCCACCCCCAAAACGTTGGCCAATTTGTTGGGGAAAAACTTGACCTTGTTGCCAGGAGAGCGTGCGGCACAATCAGCGGGCGTTTCATCATTCAGATGTGTTTACAAAAAACAATACATTCTGGATTGCTTGTATCAAAGGGCCTGGCCACTCGAGGGATCTGACGCATTTCCAATCCTGGCACATTTGGACCCGTGTGCCTTGGACTTGATGAATGTGTAACATGTGCCTGATTGGACTATTAGTTTAAGCGACGCATATGTATTTCAGAGCGTTTGTATGGTGTTCGAAGAAACGTAATGGTATTTTCGTAATGTGACCTTTAGTGTTGATGTCAGAAACTCTGATTGCATAAGAGGAGGTGTGCAAATAATGGCATTTCATAGGAAATCCAATAATGTTAACTGCGGCATGCTGAGTGAATTACAGAAATGTCAATGTATTTTCTTTGGGAAGCAAAGAGAGAGCACGTCTCATTTTGAAGTTTTTGAATCTTCCTTTAATCAAGCTCAGAAGGTCAAGCTAAACAATTACATTATCATTCAAAAGTTTGGGTTTAGTACGATTTTTTTGGAATGAAATCGATGCCTTTTTTCAGCAGGGATTAATCTATTTAACCAAATGTGACAGTAAAGACATTTCGATTGTTACAAATGATTTTCTAAGCCACTCTTTTGGATTTTCCATTCATCAAAGAATTTTAAAAAAATTCAATGATTCATAATAATTACAAATGATACATGTTCTTGAGCACCAAACCATCATATTACGTGACACTGAAGATTGGATGAATGACATCACAGGAATAAATTACATTTAGAAAAATATTAAAATGGTAAAAATATTTTAAATTGTAATTTCAAACAAATGTACTGTATTTTTGATTAAATAAATGCAGCTTTGATGGATTTAAGAGACATTAAATATAAAACAAAAAAGAAGACATTAAAACATAACACTGACCACAAACCTTTTAACATTAGACTTTTTTAGGTTTCATTCAATTTATAGGAAGTTTGAAGCTTTTTTAATCCTATTACCAAACCATTATAACTAGGTTGAATAGCTACACTGTAAAAAAAAAAAAGGCTTTTCTAGCCTTGATTTTTGTCTTGTTTCCTGCCAAAATAAAAATATGAAAAATATAAAAACTCTTAAATCAAGAATTTTGAGAAAAAAAAAAAAAGTGGGTTTTTACAAAATAAATTTCCATTGGGTTAAGCATAATAATCTTGTTTCCTGTTTGAAATTAAATTATTTATCTTACCCCATTGGCACATTATTTTGCTTGTTCTAAGCCAAAAGTCACTTAATTTTGACTTGCTTCCTTCTCTTTTTAAGAAATTCTTAGGCATTTTTTGCAGAGTAATAATGTCTAAATATAGATTACAAACACATTTTTGGTAACACTTTATTTTGATGGTCCCTTTTGAGCATTCTGTTGACAAGCAGAACGTGTTAAAGGGACAATCAAAATAAAGTGAAACCATATTTTTAACAGTAAACCTAATTAAACAAACTAGTTTGCATATGATAATAAACAGGTTTTAATAAATCAATAATATTTAGTTGCTTTCATTCCGTACAGAGTAAAATGGGTGATCTTACCTTGTGTTAAAATACAAAAGAATAATAAAAATAATGTTTTTTTATTATTATTAATTATATACTTTTTAAAGAAAATTGTGTCACAAATTGAGGATTATTATTATTATTATTATTTCTTTTACAAGAAAAAAATCCTGTGGCGACAGGATGGAATATAGAGTGTGGGACACAAATGAAGTTTTGAACTTTTTGGGTTATCTGGTTTTTAAAGACATTATTGTACAATTATAAGCAATAATAGGTACTGACTGAGTCAAAAACATCCACAATAGATAACCCATTCCCAGAATGCTCTTCTTTAAACTCTGCAGGTTACATTTCTTCCTGAAGTCCTGCGACTCCCGTACCAGAAGCTCTTTAAAAGGAGTGGAAAGTCATTAAATCCATTGCGATCTGAGTTTACAGGCACTCTCACACGTTTTTACAACATGGCAAACAGACAGTAAACACCAGGTAATGCAATTTAACACATGATTAGGACGGAGCTAATTAGATCGTAGATAGTAAAACTAAGAGGGGAGTCGTAAAAGACGAACGAAGCGCCTCAAACAAAAGAGCCAGCCATTCCCATCTTCTCTCCCTCTCCGCTTTCGCCTGTCTTTCTTTCTTCTTTGCTCCTATCAAAGGTCAGGCGATTAATGGCAGACCTTGTGGCCTTCTGCAGCCTCGGAAAACATTTTCTTGCCCACTGGTATCTTATAAATCAATGCACTGTCTTTTCATCCTGCAAATCTCATTTCAAAGTCTCATCCCGTTATACTTGCAAGGTTACACGTCTGGACTCCAAAGTTACAGGGACTTCATAAAAAAAAAAAAGGAAAAAAAAGAGGGAATCTTAAGAAGTCTGAGAGGGATATATTTACGACGTGCCTACTTTTGATAAGAAGCCTTGATGTTAAGCAGAGCTGTTTTATTCAAGGTTTACGTCCTGTTCCAGAAATCAAGTACTTGTCTGTATGGAGATTTTCTGTATAATGCTGCAGTATTATGAGATGCAGCTACAAAACTGCGATCACAAATGATTTATGTCTATCTAAATGATCAGATAACACTAAGTTTATTCTGTTCATGTTGCTATCATTTACTTGTATTGTGTGCCAAGTCATTTTAGATTTGCTACTTTCCATTGGCGCATACAAAAGATGAAATGTTGAAGAATGTTCCTTGCTGATCTTTTTTTCACGAAATGACCAGGACTGTCATAAGTTTCATAAAAGTGCTCTATATGACTATGATTTCTAGACCTCTGAAGCCAACTTTGTATAAACAGAAACCTATTTCAATAAAATGTAATCAAAAATGTATAATAGATACAATTAAAATGTAAAATGTAATCTGGCCCTTTTATAATATATTGCAAAAGTCATATTAAAATTGAAAATAACTGTAAAATGTCAAATCACATAATCTTCACTTCCAGTATAGTTTTTTTTAATATAATCCAAAAATCACACACGACACTTATGAAAAATAAATAAATGTTTAAAATTTATTGAAATTTAAATATTTATTTTACTGGAAAAGTCCTAACTTTCAATATATGGGGGGGTCAAATTGTGATTTTTTATTCTTGGGAGCCCGTACAGGTTTGGTGTTGGTCATTTTTTATTTTTTTTTTAAAGGAGACTTTCATGCTCAAAAAGTTGCATTTATCTGATTAAAAATAAAGTAAACATTTTATGCTGTTATTAAATATTAAATATTAGTTCAATGTCAGTTTTCTTTTTAAAATATAGTTATTCCTGTGATGGCAACGGTAAATGTTCAGTATCGGTACTTCAGTCTTCAGTGTCACATGATCCTTCAGACATCATTCTAATATGCTGATCTGAAGCTCAAGAAACATTTCTTCTTATTATCTTTCTTGAATCAAACATTTCTGAAAAAAGAAATGTCATAAGAAAACCATTTATTTGATTAAGCATTTTAAACAAAACAAACCCCAGCATATTACAATTTTTAATATTCTGTTAGATCAAATGTATCATACATCTGCATATATCAACCTTCGCTTTCAGTATCTAAAACTGAAAAACAAATGTCACGATGACACTGACAACACCATCATCAATTTAGCTGTATGATTTGGCTGCGCTCTCCTCCGGTCTAATCTATGCACATGAGAATAAAGGAAGATGTGATAGGACCACGCAGAGAGAGCTTCCTCCTCCAATCAGAAAATACAAAGGGTATATTGATCTGACATATAAAACCTGCATCATGCATCTCTGAACTCATGTACATTTCCAAAACACCAGTGACAAAAAGCCCACATCCCTAATAATCTCTGTAAAAAAGAAATACTGAAATAAAAGAAAAGTAGTATCTTTATCACTCACACACATATATGGATCCTGACAACATTAGGGCAACTCATCAAGATCCTTGTCCCAAAACATACCAGACACACACACACACAAAGCCTGTTGTTTGCTTTAGCAGCAGGAGTGTGTGACACCTTGGTCGTAATCCGCGTTAACCCCTGGTGCACTCGTTGTTCACGGGTGTTTCATGATGTCTGAAAGATGAGAGGGGGTCCCAGACAGACAGAAAAACAATCTCAAATTGCTCCTCTCATTTCCATAAGATAAGTCTGATTAAGCTGCTTATAATTGATTGGGCGACTAATGAACCCCTGCTTAGAAATCCACAATCCTCACCCTCAGGGCTACAGGACACTTCTAGATGTTCTCTTACAAATACATGTGGCTGCTCATGTGAGCAGCACAACTGTTTTCAATATTAATAATATTAATATTTGAGGTTTCTCAAGCAGCAAATCAACATATAATGAATGATTACTGAAAGATCATGTGACTCTGAAGATTGTAAAAAAAAAAGAGTACTACATTTAAAAATAAATGTAAATGGAAAACAGTTATTTTAAACTGCAATAATATATTATAATATTTTTTAATCAAATAAATGAAGCCCTGGTGAGAAGTTTAGTTTTTGATCAAAAGTACAATAAAAATCGAAATGTTGTGAAATTGTATTACAATTTAAAATAACAGTTTTCTGTTTAATATACTTTAAAATATAATTTATTCCTGTGGTGGCAAGCCTTAGTTTTTATTAGCCAGTCTTCTGTGTCACATGAACCTTTTATGAATTATTCTAATATGCTGATTAATGCTGAAAACTTGTGACACTCTTTCAGGATTATTTGAGTTACAAAAAATTGAAAAAGAACATTGTTTATTTAAAATAAAAATATTTTTTAACAATATACACTACCATTCAAAGGTTTGGGATCAGTATATTTATTTACTTATTTATATTAAAAAATATATTTTTATTCAAAAAAAACAAAAACTGGGACCATGTGACAAGGAGAACTGTAGTAATGGCTGATTAATATTCAGGCATACCACCACAGAGCTTAATTATATTATAAAGTATATTTAAATACAAAAATATATTTAAAGTTTTTTTATGTTGTTGTTTTTTTTTTTTTATTATGTATCTTCTTACGCAGAGACTTTGAAGCCTTGACTGAAGCCGTCACTGAAGACGATGAGCGCAAGTAATAGTCTATAATTTGGGGAAAGACATCCCTTAATTACAGGTTGTCAAAAAATTATTTTTAAATGAATAAATCAACACATCTTAGGATAGTGTTTCCTACTACTTGTGGTTAATTACACAACAACAAGCATCATTGTCTTGTATATGCTTACAATTACCCACTGAAAGTTTGCTCTCATGAGAAGCATTCGGCAATGATTAATGCAGAGCAGCTCTTAACCGCAAGACGCGTGTCACATATCAAGTAAAGAGAGGATCTCAATCCCTGGTTTTTGCACTAAAGCGTAACTAAGAAAGCAGACAAAGGATAGGGTTTGTTTCAGGGAAGAAATCTCCAAATGTCAGTGTTAGTTTGCTCCTGAATGAGTCTTTCGGTGCTGCTGTGAGTAAACTGGAATCAAGAGACTACTTCAGGCCTATGGACTGGGCTGTATGTGAAACCCAGTCATTCCCAAGGGCTTGTAAACGCAGTTTAATAAAGCTCTCCTTTCTCTAACCTTCAGAATACAGAAGAGTGCTTCTTCAGTTATATAAGCAACCACGAGAAAGGGATTCATATAGAAAAAATACTTACAAAAGAATAACTTAGGCAGGCTTGTCACGATACAATTCTGCTAGAAAGCTCATTTAAACATTTAAAGAAAAAATGCTTTTTTTAATGCAATAATTAAGTGTTTTTACTCAAATAAAAATGTTAAAGGCAACACAACAAATAGCATTACATATATGTACATATATATATATTACACAAAAACAAGCTGGTTTTAAATTTAACAATATAAAAATATCTTGAGCAGCAAATCATATATATATATAAATTAAGATTTTATTTAGCATAAATGCTTTAAATTGTTCAAAAGTGACACTAAACACAAAAACAAGCTGGTTTTAAAATTAATAATATTACAATTTCTTGAGCAGCAAATACGATTATATATATACGCATACAGAACACGTTTTAAAAATATATTATGTTATCGAATATTATATTAAATACCTATTTATGTGTTTGTACACATATACATATACATGCACATATATAATAAATGACAATAAACAAACACATTATACAAACATATATTATGTAAACAAAAAAGATTCATTGTTTGACAGCACTAGTATATATGTGATAAAAAAATATAAATATATTTAAGAATGGTTTAAGATGGCTTCATTTTCTTTGTCAAAATATAACCTTTCTTTAATTTTTTCATAAAAGAAATCAAATATAATTTCCTTCATTTAATTTTGGAGTAAAATATCACCTGGGCACGACCCATCTATCCATTTCAAAGGAAGCACACAAAACTTGATTTAGACTTGAATTGATTAACTGATAATCACTGCTCACTCTTCAGTTTGGGCAAACACTAAATTCACACACCTCCCCAAATAACACTAATCAATGGCCATTGGCCAAATACTGTGCTCCGTTGGCACCAAGGTGCTAATGAACGTAGCACTTAGCACATGAGGGCAAGGGTGTGAAGAAACAGCAGCTTCGTGTCAAAAGACCTCAATGGAGGTGTCGTGGTCTGAAATAATCATTTTACCACTAACGCCCACATATGCAATGAACTTGTAGATAAGGCAAACATATGTTCTCACTCTGCTACTAAGCCTTTGTTTTGTTTCGCTCCTCGAAGAATAAACAAAAGCTTTTTAACAAAGATTAACAAACCGAAAACAAAAACCAGTTTTGACGCGAGCTGACAAAATCCAACAAACATTCCTCGCAAGACTACGGGCATGACAAACTTATTTTAGAAATAAATAAGATAAATATGGGCTGATTCAATACAAATCTAAAAACGGAGCCTTTGGCATTTAGTGCGTGAGCTCGCTTGGATTCAAGGCTGCATAAATGTTTTAAATGAGCATTATTTAAATGGTAATGCCTGTAAAACCTGACACAAATCTGCTCATTTCTTCTTGGTGAATCGCAGCCAAACCAACTGAATTATGCTCATTGCACAACTCAACACCAAAGCAAACATGTGTGTGAAACTAAACTCAAAGTGAAACTCAGATTAAAATCTTGTGGCTTTGAAAAAAAATCGAGTGGGAAGCACGAATGTGGCACCGTGGGTAGTTAACTCTGATGAGTCTGGCACTTAAGAGTCCGTCAAGGTGCTAATGTCCTATTATCAAACCCTTTGTGTTTGGAGAGGCCTCTTTAGGTATCAACAAGTTGCCCTTAATGTGCAAGTTCATGTTTAGATTAGTGGCCCGACAATCGTATCCTCTGGCAGCCCGATTCAAAGCTTGTTGAGGGATGGGCATTGGAGGGGGGTCAATGAGGGAAGAAGAAAAGACGTTTTTCCCTCCCCTTCGCCCTATCATCTCTTGACGCTTCGTTTGAGGTCCCCCGCATTCTAATGCGGCCAACTTTGAAAGTCGTTTCCTAAGAAAAACAGATGACAGACATGTGAGGGTGAGTGATGGTGCAATGGAAGGGCTTTGTTTTCTCACCAAAGCCCGCGGCTGCTGGTGCGATGGGCCGTCAGGGGGGTCTCGATGGGACGGTTTGAGACAGCGACGTTCAAAGACGGGCTAATGGGGTCTCGGCGCAGTGTGGGACCGCTTGACAAATGGGTGCTGATCAACCTGCTACCTCCTGCTGAAAGCAGGGGCTCCAAATATGGGGAAAAGTTTCCTCTAAAATGGTGGGCTTTGGGGGATGGAGGAACTGGTATCCCTAAACCGCGACCTTGCGTTATCATTATTCGTTTTCTACCCGACACGTTGCGAGGGGTGATAAGAGCTGACATTCGACCCGAGCGGCTGATGATGAATGTCCAGAAGCAGAAGAGATGTTAAATGACACTAAACATCTTAAACGAGTCCAAAGGAAAGACTGAGTGTTCACTAAAAAGAGGGTCTGACTAGAATAAAAGTGGAGTAAACTGTTTAATTTACTGCTATTGTCATTTCTCTCAAAAGCGCACCCATCCCAATATAACAAGCTCATGTGATTCCACACACGAGTCTTTCAGTATGACCAGTGTAAGGTCAGTAAAAAAATCTAGCTGTTTCTATTAGGCAAGAACCTGCAGGAAACGTTCTGGGGGAAACCACATGACAAGGGCTCCAACACAATACCAACTCCACAAACTTCTAGCCTTTTTTTAGAGCCTTGCAGATTTTGCGTGTATAAATTTGGATGCCCACTTTATTCCAATCTATAGGCATTTGCATATAGCAACAATCATGGAATAAGCATAAAATAGCTCTTCTTATTATAAATGCATACAGTTGCTAGTTGCTAGTTACGTACATTTTTGGAGCACCAAATTAAATATTAGAATGATTTCGGAAGATTGGAGTAATGCTGCTGTAAATTCAGCTTTGCCACCACAGAAATAAACTAAATTGCAATAACATTTAAATATTATTGTTTTACTGTAATATAAGCAACTAATGTCAAAAAAACTTTTAAACAGTAGTGCATATTTTAGAAGACCTAGCTTTAGTCTATCAGTGCTGAAATCATTTTAAATACAATATGAAACAATATTATTATTTTGCAGTAGTGTAACGCATCTCCTGAGCCAAAAATCACTTCTATATTCAGATGTGTTTGATAACCTAATCCATGTGCCCTAAACCTTTTCAATACAGTTTGAGCCAATTCTTAGCATAAGATCAGCTATAAACACTTTGCATAATTTTTTAAAGCATTTTTTTAATCAAATGTCAACTTTTCCCTCATCACGCAATTCAATTAAAAGGTCTTTGCTTAGTGGACTTTAAAAACACAATCAGCCTTGGAAAAATAATCCTCTTCGAAAAATAATCCTCCTCCAAACAATGCAGATTAGGTAAGACCCTTTTGGTTGTGCTTTTACGTAAACAGATTTCCTACAGGTGCCGTCGTAGGCGACAGAGACATTATGCAAGGCTTAGTCTGTGTCAAAGAGAGAGGACGAGAACAGCTGCCGAGTTGAGTAACATGCCGAGACCCCTGACAGAGGCGGCCTGCTGTACTAACGTCTCCAGCCCTGGGCCGGAGGAAACTTCAAACGGCCCAGCACTCGGCGGGAGATCTTCTGAAGACGGACACAGCAGCCTCTCCGCCATGAATCAGGCCTGTCAATAGCTGCCCATCCTCTCAACAGGTGTCCGAATTGTCACACAATCACTTTCTCCTCGCTTGTCATAATGAAAGAGCCATTTCCCAACAAGTGGAACGCATTCTCACCATGAACGGGCTTCCTGTTGCAAACAAACAAGCACATAATGAAACATACAAGATCCAAGGGCTACAATTAATTGCTTGAGAACAATGTCTCAGTTCTGTTAGGAAGTCAATGCGAAGATGGGACACCAGGAGAAATTTTCTTTACAGTTAAGCAAAAAAAAGCAACAACAAAAAAAAAGCCTTTTAAAAGTTTTCTTGCTTTTTATGCTTCCCCCAGACTGAAGTGAAACAATCTGACTGAAACTGAGAAAAAGGAAGCTTATTCCATGGGACATAAAAGAATGTATTTTCTGTTGTAGTTTGTGCAACACAAAAGAGTTGTTGGTTACCACCGACTCCCACAGGAAGGAAAGAAATACTATGGAAGTCCTATGGAAGATTACCAGCATTCTTCAAAATATCATCTTTTATGTTCAACATAAGAAAGAAACTAAGAGTTTGGAACAACATGAGGGTCAGCAAATAGGGAGCAAATAGGGACAGTATTTTCATTTTTAGGTGAACTATTAATGTAAAACATCAACTAAACTATGTATTTTAGGAAAACCTTATTTGTCAATGAAAGTCAATTGTATTTTAAATCTCACTGAATCTCACAGCTAAAACACTGCTTAAAAACAACTTCTGATTTGAGCAAGTTAAGGGCAGAAAATTCATTTTGGGTGAAATATCCATTCTGACTAGGCCAACTCTCATCTGCCAAACAGCTATTATACTTTTTCTATAGGACTAAAAACAGAAAGCAGCCAACCCGTAGTTGAGTTTCGAGAACTTCTGGCCTCTGCCAGTCAGCTTTTAGTCTTCATTTGAGAACTTCAGAAACTGCCAACTTCAGATCTCCCCTGATGTATGAGGTTGCACTATTCCCAGGCCTCAGCTTGAAGGCTGGATGCAAAGGCTCTTGGGAAAAGAGCAGCCAGCTGAGCACTGCGTGCACACGCAGCAGCAGCCAAATTCGCCCTGTCACATTCGATTTCAGGGCCTCCATGTTGTATAAGCAACACCTCGTGCAGGGCTCTGTGAGCTCCCCGCTTTGACATGTTTGTTGCCGCTGTGGGCTGACACTTATGTTACTTCAGCTCTGTAGAACATGGACAATTTAAAGACCCTAACAAGCCAAAAATGGACACGCCGTTCCTGGAATCAAACACTCTGGGATCAACGTGCTGGACCAGTTCAAGCTACTTTTGAAGTACTATTTTCACAACTGCACTAACAATGGCAAAAAACAATTAACAGAATCAATTGCCTTCAAACAAGACATTAACCAAAAAAGACGTGCGGCTAAGTATGTATTCTGGCCTCCAGTCAGTTCGTTGTTGCTCAAGGCAGACGAGTGAATGCAAACATATGTTGGGCAGATGGCATTGCGTAGCTGGCACGGGGTCGGCGGGGGCGCTCAGCTGTATATCTAAGACACCCAGGCCCTCCAGGAATGCACACGGAGAGCCAAGGATCAGGGCAGGAGGGGCGTCAGGCTATGGGGGCTTCAGGCCTTCATCGGCAGTGAGAAAGAGCAGGGCCCTGGGCCCTGAGAACTGACAGGCTCTGCAGGAGCCAGGAAAGTGCAGGAGCAACTCTACACAGCTCTCTGCAGGACTCTGTCAATTCTACCAATGAGTGTGTGTCAAGAAGTGACCTGGGACTGCTATGGGGAAACATCACACGGCTTGCGTTCAATCAAAACACTGAGATATACCATACAAAATGTACAGTGGCTGGTTTTCGGAAGGTAAATCAAAAGAACAGATTAAGTTTGATGGATTAGAAACATGTTACACACTGACTCCTCTCTTGTGGATTTAGCTTGAATGACAGTATGCTGGTAATCTCCAGGAAAGAGTTATCAACGGACCCCATCACATTCCCACTGGCTACACAGTTAGTGAGATAAGACAGTCCATCTGAACATCCCAGGCACACGTGCCTCAGCCAACATGCATCGCAAACACCATCCATATACATGTTAGACTGATTCCTTAACCTTGATCACTCATGTCCACCTGTTAATCTCATAGTCTTAATTGATAACATTACAGTTTGCTTGAATTTTACATAGCAATGATTACTGTACAAAAATGTCTTTTCTCTAGCAGTGGATTAGCATGTTGGATTCAAATATGTAGTTTAATCTTTAATCAGATTTGTCTCCAAACAAGCATTCAGAAATAATAATTTAATTTAACATAAATTTTAAATGTATTTTTTATTTATAACTACAAAATATGAAATAAATAATTAAGATATACATACTTATTACATTAATTTCTTCTATTTATTTGTAGGCCAAAATAGTGCTGCCTAAAGGCCATGACACGCATTGTATGCTCTTGGCTATCCCAGACGAAAAACTGGCATCATGGAACAATCGCAATGATTTCTGATTCACCACGATTATTAAACCATGCCATTTTTTTGTCTGAGACAGCCAGAAATTATGCAGTGTGTCCTTAGGCCCGATCACACCAAACACGTTTTTAGGTCTGAAAATGCGAGGCGCACCAAAAGTTATAGACATGTTGCCTGGCAACCACCAAATCAGCTGTTCTGTCAGTCTAATCAAAAGATTCTATGCGCGAGTGCTCTAAAATCTTTGGTTTTTGCTGTTATATTAGCAGAAACCTTAAAAAATACAACTCTGGATAACCCGCGACAGACGCCAAACTCCAAAAACGAGAGTCACTCGCTGCCAACAGAAAACAATTTTAAAAAAGGCACCTCTCACTGCAAAAAACGTCTGTGTTTCCTTACACAGAAATCTTTCAAAAATAAGCCCTCCCCGAAAAATATTCAAGGGAGTAAAACGTGTGACAACCAGTCCCCCGGCTACCACAAACTACACAGTGATAAAGAAAGTGCTCAGTGCTCTCATTCTTGCTGAAGTGGATTGTGGTTAGAAGCACTGACTGCAAACTGTGGGGCAACTTGGGCCAAAAAGTGTCACAATCCAGAACCACCCTGGGTTCATTGTTCTGACTCCTTTTGTGGCTTGATGCCACTGTACTAAGGAATCTGGAAAAGAAAGGCTCCCTAACAGTCGGTCATGCACCACTGCTTTTGGCAACAACAAGTCCATGGCCTATATTGCCTTCATTTTGCTCTGGCGGCTGTGTCCCCACAACAGAAATCCCTATTACTGGTTATAGAACAGGCTTTATTAGAGAGTGGAGCTTTGAAGGGCAGAACAAAAGAGCGTCCTATGTTTAGATTAGATAATGTAAGCAACCGCTTTTCTGCATGGATGACACTACACAATAAGCCACCTCATGAATACTAGCCAACCCAGATCCTAAGGCTCTTTTTGTTTCATAATTACTGCAAGAAAAATGAAAAAAGAAAACCTAATCAAACGTGGTCTAGTCTGTCACTAAACCACGCTTATCACAAACAATGGGGATAATGGCTGTGCGTGTTCTGATTGCCTGAATGCTGAAACTGCTAGTAAGTAACTGGCTGTGGATAGTCAGATATATCCAAGGAAACTCTGCAAACAAACAATGAATTAAATATCTGTGCACAACATGTTCTCCCCAATGAATCTTCATAATGAACACCTCTTATTGACAGCACACTGCGTGATGCTTTCAGATCTTTCAGCACAAATGTGTCAGTCGGTTTGACATTTTCCCAATATCAGTTTTGTATTCCAAAGCAATCAACGAATCGGAATGCTGTAACTGGCTTGAAAAGCTGTGGGAAAAAGGTGATGAAATACCAGTCTGCTGAACAAATCATTTCTTTAAAATCAACTGTATCTGGAACTCATTTAACATAACAAATGCGAAGAAACCCAAAACCTCTGGCCACTTAAGTCACACTGACAATGTCTGAATGTCACTGTTTTAGATGCAACATATATAACCAGCTGACACCAACCAACTGCTGTTACATATATTTTCAATGATTACTTTTTCATAATTTTAAATGTTTGAGTGAGTTAGTTTTTTTAAATATGTATTTAAAATAAATGTCATTTCATTTTACTTTTTGCTACATGAAAAACTGCATACATTAAGGGTAATGATATATAGAATGATAGATAATAGATAGATTGATAGATAAGAGAGACAGACGGACAGAAAGATAGAAAAACGAAATGATAGAGCGATATATAAACCAATAGAACAACAGAGAGATAGACAGACAGACTGAGGGAGGGATGAATGGATGGATAGACATACAGACGGATGGAAGGATGGACGGACAGACAGACGGACGGACAGACAGACAGACAGATAAATAGACAGACGGATAAATAGACAGACGGAATGATAGAGCGATCTATAAACCAATAGAACAACAGAGAGATAGACAGACAGACAGAGGGAGAGATGAATGATGGATAGACATACAGACGAATGGAAGGATGGACAGACAGACAGACAGACGGGCAGACAGACAGACAGACAGACGGGCAGACAGACAGACAGACAGACGGACGGACAGACAGACGGAGGGAGGGAGGGAGGGAGGGATAGATAGATAGACAGATAGATAGACAGACAGGCCAATAGATAGACAGACGGATAGATATACATACGGATGGACAGACAGACAGATACCTGGTCATGGCTAGCTGGAATGGAGCTCCCAATGCCGTGGAAGGTCATCTGCACAGGTGAGAGGGTCAGGTAGGTCATGAACTCTTTATCAGTTTGCCGATCTGAGTACTGCACCTGCATGAGACGAGAGACGGAGGGAAGGGAGTATTCAATATTAGTTCTGCACTGCGGTTCTGACCTTGGAAAACATTTTGTGGGAAAAGTACGAACTGGATCCTCAGACTTGGCTGGTAGTTTGTGTTCACTTTTACTCAATAACAGCAGTGGTTTTAGATTTTGATCTTCATCCTCATGAATGGCTCACAATCTATGCTTTCTCATGTGCTCGGATGGCGAGTGCTAGAGTGATTTAGAGGCGAGCTCTGGCCTCATTTGGGGTTTCTGAGAACACCTCTGAACGTCAAACCCCACTCAGCAACACCCAAAGGATTGTGTGTCTGTGTGTGTGAGGATTTTAGACACTATGCTGAGCCACTTTGATCATGTTATGACTGACCTATATACATATCCAGGCCATTTTAAAGACTTTTTCACTTGAAGAACATACAAAAACTGCTTTTACTTTCCTTTTAGAATTTCATTTTTGCTAGTGTGTTTGGTTTTTACAATGACTACAATTTTATTTTAGCATGAACAAAGCAAACACTGAGCAAATTCAGTTGATACACATCTATATATCTGATCATAGAGACTTGGGAAAAGTGTGAGCCGTTCCATGGGAAAAATGTCTGGACAGCTGGTTACAATGTGTGAACTTCTGCTTCCAGGGAACTTCTTAGCACTAGAAATGTCTTGGACTAAACGATGATCATATATTTAAAATAAATAATTGTTACTGCATAAAACTGAGAATCCTGAAGAGAAGAGAAACAGATGAATGAGTGCAACAGCAGACTGAAGGAATCTCACTCCATGAACGTATGTTTATGTTCAGTCTTCAAGTGGTCTGACGGGCCAGATCCATGGGGCATTCCGCTGTGAAGTGTGTTTTAAAGACAATGTTAACAACACGGTTTGCAAGAAGCACAATGTGTGATTGGCATTTATAGCTCCAGGAAACAGGAACTCTGACATATACAAACATCTTGTGTCTGGTAAGGAGAAGAAATAAATGCCTCCACGGACTTGGTTCATATTTCTATTATATTTTGCACAAACGTGATAAACAATGCTACATTAAATGTACAAAAAATTATATATTTTAATATTGAAAAATGCAATTAAGTGCATTTACAGTAATTAACCAATAACCAAACTGAGAGACAAACTGATTTACCGTTTTAACACTCTTAATAGGGTAAAACATAATAACTAAATATAAAAATTACCTTAAAAATATTTTCAGGTTTGGAAAATAAAATCTTAAATAGGTATATATTATTAGTTATATATAATTATGCACAGTTGTATGACATATAAAAAAAAATATGAATACTAACATATCTCCAATTATTTTATATAAATATAAAATTTTAAGTCAATAAATAAATTCAATTATATTTATTATATTATATAAAAAGTAGTTCATATATATATATACTAGTTCATATATATACACACACACAGNNNATATAAACTTCATATATATCAGATATATAATATTTTTTTACTGTGCATTACAATTAATCTTCATCGGTTGGATTATTTTAATTAGGTAAAAAAATAACTCAAAAATACAGCACAACACACAATAAATCAATCAAAAACATGATAACATAATCTTTTTTTTATATATATTTTAAAAACATTAACATTAAAACATTGTATTATTATAAAAAAAAAAAAACACACTACACCTGGGACAAATGAAAATCATTTAGCTTAATCTAATGCGTTTGAGCTGTATCACAAACAAACCACTGACTATGTATCCGTTCGGAATGCTGGGTTTGATTTAAAACTTTTCCTAATGCGTTTAATTGTGGTGGAGTATCGTCACTTTGAGCAAATAACTGTGGGCCACCATCAAGCTTAAGACACTCAGATCGGTGCCAGCTTCCTGTCAGCTTCAAGATTCATCTCCCTGACAAACTTTGTTTTCAAAGATCACTCCTCGCACAAATACGCCACAGAGATACAGCTGGGCCCCATCAGAACGAGGCAAAAATCAGACCATAAGGGATTAGCACGTCTAGCATGTGTTTGCTAATGAAAATCCCAGCATAAACACCAGCTCCAGGAACAGGGAAAGGGCAAGAGGGACAGAAACAAACCGTCCCCTTCTTTGAAGCTTGAACAGGAGATGCGTTTGATGTCGACTGTGTATAAGATGAAGATGTGCCGTGGAAAAGGAGCCAAATCAAGCGTAGGACTGTGCCAGTGCTATTTGAAGTGCTTTTTATACAGACAACACAGCAGAGTACGAGGGGGGGGGTGGTGGTGGTGGTGGTGGAGGGGATGTGGGGGGGTTAAGAAAAACAAAAAAGAATAAACTGGATCACAAGGCAGATCTTTTGGCAAAAAATGTTCAAAACATACATCATCGGATAGTTTTCATTTTCATTAAAGTGGGATTTGCTACACGGCAAGGAAGAAAATTAAAACAAAATGGAGTAACATCTTGCCTTTGACTTAAGCACATGGACCTTTGATTCTTATCAGGATGATATTGCTGGCGGATTTAACACATGAGTACGCCTGATAACATCATATTGCAGTTACATATGCGCTAAACCAGCAGTTGGAGTCATAACATGTCTGTTTATGATTCGTCTAGTTTCAGCATGTGTATTTAATGTTCTCCTGGACAACTGGGTTGAACATTTCTACACGGAAATGGGAGTGAAATGTCTAAAAATAAACACCTACAATCCTGAAAAGTTCAAAAAATTTGTTCTTGCTGCAATGCCATAAAGAATCTACGGTGGCACAGGAGTGTAAAATGAAATCTCTACAATGCATTGGACAAGTTTAGTTGTCCTTCACTGTGTTGTGGCTTGTTTCGGTTGTCTTATGCTAATTTTGCTGTGTTGTGGCTTGTTTACATTATGCTGTGCTGATTTTGCTGTGCTGTGGCTTGTTTCTTTTGTGTTGTGCCAATTTCACCATTTTGCAGCTTGGTTTAGTTGTGTTGTGCTAATTTCATTGTGTTGTGGCTTGTTTCCGTTGTGTCGTGTCAATTTTGCAGCTTGGTTTAGTTGTGTTGTGCTAATTTCGTTGTGTTGTGGCTTGTTTCCATTGTGTCATGTCAATTTAGTCATTTTGCGGTTTGGTTTAGTTGCGTTGTGCTAATTTCGTTGTGTTGTGTCGTGTCAATTTTGCGGCTTGGTATAGTTGTGTTGTGCTAATTTCATCATGGAGATTAAAGAAAATTAAAGAACCGACTTTACTGACAAGATGCCTGTGAATATATCGGGTGATATATTGCCCAGCCCTACGTTGTGTTGTGCTAATTGGTTGTGTTGTGGAGATTTTGTCATGTTGTGCTCTACTGAGCCACCGTGAAAACCTGACAGTGGACAGTTTTTAAAGAACCAATCAAAAGAAAAACTTTAGTGCATCTGAAAGGTTTAATGGATGTTATAAGGAACCACAGATGCCAATAAAGAGCCTTTATTTTTAAGAGTGTAGTACAAATAATTTAGCAAATATATTTACAGGCTAATCTATAGCGCCTGAAGCCAGTTAGATAAAGCTTCACTTTTCCTAACCAAATATGGCTTCCTTTACCACTAAAGCAGACACTGCACATCAACAAATCTGATACACGGCGGATTTTACAGTTATAACATAAATATATCTTTAATTGCCTCATAAGTCATCCCAAAAAATTCTTCACCGATTTTTGGGTCGGATTGCAAGTCTAAGGCATACCAGCGCCAAAAACCTCTTCTGAATCATATCGTTCACCATAAAAGGATCAAGTCACCTTCAAAAGCTCACATCAATCCACTTGTGTAATTGAAATTATGAACCTGATGCTACTGCTGAGTTATACAACTCCAGATGTTCTTGCATCAAATTAAATCACTTTCATATCAGTCAGTGCTTCGCTATTAAGGGCATGATGGTGGGTTACAGGTTATAGAGATGCCGCAGGTGGGCAGCACAGATATTAAACTGTGATTAAAATGTATAGTATGAATGGTCAATCACAATACCGGCTTTAATGCCAGTTTTTCATTTGTAACTTCAGGTATGGGCTTTGCTTTGCAATTATTGAGAAGGTATAATGCAATTCTGATCATTAACATTAACATGGCAGATAAAATGCATAAAACGAACAAAAGTATTGGGACCATTACACCAACAGGAGTTTTTGCTCATCCACTATATGCCAGTCAAGTCCTTTCACACCAAACTTATCTAACGAATGTCTTCATGCATCATTCTTTAATTACTTGGACAGTCCTATTGGAATAGAAAAAGGCCTTTCCCAAATTGTTCCTAAAAAAGCTTGGTAGCAGAGCATTGTTCAGAATTTCTTGGTTTGCTGAAGCATCAAGTTTACTTTTCATGAAAAGTAAGGGGGCTTAACTGTGAAAACAGCCCCTATACCATTATCCAGTTGGAATAGCAGTAAGGAATGTAATGTTCTTCTGGCATCCACCAAACCTTAATATTCCATCATTAGTCCAACACCAATCTTGTAGATCGTGTTGTGGTGGTGGTAGAACTTCTTACCAGTAATCTAACTTCTTGTCAAGTCACTAGGGCTTCAACATAACAGCCATGCAAACTTCTAGTTGGAAATAAGGTTTTTATTGAAGTAGGTCCCACTGATATAAAGGATGAAACGGATGCATCACTTCCATCACCTGCATATGAAGCAATTTATGAAGTGATTTATGGCATGACTGCAGAACAGTTGGCATATAGATGCTGAACGCTGCCGCCCGTGATCAAAGCAGCACCTCACAGAGAGATGCATGTGTGCCCAGCGCTGGCAGGATGAGAAATCCAAGCACGAGTTCTTTTATCAGCTCGTCTCCATTCATCTCAAAACGCAGCCGCGATTCACTGGAAGGTCAGAAAACATCAATGGATGTTATTTGAAGAAATAACTGAGAGCCTGTGATCTGAATCTAGGTATGTTGGTATTTCTAGCCAAGGTTAGAAACCATGTGAGAGACAGACAAACAGAAAGAGAAACAGACAGGCAGTGAGCAGAGGGGCTCAGAGTAGAGGGCTGCATTCCCGCGGCTGTACCGCGGGAATAAATTTCCGAATAAATAGCGGAAGCGGTCGGTAACGCTGGTGTAATTTGGTCGGGATTGGAACAAAACCTCGCGGGAGCGGGACTAAAAAAAACGATCCTGCGCAGACCTCTAGCTCAGAGGGTGGGAGGAAACAGAAAGAGTACGAAGGCAGAGGGAAAACTGAAACAGGCATGAAAAAAGATGTATATGGTTTAAAACCTAAAAGCAAAACATTCAGAAAATCTTGATTTTCAGCTAAAAATTATAAAATAAGTGTTATGTTCTTTTTGTTTTTAAATACCTCAAATATATAAAAAAAAAAAATTAAACCAATCTTATTACTAAAAGTGGGAAATGTCAAAATAAACACAGATTTGTGTGATTTCTTTCCAAAAATCATTTTTGGATTTCTTGGATTTAATAGCATCAATAAAAAGAAATGCCAAAAAAAAAACCTGTCTATGCCGGAATGGGAAATGTGGCCTAAATTAAAAATTAATTTCAGTTAGTTTGGGAACAAATGTTGGTTTGTAGCCACTATACTATAAAACTTAAAAATCAATTCCAAGATTATATAAAAATGTTGATAAATGAAAAAACACATATGTATCTATATTTTTGAATTGTTTTTCTTTGGCTATAAAGTCAACACAGCAATAGTAAAAGTTGGACTTAAATTCTATTATTTATATTGCAGTATACAAGCAGGGTGGAGGACTATGGTATAGTATGTTTCACTCAGTCTCTTATGAAGTGAGGATGAATGCTCAGGACTCATCCCTAACATAAGCTCTACCTTCTGCTCTCTCAGCTCTCCCAGACTGCTTTGCAGCTCACAGGTTCAGCACAAAAGGCCCTTTATGATGTGCACCTGACATGCGGCGAAGAGCAACGTTCCCACAGAGATTGGCTTCACTGCTCCACCTCTTCTCTCCCTTTCGTCCTCTCCCAATCTCTGTGTCCCCAGCCTGGGGAGTGAACGTTAGCTGGCAGGGCTCCGGTTGCTCAACCGAAGGGGGATTTGGGGAAAGATCCATCTCTGGGTTCATCTAAAGCTGATGCTACTTGCGCCAAACAAGTCACCCAGCTGACCAAAAGAGGCTCAAGAGTTTAACCAGATCACTGAAGGTTACTAAATAATCTGCTAGATGTCAGATCAGTCAACAGGAAATCCTTTGTTCTGTGTTTCAATTCGGCTTTGGCTGTGCACTTTAGAAAAAGCATCAGTTCACCCAAAAATTCTGTCATCTGTCGCCATTTGGCTTTCTTTCTGATGTGGAACATTAAAGAAGAAAATGTGAAGAATGTGCTGGCTGCTCTTTTCCATGCCACGAAAGGTGACTAACGCTTAAATCAATGGATCTTTTCATTCATGTTGTCTTGTTTTCAACAAGGTGCTTATATTTTCTTTTGTTACTGGGATACGTCAAAATAAATGATATTCAGATTTTTGTCATTTATTTTAAAATAAAACAAAATAATCAAATAAAATCTTTAAAAAAATTGTGCTGTCAAACAATTAATTGTAATCAATCGCATCAATAATAAATGTTTTTGTACATAAATATGTGTGTGCACTGTTTATATTTATTATGTATATATAAATATACATGCACGAATACATTTCAGAAAAATATGTAATGTTTACATATTACATATATTTTTATATAATAAATTCTATGAATATAAATGTAGACATTTAAATATTATTTTAAATATATACAATATGTATATATATATATATATATATATACATATTGTATATATTATGCACACACACACACAGTGAGGTCACCAAGTATTTGATCACTCTGTAATTTTGCAAGTTCTCTAATTTAGAAATCATGGGGCCATACAGATCTTCTCTAGAAGATCGAGGCTGTCGCTCAGCAACACAGATTTTTAGCTCCCTCCAAAGATTTTTTATTGGATTTAGGTCTGGGGACTGGCTAGGCCACTCCAGAACCTTGATATGATTCTTACAGAGCCACTCACTGAAGAGCTGTGCAAATTCGTGTTCATTACGCACCTGATGAATTTACAGCTGATTACAGAACCGGCTTTACTGACAACATGCGCATTACATATAGCGCGATGATTATCGTGCAGCCCTAATACATATACATAAACATGTATGAATATACACAGTTCACACTCATTTTTTTGACTGAATACTCGAAAAACTACAAAATTATTTTCAAAATGATTTTTTTAAAGACAATTAATAAATAAATAAATAATCAAAATGGGTAACAGGGTTTAAATTGTTGCCTAAATTAAGTTCTCACTAGATGTTGGTGGCTAGATGTTGGTTTGTAGTTAATAAAAGATTTCTAGGTCTGTTCCTCAAACAAACCATGCTTAGCAAATTTTATGCAGCATCTGGGAGTCGGAGTAAACATCATTTTACTGAGTTAAACATAATGAGTGCTTTAAATGTTAGTTAAATAGCCTTTTCTCATCTAAATGAGTGATTCTTGGCTGGAATCAGCTGGACCACAAATTATCCCAGTAAATAATTGGTACAGAATAAGCAGGAAAACATTTTACGCTAAAAATCAAAGTCTGGCAATGTCAAACAAATTTATATGTCGCACAAAATGGGCTTCAGCTATCACCACAGGCCAAAGAAACCTAATCTGATTGTGTTTGGGACTGTTTTTCTAATGATCATGAACATCTCTGCTTGACTGAAGTCAACAGATTTCCTCAGAGCCCACTTAAAATGTAAGTGCAGGCACAAAATGTAAAGCTGAACAGCATTTCACTTGTACCACAAAGATAAAGAGAACGAGAAATAGAGAGCATATGTTATGCATTACTCAAACGACTCCATTATTTCTGCCCTACTTCCATCACATGTGGCCTGAGACAACAGGGAAATTAACAGCAAACAAACTATTTTCTCCAACCCTCTCTGCACCAGTGCTGCTTCCAAAATGCCAATATACTGATGCCCCATCTAATTTTCAACCTCTGGCCAAATTCCATCAATCAAATCTCTTTCCTCTCAGAGGCCCCATGTGTCTAGTTGGGGGCCCAAAGCGAGCGAAAGACCTGAATGAACCGATCTCAACTCAAAGTCAATGCCAAATGCAGCCCGTGCTAGGTCTTTATTTTTACAAGGCATCTATTAACTTCTCCGTTAAGAGTTTCGAGATCAAAATCAGGATTTAAAGGAAACATGAATAACCACACGACAATGAATACCACATCTGTAGTGTAGAACAACTGCTTTAGGAAACCGATTGAACATTGGTTCTTCTTGTGGCTTTCCCAAACCGTTTCAGGTGTTTCTGTTGCTCCAGCGCCAACAAAAAGGGCCTTATAGGGGCTTTCATAACAGCTCCGTCAGATCCAAGCTGAATCGCAAACCTGGTCTGATTTAAACATGTCCTTTGGCACTGTAGATAGCATGTCTGCTTCTCTGATTAAAAACAGTGAGGTGTTCGGCAATAAGCGCACTCTATTTTGCCAACAAACATACACAAGTCTGGAATCAGCGTTGCAGTGCTAAAGACGCAGCTCAGCCGTTTTGTTTTGCTTTTGGTACACTCAGGTTTTCATTACCAACCCACATCATTCGGCGCATCGTCTCAATGAAATGAGTATTTCCTGCCTTCCTCCATTCTACACTCAAATCCTCCTGATAGAAGACACCAAGGAATTGGGGGGGGGGGGGGGGTCAAGTCAGGCTGGATTCTTATCAGGGTGTTGGAGGGGGAAAGGGGTTTGAATGTGGAGTGATTCACACAGGCAGGTCGGCTCATCCCTCACAGCTGGCCCTTTAAGTGAAACCTGCTGTTCCCCCCCCCACCCCGTGTTTACGTTTGGCTGCCTCACTCTTCTTCATCAGGTTTCAGACTACAGGAAAGCTCTGAGCAAAACAAAGGCTTTTTCAAAGGCAACCTCAGCAGGTTAAGATAAAATGTTTTTACTGTCCAATATGAAAAGCACCTGCTGATAAATTAAGTGGGCCGGCTCAGGGGGAGATACTGGAGGGTGTTTTGTTTTTAGTCACTGGCTTGCTTTTCTTTAAAATGTAGAAGAAATTGAGGACACACACATTGTGGAGCAAGAAAGGTATAATTAATGAGAAATTATTAATAATAACTGAAATTCTGAACAATAAAGGTGCATTCAATTTAGTTTCTAGTACCTAGTTTTAACAGAAATTTAGTAAAAAAAAACATTAAATTATATAAATTTAGTATACAAATTCCATTACTGCCACATACTAAATACTAGGGCTGCACGATTATGACAAAAATGATAATCGTTGATTATTTGCTTGAACTGGTAATTGCGATTATTAATTAAGTTTCAACTGATTATTAATTAATATTTAAACTGAAAAGATTTTATTGCTTTTCTATAGTACTAAGCCTCAAATGTCAAGTACTCATTTGGATTGGATTGGTTTCTTTAAATTACAAAAAAATGTTTACAAATATGTATGGTATTATAATATTAAACTACTGTAAAAATACAATTAATGGAAAAACTGTTAATTAATGGAAAAAAGATAAGATGATTTTTTTTCTTTGTACAGGTTAAGCACTCAGAATAACATAAGTGGACTTTGAACGATTATTGCCTTATTTTGGCATCCATAACTGTAATTGTGATTAGAAATTAATTGTGCAGCCCTTCTAAACACACACACACGTTTATGGTTAAATTTTGTATTCCATATTTTATATAACACAATAACCTACTGTTCAAGTTTGGGTTCAGTCAGATTTTTCATTTCTTTTGAGAATTCTTTTTTATTTATTCACCAAGGATGCAAAAAAACCCAATAAATAAATAAATAATGCGTTTTCAACATAATAATTAAAAATGTCTCTTGAGCGTCAAATCAGCACATTAGCATGATTTCTGAAGAATAATGTGAAAGCTTTTAAATACTTTTGCAGTTAATTATAATAATTTGTATAATATAAAAATTATAATAATTATAATGCAGCCCTAGGACAAACAGAGCCTTGGAAGACTAATCAGCTAAAGAGAGGTTGTTATCATTGTCTGCAATAGTATACAGACAGGAAAAGGGAAATGTAACTGTGAGAAATGACTTCCCTGGCCTGTAGGAACATGAATGACAGAAGCAGGCACTTCCACACTTCCGCAGTCTCGTCCAGATGGACGAATAGTGCAAGCCAAGCAGATCAATTTTAGGCTCGGCGAGAGATGTTATGAAATTTGAGGTCTGGTTCTCTGGATAGAGCTAGCAGTGGAGAGCGAGCACGAGAGATAAACAAATCTGTAAAATCACTTCATTTATTCCATACCTGGAAGCCTTGAATGTGGGCTAAGTACTCCAGCTGCTGGGAAGGCTGGATGGAGCCACAAGCCAAAGCAGGTGCTTTTCCCTTCAGGATCAGGGCCTCAGCGGTGGGCGAAGTCCCGCTCAGCAGCAGCTCTCTTGCAATGGTTGCGGTGTTGCCCACCGACGGGGTGTAGAATGTCCCTGTGGACCCTTGGCCAATGTCTTTGGAGGTCAGGTAGCTTCCAGGGGTACCGGGGACTCCCTTATTCCGGCTAGCTTCCATTTCTTGATACACATCCGGGGAGAGGTGAAGAATTCCTTTTTGTGCTGTACAGGGATCAAAGAAAAACACACGGTCATTGTTCAGATATCAGTATGTTTCTATTCTTAATTTTGAAAATGTAATGAAATAAAGGTTTAAAAGAAAAAATTACTAAAATCAATTAATAAATTGCTACATTTATGTTATATATTTATGTCTACAATTTATAAAACTATAAACTTTAAAACTATACATATATATATATATATATATATATATATATAAAATTGATCCATTTGAGTAATATTCTTTTATGTATATATATATATATATATATATATATATGTGTTTTATATTATACTACAGCTCTTTCTGGTCCTCAAATCTGACTTGCTGAGAGGATTGTTAATAAAGATAATGTCTGTGTGAAAATTTATTGAGAAATGTCAGTAATGACTAATATGTTTAGTAAACAATGTTCTTTTAAACTTTCCAATCAGCTGAAATAAATGTCAGTTTAAGTAGCACAACCATTTATGGAGTTATAATAATAAGAAATATTTCTAAACATCTGTTTATACATCACAACAATGACTTTCAAGTTGACAGACACAGACAAAAAGCCAAATTTTTCTTCACAGGAGCCAATACAGAGCGACAAGAGAAGAGGAACCGTGCAGCTGCAGCGAATGTCCTCATCTGCGCACAGATTCTGCTTCCTGTTTGCGTTTCGCTGCCCTGAATGAAGTTTCCAAAAGCAGCCGGCTGTTCTCCACAATTTCTGACAACCCAGAACAAGCAACAACTGATTTAACTTAGTGTTCGGGCCATAAAACTGGTAAATATTATACCAGAAAATTGTGAGAAATGTAAATAGGCAGTTCCTCTAAGCGCTGCAGTGCGCCGTTGACGCAACCCTTTAATTCACAGAGAGAGAATGCAAATGAAAACCATCAGTTTGGAGTTCCCGTCGGCCATTTCAACAAGAAATGACTGGCAAAGAAGGCAAACGACAGTGAATTTTAAAAATCTCACACGACAACTTGCATTTCACATTACACAAATCAGCATCCAGAGAAAAATGCATGCTTAACGTGATATAAAGCTGTGAGCCAAAATGACATCAATTTGGGAATTATGACAAAAAGCACATAAACGCTAAGAAAAAACAATACCGCCACCCCATCGGCACCCTCATTTCTCGTTCTTTTTTTCCCCCTTTCTCTCTCTCTTTCCCTCTTCCAGCAGGTTCCACCCAGTATAATGGGCTGAATTTGAGAACGGTGGGCTGGAGATTGGCCAGCTCACGGCCCAAGCTGTGATTTAAAACAGATAACACACAAGGCCCAACTGTAAATCAACTCGATGAAGCAATGCTCCAAGACACTAAACACTAACACACTGACATATTCGTACACACACGAGCAAAGCGCTGTCTTGCTCACACGTTCGGTTTTCGGAGAAACCTGTTCTACTTCTTCCCTTTTTAACACACAAACACTCTTTCTCACATGCACGCTTGCAAAAAAACCCCAACAAGAAACAAATGATGGCCACTTTGCTGATGAAAAGCTGCTGAAATGCTTATCTAGAATGGAGATCTTGTGTTCTTTTGGACTTCTAAGATCGTGTGGGAATAAAACACCTCAATTAAGAAGATGTGTTGCTTTTCAGGGATATAACGCAATGCTGAGACCTCCCATGATATGTCTCTTAATCCAGCCCTCCCGCCTCATTTCCTTCATCCGTTTATTACTCCACACACAAATTATAAACACATATGCCATGTCCCTATGGGATTTGTGCATTCAGAAAAATGCATAGTGAGATAAAAGCTCAAACTTGTAGGATAGCAGTGCAGGAAATTATAATTATAAATGAATAATGCCTGACGCATTGTCTTGTTACTTTAAATATAGCATGTTACATGAGCCTTGAGACCATATGGTTGTGTCGGACTCAATGTGCAATTTTGACTATATTTTGTTTTGTTTCAAACTCTTGAGAGGGATCCAACCCTCGCCATTTAACTCTATGTGTCACTTTGAAGACATTAAGCAATAAGGCTGAGGCTGATTTTTATTCAAACAAACACATTTCCACTATTTGCATATTAAATGAGACAAACTGAAACGTTCTTCAAAAACGTTTATCCTTGAGTCAAAATATAGCAGTTTAAAAACATGGCAAATATCCAGTAATTGTATTTGAGATGCATAAAATAATAGTTAGCAAATTATCTAACCAAAGAAGTTTAAAATGCAATTTCTATTTAGATAATTTCTACTTCAGAACGCAATTAAACACATTATTTGAGATGTGTTGAAAATGTTCAAAAGAATTAAACATTGACAAAATTCGCCTGTGATGCATGCATACACACTTTTGGACGACTAGTGTGAAACTGTGTTTTCAGAGAGTCCACATGGCCAAAAATATGCACAGTTCAAGAAACACCCAAGAATGCAGAGCTAAGGATTAAAATCATAGCTCTTGCATAATCAAAATGCAGCTGATATAAATCTGCACACTTAGCAGCGATGGACAAGGTACCATAAATCTGCTTTAGAGAACCTGGTTCTGTGTTCACAAGGGTGGAAAGGAAAAACTTAGTTTGCAGGTCACTGACATGTACATCTGCTCTGAATTGAGTTTACACCCCTTAGAGACGTTGATTCTCTCCCTGGCAGATCTCAGGAACCGTAAATTAACCGGCATTATTCTGACATTAAAGACTCTACGGTTGAGAAAGTCTGTGAAGTCAATTAGGAGATAGATGGAGTCTAATGGCGCTTTTCCACTGCAGAGTACGGTACGGTACGGTTCAGTACAGCTCACTTTTGGGGGGGTTTTCCACTGGGAACAGTACCTGGTACCTGGTCCTTTTTTTAGTACCACCTCAGCCGAGGTTCCAAGCGAGCTGTACCCTTACCTAAACGTGATGTGTAAACTCTGCTGGTTACTGATTAGCCGGAGAAAATCACTGAACTTGCGACATGAGACACAACAGACTCACTAGATTTAAATCAGCACAGCCAGCGAAGGATCGGACGCAAAGCGGTACTAAACTGCATTGGTAACGCAAACCGACCCGAACTGAGCCGTGCCGTGCCATAACGAGCCGAGTCGTACCACGCAGTGGAAAAGCGCCATAACAACAACAGCGTGATTAAGCTGAGCTGGAGAGTGGACCCTCTCCAAAAAGAGAGCAAAGGCCAAAAGAAAAACAGAAACATGAAGAGAAAGATGGATCATTTTGTTTGAACAAGAGAAATGTATGCTGCATTGGTACAGCAATGAAAAGTATGTCCAAGTGCATGTTTTGCATATATATACAGTGAGGTCAATAAGTATCACCCTGTGATTTTACTTAGAAATCAGGGAGGGGTCTACATTTTTCAGCATAGGTGCATTTCCACTGTGAGAGACTGTGTCCAATAAGTAATTGATCACTTGAGTCAAACATTTTTTAATATTTGGTACAGAAGCCTTTGTTAAATTTAAGACAAATGCATAATAAATTAATTACACTGTAACTATTCCCGTAACCCGTTTGATTTTAGCCGACTAAATTTACTATAGATTTAGACGACTAAAACTAAAAACAATTCAGATGACTAAAATATGACTAAAACTAAATGTCATTTTAGTCAAAAGACAAAGACTAAATTTAAATTTGCTGTCAAAATTAACACTGATTGCTACAAACATACATAAGTGCAACTTATGACTCGTTTTGTGTACCAGTGTCACATATGTTTTCCATATCTTCAATCATATTATTTACGATCCATGCAAAAAAAAAAAAAAAAAAAAAGTAAAATAAAATAAAATTCTTTGCTTTCCATTAGTATATTGAAACAAAAATATCCTGTCTACTAGATTTAGTTATGAAGGATGAATGTTAAACAAGTATTGCTGAAACTGTAGTTGGATGCTTTACTTGGAACTTAATGAGGCGAGTAACAAATCAAATGAAGTGTTACTGTATGTGTTTTGAGCAATATGAGAAAAGGGGAGACTTGATAGTGTTTAATGTTATTTGTTGGAATAATTAAAAGCATATAAATTACACTGGCATTACCTTATGCTGTGGAACAGTACAGAATAGTCATTACTGACTTGCTCAAGGAGGGTTTGATGCTTAGCATTTAGCATGCTAACATGTGCTATTGATAGCTAGCTTGTTAGATACATAGTACCTACATCTTTTAAATCATTCAGTGTATGAAATCGCATTAATTAGTCATGTCAGGGAACCATATCAATCATTTTGAGGCTACCTAATTGAGGAACACAGTCTCACTCCACATTCTCACTCTGTGATATAAAAATACTGCGCTTCCTTACGTCATCGTTGGCTGTCATTGGCTCTTGTGTATCTTGTGATCCATTGCATCATGCTACCGGACGAGAGTATGTTTTCTGAATAAGATGACCGAGCGTGAACGGAGCGGGAAACATTTAGTGATTAAAACCTTGTGTTTTACTCTCTTCTTCACATAAAGACTGCGTATGGCTTCAGAAGACTTGGAATGTGACACGACTTGTTTGTAATGTATTTATACTGCTTGTTTATGATAAGTCTGT
>JAUMHI010000070.1:6705204-6719588 GCA_032359435.1 Enteromius unitaeniatus | reverse complement strand
GTATGGCTTCAGAAGACTTGGAATGTGACACGACTTGTTTGTAATGTATTTATACTGCTTGTTTATGATAAGTCTGTCTGTGTGTGTTTATATTGTTCAGAGGTGGGTAGGTTTAGGGTAGGGGTGGTGTTTGGTGCTCCAATAAACCTAAAAAATTATATAATAAATTTATATATGCATGCAAACCACTACATTAAGTCAAACAACTGAAAACAATAGAGGACCCCTCACGTCAAAATGTGCCTGAAAAGTTGGAGTGACACTGTTGAATTGAGTCACTTAAAAATGACTTCATTCCATGATGATGAAATTACACTAAATAACTGTGTTTGTTTAACTTGATGGATTCATGTGGGACCGATGTACATGTACATGAACTCATATTTGTACCGTTTAAAATAAAAAGAGAGACAAAGGAAAATTATTTTGGTACCGATTGAGTTCAACTTGAACTTAAGCCAAAATTTTAATTTATGCTAAATTTAGTTACTAAATACTACAATGATGTAGGTCAAGGAGATATTCTCAACAGCATATTTTAAGTAAAGCTAACTTGAACTCTCTCCTAATTTTAAACTTGCATTTCTTTTAAACAAATTAAGGCTTTTAAGGACAGACAGCAGAAATTATTTACAAAACATCTGAATTTAGCTTGTTTAGCATGCTTCAAGCTGATTTAACTGTAGAATTGTAAAAAAGAAAATGAACTGCTTGCCGCAAGCACTATAATAAAGGTTTTTCCATCAGCCAAGAGCTTTCGTCAGCATGTGTGCAAGTTCCAGGAATGTCACTACATAGTTGGGTCAAATATGCTCCAACATTAGACCACGAGTGGCCTGATTTAGAGAAGCTGTTGTTTTTATAGATTCATCCAAAACAGTTGTCAAACACTGCCTCAAATCAAGCAACAAAACTGCTTGATTACACAATGCGGTCACTGAAAATCCACTGAAGCTGTTTACATGAGGATGCTGGACATATCACCCTGTTTTAACATTTCTGCAACCTTCATTACTGTTTGGGCTGTTTCAGCGTTTGACAATAATGATTTAAAATGTTTATCATCATTCAATTTCATAGAATCCCAAACTTAAGTGTAAAGTAGTGCCAGATCTGCATATTTTCAAAGCAGAAAAAAAGACCGGTCTAGAAAATTTAAATCAGGACCCAATAACGCCAGAGGCCAGGGGTGTAACAATGTCCACAAGTTCACAACAACAACTACAACTCAGTCTGGCAAGACTGACGCAAAACAAAACTAGATCACTGCCATTATAATCACAAAGCTGTTTACAGAGATGCTCAATTGACAGACACTCTGTGTATGTTTTAATTTTGTTTGTTTTCTCCATCTGTCTAAAATTATTTTATTTACAAATATCGTACGTGTGAATTGACTGCTATGATTTTCAATCATTACACAACTTCTAACCACATCAAAGGAGCTTGTGATTGCATAAGACAGTGATTTGAATTACTTGGGATGTTAAAATATATTGGAAAAGCTCATAAACAAAGACAGTGATGTGCTATGTTTGTTTGCAGGCAGGCTATGCAGGAACGTTGCCAGTTGCATCATTTTTTAGAGCTGGGAATCATGGGCCGATGTTCTAAGAAATGTGGTTCTTCCTCAAAATCAGATCTCTGTATAGTGCCTAAATAATGAAACTAATAATAATAGACAATAAAGAACAGTTATCATTAGGTGATCCAGTATGTAGATTACTTTGTTTTCTCCATCTGAACAGAAATTCAGCATTACATTGCTTACTCACCAATGGATCCTCTGCAGTAAATGGGTGCCGCCAGAAAGAGAGCAATTAAAGTACTATAATAATCCACAAGACATCCACACAAATTTTCATGAGGATAGGTTTAACTTCAAACAGTTTATAGCAATAAACTCCAATAAAATCCATAACATTGCTTTCTCCGTTAAAAAACGATTTGTCTCTTCTGAATAAGGCGAGAAATATGCATTAGCAAACATAAACGGTTTTAATTCATTTGAAACAAATAAATCAGTTGTTTCTTACAAACAGACAGCTTTTAATTTGTGGGTCACTGTGATTAACTTCATTCTGACAGCACCGATTGACTGCAGAGGAAGTGATGTAACGCTAATTGTTCAACAGTACTTTATGGTCCTCAAATGAAAATGATTAGCATGTTTCTCTAAAACCTTTATTTACCTTTCAGCTCTCATAGTTTCTTCCGAAATATGCAAGCTGCCCATACCTTATGCGCTTTTCCACCCCCATACCATCAGAGATGATGGCTTTTAAAACTGAACGCTGATAACATGCTGGAAGGTCTCCTTCCTCTTAAGCCCAAAGGATGCAACATCTGTAATTTCCAACAAGAATGTCATATTTGGACTCATCTGACCAAAGAACACTTTTCCACTTTAAAACAGTCCATTTTAAATGAGCCTTGGCCCACACAACAGCGCTTCTGGACCATGTTCAAATGTTGAATCACAAATGGCATCCATTTTGCATGACAGAGCTTTAGTTGGAGTTGGCGGATTGTGTTTCTACCGACAGTGGTTTCTGAAAGTATTCCTGGGCCCATTTAGTAATATCAATGACACAAACATGCTGATAAGTAACTGCAGTGTCATCTGAGGGCCCAAAGACTATTGGCATCTAACAAAAGGTCTTCAGACTTGTCCCAGTTTCTCTCAATCTTTTGATGATGTTATGCACAGTAGATTTTCAGATTTGCAAAGCCTATGCAATTTGACGTTGGGGAATGTGGTTTATAAAATATTCCACAACATATTTATTCACTTTTTCACATATTGGATAATCTCTGCCAATTTTTACTTACTTTAGAGACTCCGCCTCTTAACCTTCTCAGTTTAAACATTTGTTATGTTCTCTTAGTTCTACTGTGAATAAAATACTGGCTCATGTGAAGTAGTTCTGCCTAAATGAGTGTTTTTAGAGACACTCTGTTGTTGTTTGTTGTTTGTTTTTACACACTCGTGCCAACAAACTGTTGTATAAACACAATCATCACTACTAGCACTGCTAATGAACAAACTCATTTACATTTGTGAAGGCCTGATACAAAGTACATTTTTGACACTTTTCCTTTAGTAAATGTTGGTTACCCTTTTCCCCTGAATACATAAAACTATTAAAAAAAAAAAATATATATATATATATATATATATATATTTTAATATTGTTTGCACTTCTAACATTTTTTGTAATTTCATTAAAAATGGTTATTACATTTAAGGTAAGTGCATGCATAATGTATAAGCTATTAGGATAATTGGGTATATGTGTGTAATTTAGCACATAACCTAACTAAAACAGATATTAATGGTCATTATAACATAGTACAATGACTTGCATCATTATGTGATTTTGTGGGAAATGTAAACAGCACCCATTAAAAGTTCTTTGACACAGTGCGAGCATGGCATGAAAATGAATATGTTTGTGTGTGTGCAAACCCGTCTGGGAGACCACGGTTGTACTCTGGAATAGATTTTGGGTGGTTAATGTGTGTGTGTGTGTAATACTGTGGTCTCACAGACCCCCTGGGAAAGCACATAAGTCTGCGTGAATGGGAGGAATTCACAGGCTCTCCATAGAAGCGAGTTTGTGATTGAGCCGACTCGGTTTCTTATTAATCAGTCAGATAGATTAAACGGCCCGGCATCACCTACACTGGGGAACACATACGAAGAGAAAAACACTTACTGTTGGTCGTTGTTTCGGGAAAAGCAGCTCTTTGTCCATTCCAGCCTTTGTTATCCATCTGTGGCCAATGTTAAGATAATAGAGGAGCGGGATGAAATGGAGAGAGAGAAAAAAAGGGCCAGTTTAGCAAACCCCTTTTCATGCATGTCAGACAAGTCGCTTTCCCTTGTTTCCATTAGAAAGGGAGAATTGCAACCAAATTGAGACATCACGACATAAGTGTCACTAACTTGCAAAGACTAAGTAGATGGGAGATTTAAAGATTAAGGTTGTGCGCACCGAAACAGGAAGCGGCGTGATGATACACACGTATACTCTCTCATTAATACCCCCGCTACGCTGTTCATGCTGAATATGGTGGCAAAATGGGATAATTAACTTGTTAAAAGAAAGACAACTAACAGAATTGCTACCTTAATGTAAAAACCCTGATTTAAATGTCAGTGTGCTAAAAAGTATTTTTTTTTTTACATTTTTGGTATTAGTATAAAAAAGAAAAGTCTTTTTTTCCACTGGGTGATTCATCTAAACCCAGTGTCCTGCAGAATCTAGCTCCAAGTTGCCTCGACACACCTGCCTGGATGTTTCAAGTATACCTGGTTATTGATTAGCAGTTTAAATGTGTTTGATTAGGGGTGAAGCTAAAAACTCTGCAGGGCACTTGCCCTCCAGAACCGAATCTGGTGACCCCTAATCTAAAATAACCAGGTCAAAGAAAAAGAAAACCATTGTCATTCCAATACCTTTTTTAATATTTATTGTTCAGCCGGTGATGTGATTTGTTTTAGTAGTGAAATACATATTTACATATTTTTACATATTTTACATATTACATATTTAGCTGAATGTTTCTTATCTAATTTACAATTAGTTAGACAATAAGACTATAGAAATGTTACCAAAATGTAAAAAAAAAAAAAATCTATTAATCTATTAAAAGTTGATGTGCTACAAATATATAGGGTGGGCCATTTATATGGATACACCTTAATAAAATGAGAATGGTTGGTGATATTAACGTCCTGTTTGTGGCACATTAGTATATGTGAGGGGGGAAACTTTTCAAGATGGGTGGTGACCATGGTGGCTATTTTGAAGTAGGCCATTTTGGATCCAACTTTTGTTTTTTCAATAGGAAGACACATGAAACTTATTGGGAATTTCACAAGAAAAACAATGGTTTGTTTACAGCCATTGACATGTCGCAGAGGGTAACACGTGAGGAGCGGATAGAAATTGTGTTGATGTCTGGTGAACGCAGTAGCCGGGTCATTTCAGCAGATTTCAATGCAAAACACCCTACGAGACCACCCATCTTCCATAATACAGTTAGCAAACTGCTTGCTAAATTTCGTGAAACTGGTTCAGTGTTGGCTTTGCCAAAATGTGGAAAAACTGTCACTAATGAAGAAACATCAGTGGCTGTCCTAGCTTCATTGTGCTAGAGCCCACAGCGTAGCACTCGCCACATGTCACTGGAGAGTGGCATTAGTCGAACATTCCTTTGGCGGATATTAGCTACTCACAAATGGCACCCTTACAAACTCCAGCTACTGCAGCATCTCAATGAGGATGACCCAGATCGGCGCACTGAATTTGCAGAATGGGCAAAACAAAAATTGGAACAGGACCCTCAGTTTACGCAGAAGATTTTGTTCAGTGATGAGGCAAACTTTTATGTGAATGGTGAAGTTAACAAACAAAACCACCAATTTCTATCCGCTCCTCACGTGTTACCCTCTGCGACATGTCAATGACTGTAAACAAAGAGAAACTTGTAAATAACTCATGAAAGAATAAAGTTACAGCATTGTTTTTCTTGTGAAATTCCCAATAAGTTTCTTGTGTCAAGTTACATGACCCTCTTCCTATTGAAAAAACAAAAGTTGGATCCAAAATGGCCGACTTCAAAATGGCCACCATGGTCGCCACCCATCTTGAAAAGTTTCCCCCCTCACATATACTAATGTGCCACAAACAAGAAGATAATATCACCAACCATTCCCATTTTATTAAGGTGTATCCATATAAATGGCCCACCCTGTAGTTTTATGATGCAATAAAAAGAAAGTCTTAAATACTTTTTTAAGGATTATCATCATCATCATCGTAATTGTATATATATGTATATCTCTTCACTTTTATATTATAATATATAAAAAAATCTAATAAATAATACAAACGTGATCTCAAAGCAGCTTGATTGAAACTGACCTTTTCCGGAGTGTTCTGTAATGGTGTAGATGCCTTGTAGCCCAGTTGAAGCAGCATGGCCTCAGCAGCATTACGCTTGGCCACTTTTTTATTGGGTCCGGTTCCTGTGGTCACCTCGGTACCTACTTTCACCTGCCAGCAAACAATGTTGGACTGTTAAATAAGAAAATAATAAACAACAATGTATCAAAAATGTAAAAATGGCCTATATTGCCAGTAAAACTGGTAGCACTGTACTCTCACATATTTTAAAAGATAAAAACATTTTGTCTCTAAACACAGACAACCATCTTTTCATATTTATTAGGAGCAAAGCAGCAGGTGGAGAAAGATGGTGTGGGCCTGAAAACAGACACGTATTGATGCCCACAGACCAGAGAGCGAACAATGTGGAAATTTTAGAAGCGACTGGGCAACACAAAAGAAACACACACAAGCAGAGTCTAATGCGACAGTGAAAGGAGCATGGAGAATCAGTTAGAGGCTGTGATACCGCACGCTCAGAGATGCACGGAGTGCTTTAAAGCAAGGGATTATCGGACGGGAGACAGGGAAGGGACACTTCTCCAACTTGGATGCTGCTTGTTACTTGTGTGTGTGGTAGAGCTGGATGAGCCTCTGTCGGATCATTCAGAATGAGACTCAACATGATTTTTACTGCAGTCTTCAGTGCACTATTTATGCTGCTGGAATACTGCAGCTTCCATCCCTTCTTTGCACTCCATTCTGATCCATCCTTCTATTCTACACTACTTACTACACTTTATGCTAATTAAGTTAGCTTAACAAAATCCTTTTGTCTCTACCCCTAATACACTCTATCCTATCTAGTTTACACAACTTCTTTAACTCTGTACTGCTTTACATCAGTCTATTAATTTTAAGTGTTTTCTACTCTACCAAATGTACACCACCACAAAGAACCCTACACTATTCAATGCAAATCTAGTCTAATAGTATCCGATCCACCATACTCAACCTATCCAGTCTACACAACAAAGTACTACTTTACCCATTTAACCAAATCTTCCATCTATAAATCTCTAAACTACTCCACATAATACAACTCTATACTCTACTCACCCTGTGTAGTAGTGCTGTTAATCGTGATTAATTGCATCCAAAATAAAGGTTTTTGTTGAAATAATATATGTTTGTGTACTGTGTATATTTATGATGTATACATGAATTCACACACACATACAGCACATATTTTGAAAATGTTAACATGTATATATTTATATAATATAGGGCTGCAACTAACGATTATTTTGATAATCGATTGGGTTTTTTTTTCGATTAATCGGATCAAAACTAAACGAATTTGATGTTTTGCTTATATATTATATGGTTTTATATTATAACTATATAAAACCATATATTTATATATATATATATATATATATATATATAGTTTAAAAATACTCTGGCATATTCAATTGTTAAGATATAAAAAGCTAAAATAATTTAATTTTGTATAATATAATTATATATGCATAAGTAAAACCCGTAAATTACGTTCGATTTTTGCTAGTCACCGATGTTATAAAACTATAAAAAAAGTTAAAACTATAAAAAAAAAGTTGGACTATAAAAAAAAATTTAGAAATGCAAAAAGCTAATAGTCACAAATGTATTATTATTTGCATTCGCTGAAAACCACAACCACTAAATGTAATATTCTACTGTTACTCACACCGTGTAATTTAAGATAATCTAAACTAGCGCCATTGAACTAATCACTATTGCTCCTGAGGTGATTGATGCTAAATGTGATGCTAGCGAGTAGCAAGTGAACAGATCTAGCGAGATTATCCCGAAGTTAGCAAACAGTTTAAACAAAAGCACTTAAACTATACAACTTTTACACAATGAAGAGATACAGTTTTTAAGTTTCTTTTTAAGTGTTTGTGCATGACTGTGGTACTGCCGTGCCATGAAAGCTTGGTCTTGAATAGCGTGCAGGTTACTGTCGGCTTATAGGCGTTTAATGTAAATTGCTCTCATACCTTGGAGGACTTGGGGCACGGGCTTTTTCCTGCAGATGCTTCTGTAACCTCCATTGCGCAAGCGGCGGTGTATCTGTGTGTATTTGTGCATCTTGTGGTCGAGCTCCTCAGTAACGTAAGTAGCCCAACTAATCGATTACGGTATTCATTGACAACGAATTTCATTATCGATAATTAGTGCTTTGATTTATGTCAATGCCAGCATACTTTGTATGCGACTGTCTATATTATAGTTTACACAATAAACTTATACAACTTGTTAACAATATGTGTTAATGAAAAAATAGCAGAGCCTGTCAGGAAAAACGATGTCTGACCCTTTTCACATTTTGTATAATATTACATTTTGCCATGCAACAGAAGGCTTGCATGCATCCTGCTAGATTGAATAGGTTTCCATCAATTAAGTGTATTCGGATTTAGTTCACCCCTTAATTCTACCGGAGTCGATTACTTCAACCTCATGCTTTACACTCTACTCTATACATCTCTATACCACTCTAAACTATACAAATCAGGGATGCAAACAGAGGTATTGTCAAAAAGGAGTGAGATTATCGAAGCCTGTGCTCCCACAGCAAATATCATCTAATTACACTGCCACCAACCTCTGCCATCCAGGGCTCACCCTTTACACACACAAAGTTCTTTATATGAAGATACACAGTCCCAGTTCCTTGGAAATTCCTAAAAGTAAAGAACACTGAGACAACGCTGGAAAATTTAACGTCAATTTTATTCCAAAATAGAATTTATTAGACTATAGTTCCAGTCCCTTCAGTACAGTGCACTTCTTCCAGCTTTCTACAGTTGCTTCTTCTTCCTTGCTATCACCAATACCGCCAGGGCCTTGCGTCTAGCTCACTTTGGGTAGATATGGTGGTACTGTAGCCACTCTCTGTGTGAGTATAGCACTCTGGCAGTGTTTCAACAGTGTTCCGCCAAAAGGCACGCTGTTTGCATCCCTGACAAATGTACTTTTCTAAATAAATTTACTACCCTACTCTATTACTTCAACTTTATTCTATGCACCTCTTCACTACACAAATTTACTCTATCCTGTAAACTCTATTAAAACCTTCTCTATAACCCTTTACTCTATACAGCTATGTATAACAACTCCATTCAACTATGTACTACTGCAGTCATGAACTAATGGATAGGGAATTGGGCTTGTAACCCAAAGGTTGTAGGTTCGAGTCCCAGGTCTGGCAGGGATTGTGGGTGGGGTTAGTGAATAACCAGCGCTCTCTCCACCTTCAATACCACGACTGAGGTGAGACTCTTGAGCAAGGCACCGTTCCCCAAATGCTCCCCGGGCCCCACTGCTCTGGGGGTGTGTGTGCGTGGTTGTTCACTTCTCACTGCTGTGTGATGGATTAAATGCATAGCACAAATTCCTAGTATGGGAAACCATATTTGGCCACATGTCATGTTCTTTCCTTTCCTTTCCAACACACTGTAGTCTATACTACTACTACAATATATACTGTTCTATTTAACTCTAATCTATGGCACTACTTTGATACATCAATAATTTACACTACTTGATACTATGCTATTCTACACAGTGTTCAACTAGCAAGCACAACTCAACTAAGTTGCATGAGTTCTGATCTTTGATTCGTCCTATTCTTTGATCCAAAACTAGAGAACAAAAGTAGATCCAATTTGGAGGCATTTCTAAATGTATGTGGAAATCCGAGGTGATTTTGAGCCAATTCTGCTGGTATTTTTGTGTCTTGGTTCACTTTTGGCTACAGGGGGCTTCATTTTTACTGTATGAGGTAGTTATTTTTTTACTGGACAGCCAGCAATACAGTTATTGTTGTTTTAATGACCTGTAATAAACCAGTGGACACCAGCCAGTGATGTGGTGTGTGCTTAGTGCACATGTGATGCAGTGTACAACCAGAAAATAATGGTTTGATTTATTTTTATTTTTTTTTACATTTATATACAAGCCAATAATCAATTTTAATGCAAATCTTGTACCATAATTTGTGCAAGATGTCAAGGGCATAAATGCATAAGCATGTTGAGCTAGGCAGAGGATTTTCCACAAAGTTTAATGCTTTGAATTTTGCTTGGACCTACATGCTGTCACCTAAATGATCTAAATTTAGACTACCTATCCATCAACTTCTGCAGCAAGAAGAAATTTCCAAGAGTGGATGAGCAACTGCGCGTGTTAAAAGCGTCTCTGTCTGACTTTGACAGAGCTGAAGGTCAGTGGTAATCAGAGCTGGAGGAGGTGACAGTCTTTCTGATTAAGACAGATTGCACAGTGGGAGGTTATCAGTGTTTGTGCAGGACTCATCTGTCCTTCACTCCCCCTCTCAGCGTTCAAATTTTTCTTTTACTTTACACCTCTTCATTCCCTCTCTTATTAAACTTACCTGCATGATGAATTCTCTCCGGCGAGGCATCCCTCTCTCTGAAAGCAGCATATATTCGGGCTCCTTCTCCTTTTTGGCCTGCTGAATCTGAGCCAGTCTGCTAATAGGGTTCATGCCCTGTCCATACTCTGGTCCTGTCTGAGAGAGAAATTGAGAAGGAAAAAGCAAATGAGAACGAGGATGAGAGACACAGATAAAACAGAGGGACAGATGGACGACTGGTTAATGTTCATGTCAGTAACCCTGTCAGGAGAATGACAAAAGAGGGAATGAGCGTGTGTGAATGAGTGACTGAATGAGTGACTTCGAGTGAGCGAAGATATTTGGATTGGGTTTGCCAAACTCCGAATGCCAAAAACATCTTCAATGAATGTGACATAAATTCCAATTGATTTCACACACAAAAAAACATATGACTGCCAATCAGAATCCATCCTGCTATCACGAGCGCATTCAATATCGTTTGCTAATGTGGACGCTAATATTGTTATCTTTATAGTTATCCTTATAAGCCACTTTTCCACTGAATGGTTCTCTTTGCAGAAAGTGAAACCAGTTCTGGTTTCATTTTCCACTGCAGGGCTGATAATGGATCTTTTTGGAACGCAATTCCAATGCGTCAGTTGTTGCTGTGGTAACGCAAATGTTTACATAGGATATGAGGTGTGAAGAACCACCGCGTTATGGAGGATGATCAGAAATTTCTTTAGATTCTATTATTCATTTGTGTTTACATTGCTCAAAACAGCGCGCTTAGCATGCTACAGAGAAAGTAGCAGCTAGGCAACAGACAAGTGACAGATCCTGATTGGCGACGTCACAAACTCTATGTAACCGTGCCTAGAATTCCCAGCTGAGAACGGGTTATAATCATGCCGCGCCATTCCAGGCTCACGTGGAAACACAACTGGAACCTGAAAGTTCTTAGAGCCGTTTGACCTGACAGTGGATAAGCAGCTATAGTAATATATTATAGTATTTTGCCAATTTCTTTTGATGCTGCTAATAACACAGAAATGAGAGTTTACACTTGTGCACAATACATTCCATATTAATTCGTAGAATTCAATATCGATATAATATTCCAGTAACTGCCACCACTCCAGAATATTAAAGGGTTAGTGCACCCGAAAATGACAATTCTGTCATTAATTTCTCCCCCTTATGTTACTCCAAACCAATAAGACCTTCGTTCATCTTCGGAACACAAATTAAGATTATATCAGAGAGACATCTGACCCTCCATAGACAGCAACACAACTGAAATTAAATGTACATACATTTTTAAAACATTCCATGTGACATCAGTGGCTCAACTTCAGTTTTACAACGTTAGGAGAATACTTTTTGTTTACGCAAAGAAAACAAAACTAACATATTTACTCAACCATTCTTCTCCTCTGACTTACGTCTTCCAGCATTTTAGAGAGTATCACAACGCAGCGCATACAGGACGCACGCTTTATTATAATAATATATTATAATATATTATAATAATAACTTATTTGACGTGATCAGCCTTGTTTACATCCGGGGGTTGTGATTCTCTCTAAAATGCCGTTGGACGCAAGTCAGGGGAGAAGAATGGTTAAGTAAATTATGTTGTTATTTTTTTCTTTGCGCAAATAAATAAAAAAATAAAAAAATATATAAAAAGTATTCTCCTAGTGACGCAAAACTGAAGTAGAGCCACTGATGTACTGTTTTACTGATGTTTTTACTACACTTCTGGATCTGGGATCATTTCAGTTGTATTGATGTCTATGGAGGCTCAGATGGATGATGATTTCATTAAAAATATCTTAATTTGTGTTCCAAAGATGAACAAAGGTCTTATGGGTTTGTAACGACATGAGGGTAATTAATGACAGAATTTTTATTTTTGGGTGAACTAAGCCTTTAAGGAACCAACACCCCTTTTGGAGCTGCTCCTAAAACAACCTACCTTTAATATGGTCTTAGGCCGCTTCTTGTAATGCACTTTGGGTTTCTCCACAACAGGAAGCACTGGCAGTTTCTTTAGTTCCTGCAAGATGGAGAGGGCCGCTCTCTTTTTAGAGAGTTTCTTACTGTTCCCCTCACCCTCGGATGAGAACTCCCCCACAGTCACACGAGTGAGGAAACTCTTCATGTGTGGGGGTCCACTTTCCTTTAGTACCTGAGGGGCATGAAATGAACATGTTACACAGGAGAACACACACGCATGCAAAAGTGGGAACAGCAGTCATTCCAGTCACGCTCCCTTTCTCTCTGCCTTTAGGCCATGTCTGCTGCACGCTCTCTTCCTTCTGCCCTTTATCACCTTCTTTCTCGACGGTGGAAATGGGAATACTGCTAATTAAACTCACTAGACTCAAACTGTCCAGTTTAACAACCGGATCAATAACTCATATGGGGAAAGAGACCACTGGAACTTGGGAAACTGCACCTGGTTATTAAACACATCTCACACACTCTATTAAAACAGTGTTTTATGCTTATTTATAAGAAAAGCTGATGTTCATTGTGCAAGACAAAAACATTTTACTTTATTTAATATTAAAATAAAAGTAATTTTAATCTTAATAATAGTTCACCCGAAAAATGAAAATTCTGTCATCATTCACTCACCCTCGAGTAGTTCCAAATCTGTATAAATTTCTTTGTTTTGTCGAACAATAAGGAAGAAACTTTGTAACTTGCCTGTTTTGGGTCACCACTGACTTCCATAGTAGGAAAAAAAATGGAAGTCAATGGTGACTCAAAACAGCCAAGTTACAACGTTTCTTCAAAATATCTTCTTTTGTGTTTAGAAAAACAAAGAAATTCATACAAATTTGGAACTACTTGAGAGTGAGCAGAATTTTTATTTTTGGGTGGAATAACTAGCATATTGGCTATTTATAAGCATTTATAGTAGCCTTAGTTAATATTGTGTAAGTGTGTGTGTAAATATTAGATGAATCAATCGGCACATCATGCACTATATATATAAGCAATTAAAATTTTTAATATCATTCATTACATGATGTGCAAATAAAAATTACTCCCAAAAGATCATTTAAAGTTATTGTTGTGTAGAGCATCACGCTGATATTAGAAAAAGCTGCTTTAGCAAGAAAAAATCAGTTTGATAAAATCTATTACATATACTCCTTTATTTATATATATATTTATATATATATATATATATATATATATATAAACAAACACTAATAAAAACAAAAAAACTTTTAACATTAACATTTAAATATTTAAATGTTACAATATATATATATATATATATATATACCATTTTTTAAGGCTGACCAATCAAAGGTAATTTTATCATTTAACCCAACTGTTCACCCACTATTCCCCTACTACTATCCATTTCTCACTATCGTGAGAAACCGGAATTTAATGTAATGCACATGTAATCGTATTTACATCCTGTGACATCATCAAGATGGTGAACAGAACAGGTGAGCTGCTCTGAGCTCTTTAAGAGCGACACTGGGGAGATTGAGTTTCACACAGACGCACATACACAGCTGAGGGTGGGCCTCTGTGTGCTCAGTCAGAACTGAAAGTTATCCGTCTCCAGAGACTCCCTCCTCACATCCTCTCTTCACACACATGACCATTCTGGCATTCATACAAACATGTGACACTCCAGTGAAACAGGCTCAGCTGAGAGGAACCATATCCCCATACAAAACTAATGAAGATTATCACATCCGATTCAAATACAGTGTCAAACTTCTAGGCTTGCGTAAATGAAGCCTGGAGGTCCATGTCTTTTCAAACATGCAATACTTTATAAAGATAGATCATACAACTATCCACCATTGGTTGTTGTTCCACACTTATAAGACTGCACAATAACTGAACAGACAGATAAAAGGCAAAAGTCAAAATTAAATAATTATATACTATATATGTAACTAAACAGTATACATAAAATCAACAATAAAATAGAGATGAACAGTCAGCACAAAACAAGGAGCGTGTAAATGTTGCTTTCAAAAAGTATAAATATGGGCTGTGTTTACGGTAATTTTCTGGTGCTTTTTGATCTTGAC
>JAUMHI010000070.1:6686779-6700035 GCA_032359435.1 Enteromius unitaeniatus | reverse complement strand
CCTCTCTTCCTCCAGACTCTGCGACCCTGATTTCCAAAGGAAATGGCAAATTTACTTTCATCAGAGAACATAACTTTGGACCACTCAACAGCAGTCCAGTCCTTTTTGTCTGTAGCCAAGGTGGTGTCTGTTTCAAGAGTGGCTTGACACAAGGACTGCGACAGCTGAAACTCATGTCTTGCATACGTCTGTGTGTAGTGGTTCTTGAAGCCCTGCCTCCAGCTGCAGTCCACTCTTTGTGAATCTCCCCCACACTTCACAATTCTCTCCAGCGTGCGGTTATCTCTATTGCTTGTACACTTTTTTTCTACCACATCTTTTCCTTCCCTTCGCCTCTCTATTAATGTGCTTACACACAGGGCTCTGGGAACAGCCAGCCTCTTTTGCGATAACCTTTTGTGTCTTGCCTTCCTTGTGCAAGGTGTCAATGGTTGTTTTTTGGACAACTGTCAAATTAGCAGTCATCCCCATGATTGTGTAGCCTACAGAACTAGACTGAGAGACCATTTAAAAGTCTTTGCAGGTGTTTGGAGTTAATTAGCTGATTAGAATGTAGCAGCAGGTGTCTTCAATACTGAACCTTGTCACAATATTCCCATTTTTGAGATATTGAATTTGGGATTTTCATTAGTTTTCAGTTAAAATCATCAAAATTAAAACAAATAAACACTTGAATTATGTACGTGTATGTGTGGAATGAATGTATACATTATAGGTTTCATTACTTGGAATGGAATTAGTAAAATAAATCAACTTTTTGAAGATATTCTAATTATATGACCAGCACCTGTATGTGACCCTGGACCACAAAACCAGTCATAAGTGTAATTTTTTTAAAAATTGAGATTTATACACCATGAATAAACAAGCTTTCCATTGATGTATGGTTTGTTAGGATAGGGGAAAAAATTCTGGCATTTTGTTTTGTTCCCTTATGTCATCCGCTGGGACTTTCCGGCAGAAGTAAGAGAAAAGTGCTTATTAAGTTTGAAATATGGATATTTACCATACAAAAACGCATGAATTTGCTACAGAAGGACTTTATTCACCTCCCAAAGCTGTGTGAGGGACATTGTATTACAAATGCTTGCATGTTACTTCACGTCTTCCGAAGTGTAATGATTATCACCCATTTAAATCAATTTAAAGGCTTGGAGGGCTTTGGACTCAGATTTGTCTTATCCTAAAGAAGACACATACACCAGAAATGCTTCAAAGGTGAGTAAAAGACAGGATAATGTTTATTTTGGGGTGAACTATCCCTTTAAGACTGGAACTGGGTCACTAGAATTGGGAGTAACTGTAAAATTATTAATTTCTTGTTGAACTAACATTATTAGCGTTAGATTTCTTTATATTCACAATTAAAGCATCTTAGTTTACCTCAAAGTTAACAGGCAGGTTCCTTTTAAGGGCGATCTCGTAGACCAGGCTGATCTCAGATTTGCTGGCATCACTGTTCTCCTCCGTTTCTTTCTTCTCCTCTGAACACTAAAACAGTTAAACACAAAACAGGCTTATTACAAAAAAAAAGCATACTGGCCTTTTCTGAGTCATGATGTTATTTTAATTTGATATAAAAAGACATGCTGAACCAACCTTAACAGGTGTGTCCAAAACAATCAATCATTTTTTCAAAGATTCAAAATTGTGAGCTCCCAGTATGCATAGCAGCATAAATAAATTAGGCATAAATTATACTGGCTTTATTTACTGCTTTCTAATCAAATCCAAACCCAGCATAGAAAGCAACATTTAAGTAAAATAGCCTAATTTTAAACTTTTTGAGTACAAAAATTATTGTACTTTATAATAAATATGGTTAAACCACTGATGTCACATGGACTATTTTAACAATGTCCTTACTGCCTCTGTAGGCCTTAAACATGTCAGTTGCATTGCTGTCTATGCGGAGTCAGAAAGCTCACAGATTTCATCAAAAATATCACAATTTTATGTTCTCAAGATAAACTAAGGTCTTATGGGTTTGGAATGAACTGCGGGTGAGTAATTAAAGACAGAATTTTCAATTTCGGGAGAACTATCCCTTTAAGAACAGACAGTATGATCTCAAAGCTGATGGTGGGTCTGCTTCAACGCATGACTGCAGTTTCTCATGTACCTCCACTGAAAAGAGATGCTTCTGGTTTTGTTAAACAGTTGAGATTCTGTAGAAAGTGGCTTGGTTTTGTAAAAAGAAAAAGCTTTCAAACTGATCCAAGAGCAGTTCCCCTTAGTTCCGATTCATATCTTATCAACTATAAAAGGAGCTGCAATAGAACTCTCACACAAGTTCCAAAGGGTGACTTTTAATATGATCCCTGCAGCATATTATCTTGGTCACCTCTATTACACTACTGACATTTCTTTTCAGAATGAAGAGTGTGTTCTCATGCAAAGCATGAACAGGAGTGTGTGATCTAAGAGCACTCGATCAAGTTGTGTTTTTTTGCAGACATTCAATACAGCGTTCTCAGTGTCGTCCTTATAGCGATTGCACAGCATGATGTCATTGTGTGTTTCCTTCAAACGTCTGTTAATGATGTCTGGGATGGAGGCCGTCAGGTGGTCTGGAGAGTGTGAGACTTTGTGTGACAGACTGTGAAGGCTTGTTTGTGTGCCCTTCTTAAACTGAACTGACAGGCCACAAGCAAAATTTGATATTGTCATGTATTGTATTGATCAAAAAGCAGAGATTTGGCTAAAATATCAGAAAAAGCACTGCGTCTTGGAGTTTAAAAGTCACAAAAGAAGAAAGACAGTTCAAATTAACCAGATTCTGAGAAGCATTTCAAGCCTTCTGCCCTGCAAATGCATCCAGATGTACCTCAAATACTTTACAACTACCGCACAGTTTCTAACTGATGATTTCCCATGACTTTACCAGTTGTGTGAGATGAATTAAAAGGGATAAAAAAATAAATAAAAATCAAGATCGCACTCACAAAACAGTAACAACAGCTTTTTTTTTCTCAAAATCATACAATTATATTTATATATTGCATTATTAGTAATTAATATATAACAAACTGGGATCATAGATATAATATTTTTATCCCAATTAATAATGACGATTATTCCTTTAGTAATGAACTTTTATTCACTTGTGTATTCTTATTGCACTTTACAGCCACAAACTGATATAACTGATACTGATACTGATAATAACTGATCGTGGGTCATAAATATCGTTATCGTGATAAAAATATGATTAATCGTGCAGCCCTAACTGCTTACATAATATACTAAATAAAAATAAATAATTGAATTTAATTTTCATTGTCTTTGCTAAACTTGCAAAACGGAAAAAAGAGGGGAGACTACAGTTATTTTAATTTAACACAGAGATGTGTTTATGTTGAATACACATGTGTTTTTGCATCAACAACATCTGAAAAAATCAAGCTGAGCCTCAGGTTTTTTAGAATCTAAAATAAGAAGCCATTAGTGTCTGATTTGAAAACAAATATGTCGTACAAACATCATTTGGGCTCATCTGCAAAATAGAGTAATTTAAAAATCAACATTCTGACGGATTAATCATCCGCTTCTCTTTGAAAACCCCTCAAATCCGCCTTTCTGTCAGCACGTCTTCATTTGAGAGATTTCCTGCTTATAGTGTGCGGTCACTGAGCACCGTTCCCATTACAACCAGAACACGTTCAGTCTTCAACAACACAGAGGAGCTTCCTGAGGTCTGTTTACTAACTATTCAGAGCTGTGCTTACTGTACATACTGCCATCTTGTTTATTCCCTCAGCAACTCTGGCATGCGCTCGTTTGCCTGTTAGCACGCAGTAAACAGTTGGCTTTGTGAGTTTATGAGTGTGTTGAGGGCAAGGAAAACAGTGTACTTGACAATAAAAATTAGCTGTGCCACAAACACAGGCTCGTATTCACTAACGACGCAAGTGACCTTATTCATATGGTCGCATTAGGTGTGTACATGCATACATTTGCTCTCATTCTGATTATAATGTTGATAAACCTGTATAACTTGTAATTGGTAAAGATGAGGACTTCCAACATGATCTCATATTCTGCATATAGAAAAATATATCAAAAACCATTACTTATTAACGTATTTAATAATTACTTAAGGTAACAGCTCTTTATAGTCTTTTTTTTTTAAGTATATTATATATAAAACCTTTCTGAAAAACGTTATTTGATCAAAATGATAAAAAAAAAACAATTTTGTAAATTATTATAAAAAATGTAATTTTAATTTTTAATTTTATAACATTTTCATTTTTTATTTTAATATTTTTAAAAGGTAAATGGAAAAGTTGTATTTTTGCCAGGTATTATTACAGTCTTTAGTGTCACATGAGCCTTCAAAAATCATTCTAATATGTCGATTTTCTGCACAATAAACATTTCTTACTAGGGCAGGGCGATTTAATCGATTTATTCATGCACATTTTGTCAGTAAAGCTGGCTCTTTGATTAGCGGTAAATCTCAATCAGCTGTTTTTGGTGAAACTGATTTTGCAATGTACACCAAAATGTACTTTTGTTTGCGTTCTGGAGAGAATCAAAATGCAAGGTGTGGTTTCAGGCGTGGTGTTGATGCAGCCATGTCAGAAGACACTGTGTTTCTGTGCCAAAGCAAAAAAAAATAAAAATTCCTTCTGTAAGTAGAGAAGTTAGAACAGGACAACCTAAATGTTTAAATTTGTGCAAAAAAAAATAAAATAAAAATAACAAGCATCCTCACTGTGTCTGTCACGTGACTCTGTCCCCGTTTTGGGTTGAATTAAGAACTGCATTAAGAACTGTCTTTTATTTTGAAAGCTAAAGCTCACAATTATGGAAAGGGGCATTCAATTTCCGACGTGTGCTTGTACTTTTTATCCAATCACAATACACCGTGTCAGCTAGCCAATCAGAGCAGACCTTGTTGGAAAAAGGGTCTTTGTAGAAAACAACGCGTTTAAGAGAGCCAGGGCATAGAGGAGCTACAATGTAATGTACAGTATTTGAAAAATAATGGGGTTTTTTTTAACATTAAAGCAGGTCAAATTATTCTGTTATACCTAATATAAAAAATAATGATCTTTAAAATAGCACCATATAAAGCAGTTTTTACTATAAGCAGCTTATATGCAATTGCATGTAGCTTCATGTGGCATTGAACCCCTGATTTCACATGGATTATATTAACGATATCCTTGCTGCATTTCTAGACCTTGATCGTGTAAAGATCCTTGCTTTCTATGGGGTCAGGATTCATCAAAAATATCTTGGCAATATGTTTTTAACATATGACATCAGTCGACTATCGGAAAGATTTGACAATTCTGATTTGACTATGAAAACCGTAGTTAGAACACCCCTACAATTCATTTTCTCATTCTGATCTCATTCAATTTATGTACTTCTAATTAAGGGATCCGGTACACGTAGTTAGTGGTTTGAAAAATAAAGCTATTAAAGATGTGCGCACAAATACGTGTGAATGAAACCCATTGTGTGTGTGTGTTTGTTTGTGTGAGCATGATACTCATCCTCGAGGTACAGGAGTGGGGAGACATGCAGACGAACACTGTTTTGCCCTGAGGTGTGCACAGGTATGGTGTGTATCAATTTGTAAAGCAAAACACGGAAGAAGCCTCTGACAAAGCCCTCATTATGGAGACAGAAGGGGGACAAGACTAAAAAGGAGAGGCGCCACTGTGGTTTAAATAACCTTGCTCGATGCCAGCAGTTTGGGGCACTATGTAATATGATTTCCGGTGGGAGAAATTAGTATTTAGAAGGATGGCCCGAAGCTACGTGCAAACACGGCTCTGACAGAAACCAAAGCTCTGAGGAGATGTTGTGAACATTGACAGATGATGAGGAAACAGGACGGTTATGTCTTCTTAAATATCGTGACTTGGATCGTCAGACTGAGTATCACTTTTACCTGACAACAGGTTATGAATATGCAGAGCATGATATGCTTTCAAGTTCATAAAATGAAAAACAGGAAACTGACACATGAAATGTCAGAGACCGTCAGTGAGAATGCAAAATGCTTTATATAATTTTAATAATAAAAATTTTGGTTTAGACAGTATGTAAATACACTTAATTTAATACTTCAGTTAATATTTTTTAATGTTTATTTTACAGCTGCCTTTTTTAATAATTCAAAATCTTTAAACTTTATATTACTTTAAAGTAACTTTATATTAAAACAAGAAGTTCAATATGGTCTCAGGCTAGGTATGTGGAGAAAAATATACCCCCCAAAAATAAAAAAAAATTAATAAAGGTTTTCGTTTACATAACATATGTGTATATTTACAATGTATATCTAAATATGAACACATGCATGTGTATATTAAGAACATTTTTTATATATATTCATATTTTTGAAAGTCTCATCTGCTCTATTTATTTTAAGAATACAATAAAAACAATAATGTGAAATATTATTTAAATAAACAGTTTTCTATTTAAATAATGTAATTTAGGCTGGAAAGGAAAATCTTTTTTTTTTCAGGAATCAGTATTTTTCAGGTTCAAAATAACAGCATTTTATGTAACATTATAAAAGTCTTTACTGTCACCTTTTATAATTTTTAGGCATCCTTGCTGAATAAACGCTGAAATTAATTTGACTGCATGTCTGTGTGTTCTGTGGGACAGTTGTGAAGGTTACCTGAGGTGGTCTCTCTGGAATGGGTTCGTTCTTCAGGGCCTGAAGGGCTTTCATGGCTGCATTGTGTCGGGCAGCTTGGCGAGTCCGCCCCTCTCCTATAAACTCGTTGTTCCCCACTGTCAGCTGCACATAAAATACCTTAGGCACTGGGTAATGGTACCTAGGTTTGGGAGAGGGCCAAGAGACAGAGAAGGAAAGGTTGAGTGAAAGAGAAAAAGGCAGGTAACAGGAAAAAAAGCCCTTTGATTTATAAGAGGATTATCTTATCGAAACTTGGCAGTTTTATTACAGCACAAACTCTAGAATGGAAACGATAGACACTAGAAAAAAAAAAAGCAGGAGTTGAATTGAACATGCCGACTGCTAATTGGAAGGAGTGACAGGAAAACCATGTCTTATAATGGAAAGGAAGCAATAAAGTAAGGATTGGGGTTTTCCATCCATACTTTCAGGAATACAGCAATATTAAAATTCCAGTTAAAAGGATAAGCAAATAATTATCATAATTATAATTCATGTAATTGCTGATAACCAATATATGGTCTATACAAATTTTATTAAAATTATATAAATAATAAATTCTATAATTCTATAACTAATTCTATTTTTTAAATAAAACACTAAAAAGTTGAATTATTTTAAATAAAAAAGGGAATTTAATAAAACAATATTAAACAATATAACACCACTACTGAAAATGATTTTAGTTTGTATGTTTTATTTAACAATTTTTAAATCAACACATTTTCAATATTTTTAGTTAAACATGTTTTTCAAGTTACAAATTAGAAGTGTACATTAGAAAGTGTAATTTTTTATTTTAACAATTTTTAATAGAAATAGTTTACAGATAACGCATGTTTAAAAATCTAGTTTTTTTATTATGGCATCACATTTTATTTTATTGTGTTAGATTATTGTTATTCCGATATTTTTTAACCTATTCAAAATAACCCAACTGCAGTTTGATTAAGGTTAATTGAAACACACAATGGAAAAAAAATTCTTTTTTATTTATTAATTTTTTTTAAATCATGAGTTGTAATCGGTTAAATTACATACAGTAACCGATCTTTTTCCAATGCCTACAGCATGTACAATTACTGAAAACATGCTGAGAATTACTGGAGAATTACTTAGAAATTTGCTTAAGATTACATTTAACAGCGTTATTACATTAGAGTTTTAAAAATGTACTTTAATTGAGCATTTTATGACAGCAGAGGCATCCTAAAAAAAAAAAAAAAAAAGTAATAATAAAACGAGCAATTACAATACTGCAATACGGCCAATACGGCCAATACATATTTAATACTCAAAAAAATAAAAATAAAAGATGCAACACTCAATATGAAAGACTATAGCTACAATGCTTTTAAGGACATTAATCTAAACGGCTAGCATTACAAATAAAGTGTCGCCACTAAACAAATGTAAACTATAGATAAGCGAGTCAAACTCACTAACAGACTAGTTGGTTGTTGTTGGACAGCTGGTCAATTATAGAGACCCTACTTCGCATGCAGCTATATGGTACATTATTATGTACCCCTTCACTCCGCTGTCAATGAGCTCCAATGAAGTAAGTGTTTAAAGACACAAAGGCTGATGGGAGTGGTGTACAAAGCTTTAAAACAACTAGAGAGAAGACAGATTTATTTCTGAGGTGGAACCCGAACAATATTGGTAGAGTAATAAATGGTGAAATTAAAGGGCCCTTCTTCCATGGGGTCAATGATATAACAATGAGTTGGTGAAATAATGACTCCCATTGGCTCCAAGCGAAGAAGCTCGGAACAAAAGCGGCTTCACATATATCCAGCTTTCTTTATCTTAACTTTGGCTCACCCATGCAGGGCTGTCAGGCCGCTGTTCAGTGGGCAGATTTAAGGGTCTGTTTGCACTTTAAGGCCTTTATGAGGAACGGTACCGACTGACCCAGCGTCAGCTCTCCCCCTTCCCTCGTTGAGGAGAACCCATTCACACTCCTCTGCATCGCCTGGGGACCGAGCTGTGCTAAAAAGTAGCTGCCGCTTTCCAAAATCATCACGCTCTCACGGTTTTAGCCCTTATCAGCAATTGGGGAATTAAAAATACATCAACAGAAGTCACGGACAAGGTCAAAATCCGTCTGACTCCTAGAAATACTTAGAATCAGATGCTGGAACTAAATGGTACCTTCAGTTAAAGCCAACTGTTTTGCAAAACCCTTTTACTTCCGTAATTTTATGCATTTCTGAGAAAAGCAGCATATTCAAGAAAAAAAATTAGGGTATGGCTTGATTTTATTAATCAGAAATCACTGGAAAAAATACAGTAGGTACACTAAAAAAATCTGTTATGCTGCATGTAATCAAAATACAGTAATGTGATGTAATGTAATGTCAAATTTCTTGTTTTTCATTTATTCCTGAAGGCAATGCTGCATACTCAGCAAATACTCCGGTCTTCAGTTACACATATTCTTTCATAAATCATTACAATATGCTGATTTTGTGCTTAAACATTTACTATTTTATAATATTATTTATTATAACTAATTGTTATACTTATTATAAAAAATTGTGGTACTTAATGTGTGTTCTGGACACTATGGTTGATTTTTCCAGTATTTTAAAATTTTCTTTTAATTCTTAAAAAAAAAAAAAAAAAGAATTCAGAATGTTACAAAAATGATTTTATTTCACATGAATGCTTTTTAAATATGTCTATAAAAAAATAAGTAAATAAATAAAAATATTGAAGAATTGATCATAATATTTAGAAAACATATTAAGCAGCACAATTTTTCCTCCAATATTTATAATAAATAATATTATAAAATAGCAAATGTTTCTTAAGCCAAAAATCACCATATTAAATATTTCTGAATATATATATATATATATATAAAAACTTTACATATATCCCATTAAAAATGTAAAATGGATTGAAATCTGACTTTAACGTAACATGTACCAAAGTTAATAAGGTCAAAAGGTATACATCCTCCAGGCAGAATATGGCTTGAATCACATGTGGAAAAGCTTTCATAACTGTTTAAACTTGAACAGAGAAAAGTCTGAAACTGAAACAGGCATGTGCCATGTACTGAATTATCCTAAACCAAGGGTCATTTGATATATACGCTTTTCCATAAATGTTCCAGTTATTTAGTTTCAGCTAACAGAGAACCTCCATTTCATTGTAGGGCTCGTGATATTAGATTTGATAGCAATTGAAGCCATCTGGGAGATGTTGAAATCAAAGCCCATGCCAAAGCCACCAGGAAAGAAGAAAAGATAGCATTACACGCCTGATAATGAAATGCAGAACTATATTCCTGCCCAATAAAATTATATCATATTAATTCCACAATGACTGAGTAACTAGTTCAACCACATAAATCAAGAATGCAAGTCTCTAAAACAGTAAATATATCTGCATTTAATTTTTGCAGTAATTAGTTCAGCACAAACTTAAATTTCAGATCTCTTCTGAAAATCAAATAAATAATAGGGGAAATAAAATCTAATTTGTCTAAATTATGGTAAATGATAATTAAACGTAAATTACTTTCTGTGTCATAAATTTGTCTACTGTGTGTGTTTTTTTATTAATTATAATGACCATTAAAAGCATGAAACCATTTTTTAACCAGTCTTCTTTATTATAGTATTTATTAAATTGATTTTATATTAATAAAATAAAAAGGTCTGAAAGTGACACTGAAGACTGGAGTAATGATGCTTTGTATCACAGGAATAAATTACATTTTAAATTATTTTTAATTGAAATAATATTTCACATTATTACAGTTTTTCTGGATTTTTAATCTAATAAATGCAGCCTTGATGAGCAGAAGAAACCTCTTTAAAAACCAATAAATATATTACTGACCCCAAACTGTTGAACAGTAGTGTATGTGTTCATGTTTTAATTAGATTTTTTGTTTTGTTACATGCTTTTGTCAGTTTTATTGATTCTATTTTTATACATATTCTCTTTAGCTTTCATTTATTTTTATTTCATTTTTAGAATTTGTATTATTTGACAAGGCAATATTTCAAATGTAATATGTATATTTATAAAGCAAAATAATAATAAAAAAGAAATATATATATATATATATATATATATATAGTGGTCTTACACTTTGTAGATAAATGTACCAGCTATATTCATTCAAATTAATGTATTTTTGTTTTGTAACATTTTAAGAAATAGCATTAAAATAAAATAATAAAGCTGCATTCAAACAAGTGTTAAGTTATGATTAATCAGCATTTGATTGTGTTGTTGTTTCAGCTCTGAATCATAAATGTGTCTACCGGCTTTTTATGGTAATTCCTTCCTTGATTGCTCGAACTGAGTGGGAGGTTTTGTCTATGGTTTTTAATGGTTGTAAAATCATTCCAGCACATTTATGTTCGGAGACACATCTCTGCGCCAGCATCCTGCGTGTGTCCTGTCTGCTCTAACAGTGATTCAGCATTTCTCTCCCAGAATTCCAAGGGGTTCTGCGCTCGGCTGACCACAGCCCCTCTGAGGAAGGCGGAGCCTGCCCTTGCATGTCAAGCGTGGTCCCAGACGCTTGGAGGAAATGCCAAGTGCAACATGGGACCCGGCCAGGATGTTGGGGCGGTCGGTTTTCTAGTTACAGGTGCAGGGAGAGTGTCTGCAGCCCCGGCTCGTAGGAGGCCCCTTTGTGCAACGTGGGAAAGTCGTTGCTGACACACTCTGAGCCACATTAGACCCAATAATCTATCAGCACACACACAAGCCAGGCCTGTCTGGTCTGCATTAGAAAGGAACACAAGCCAAAGCTGGGAACACCTAGTGAGAGGACAGGGAGAGAAACCCACTGGAAGGCAAACATTAGCGTTGTCTTTTATTCATGCGTGTGAAGGGATGATGAAAAGAGACGGGGAATGAATCAATAAATTGATAACTCACAGCGCATGACTACCAAAAAAGCCACAATCAGAAAGACTGGTGACATTTAACAGAGATTGTTCAACCAAAAATGGCAATTCTGTCATCATTTACTCACCCTACTATCTTTCCAAAAAGTGTTTGAATTCCTTTTTTGGTAGAACACACAACATTAAGACAGCCATGATTTTTTTTTCTTGACTACTAACTTGCACTGAAATGTTCTAATAATACTATTTATTATTTTGTTTAATATTTTATTATTTATCCAAATTGATGCAATGGACTATAATGATGTGTAATTACACATAAACTGTCCAAATTGTCATACAGTCATACAGAAAGATGAAAATCTGTAATATTACATATAAATATACAAAAAAAAAAAAAAGGGTCAAGGGTCCAAAACTTTTGACTCATTGGCTTTCATTGTAAAAAATGTTTTGTGTTCCACAGGTTTGGAATGGCATGGAGAGTTGAGCAAATTATTATTATTATTATTATTATGAATATATAGTGAACTATCACTTTAAGACTTAATGAATCTTCAAAGTATTACTTTCCAAAGAACTTGACTTGACTTATACAGAATACAGCAACCCGATACTAACTCAACATTTAGCTGACATTTCCAAGTTTTTGATAGACTGATTTGTGATTCCAGAATACACTTCCCAGCAAGCCATCTTATTTAATCCTTCATTTAACAGAATACATTAGATGGGACTGCCATCATTTAGATTTCAATGAACTGCTCAGTATAATATCAATTCAAAGCAAAGGGACACATATCCATGTGAAAACATCAAAACCAATCAACAGCACAGGTATTATAAACTAGTAGAAATTTATGAACCAGTATTTTGAACTATTGTTTCTATCACGGTTTCAAGCATTACAGTTGAAAAACGAATGATTTTAAGCCTTAGAAATGAGAGAGAATTCTTTTCACTATATGTGTGTGCTCTGTCTGAGAGACACGTGAAGACGCCACTCACAGACCGCAGGAGTACTCAACAAAGTTATTTTTACCACTTTATAGCCTGTGAACAGTTAAATACACACTTATATGTGTTATCTCCCATCTCCTCATAAACAAAGTAATTTAGGTCTTAAATGAAAACAAACAACTGAGAAAGAAAACACATGTGTAACAATGAGTCCAGGCAGCTCTTAAAGTGACAGCAGTCTAATATTCCTGCTGTCTGTCATTCACCATCAAAAAACAGAAAGGAGAAAATCTCCCACTGCTCTTGAACTCACGTTTGTAAATTTAATAAGAGGAATTATCCATTTAATTTACAAAGTGAAGAATTTGCAGTGTTTTTATACATTTGATACGTTTATACAAAGAAGGCAGCATTTCTTATTTGTTCTACAGTATCCTATTGTTTTAATTAGTTTCTCTTTTCTGTTTACTAGTCTTCAGTTTTTCTGCCATACAGCTCATGAAAACCCATATTTGCAAATTTGCATATTTAATCCGACCAATAAAAGAAAAGTGTTTTTAATACAAAAAAGTCAACCTTCAAGTAATTATGCTCAGTTATGCACTTAATACTTGGTCGGGAATCCTTTTGCAGAAATGACTGCTTCAATGCGGCGTGGCCTGAAGGCAATCAGCCTGTGGCACTGCTGAGGTGTTATGGAGGCCCAGGATGCTTCGATAGCGGCCTTAAGCTCATCCAGA
>JAUMHI010000070.1:6647354-6660666 GCA_032359435.1 Enteromius unitaeniatus | reverse complement strand
GAAGGTGTAGAACCATCTCAAGGATGATCAGAAGAAATGGACAGCACCTGAGTTAAATATATGAGTGTCACAGCAATGTGATATTTATTTACATTTTTTTAATAAATCTGCAAAAATGTCAACAATTCTGTGTTTTTCTGTCAATATGAAATCCCGTGTGTCCATTAATGAGGAAAAAATGAACTTAAATGATTTTAGCAAATGGCTGCAATATAACTGTATATGTAAAACATGATTACAACAAAACATTTAAGGGGGTCTGAATACTTTCTGTTCCCCCTGTACTTCTTAGCGATCCTATGACTTTAAACCTTGCATAATCTTTACAGCTCCTCAGTCTCAGTGCATCAAAGGTCTAGTGTTCTGAATTGATTGTGGTCGTTAATATGCAAGACAGATTTACTTAGAGCTTTATCCAGAAATTGCCCTCTGTAGCATGACTCATGTCAATTTGGTTGTTTATCTCACCATATTTCAGATCGACGCTCACGAGGATGATGTGAATGCCGTGGCGTTTGCAGACAGTTCATCACAGCTGCTGTTCTCAGGCAGCGATGATGCTCTGTGTAAAGTATGGGACAGACGTACCCTCAGAGAAGACAGACCACAGCCTGTGGGTCATCTGGCTGGACACAGGGATGGAATTACATTCATACACAGCAAGGTATAAAAGCACAATTCACACAGTCATTTTTGAAGGTAGGATACTGCTTTTTAAATTGCAGATACAACACACTGCACAAACCTTTTTATCTAATAATTAATGCTGTCAAATGATTAATCGCATCCAAAATAAAAATTTTCTTTGACATAATATATCTGTGTGTGCTGTGTATATTTATTATGTATACATAAATACATACAGTATATATTTAAGAAAATATATTTACATGTATTTAAATGTATATACTGTATTTATATTATATACACATATATTTAATATACAAATATAAGATATTTGTCTTAAATATATACATTAAATAAATATATTTTGATGCAATCTTTTTTTACTTGTTTAAACATTGATTAAATGTGTAGAAAAGGAATTAAATGCAAATAAGTTATTTATTACAGCTATTATGAATAATATCTCTATGTAATTCTTTACATGTTAATTTCTTAAAGTATATATTATTGATACTTTATTAAGGGATATTCTTATTCCTCCATAAAAATCACTTGTGAGCAGAGAAGCCTGTTGTGTATATTAAGTATTTATTTAAAAACTACATGCCAAAAAAATGGATAATCCCTTTTAATTAATGGGTTTGATTATTTTTATTATTGATTATTATAAGTGCATATTATAAGCAAACTGTGGGTGTCCACATACATTTGGCCATGTAATGTATGTCTCAGTGAACAAGATGAAGTTAGTCAAAGAGTTGAAGAGTTGGACTGGTATCCTAAAGGTTGCAGGTTCAAATATGTATTTATGCATGTTGTCCTGAAGGGTGACGCTCGGTACTTGATCAGCAACTCCAAAGATCAGACCATTAAGCTGTGGGACGTGAGGAAGTTTTCACCTAAAGAGGGGCTCGTAGCTTCACATCAGGCTGTCACACAACAGAACTGGGACTATCGCTGGCAGCAGGTTCCCCAGAGAGGTGTGTTACTCTGCTTGAGCAGCTATAATAGACCTGCTTGTTTACATTCACACAAAGCACCTGTTTTGACTCATTTTGTTGGCCTGCAGCACTAAAGAGGCATAAGCTGCCTGGCGACACCTCAGTGATGACCTACAGGGGTCATGGGGTTCTACACACGCTCATTCGCTGCCGCTTTTCCCCTGAATTCACCACCGGACAGAAGTTTATTTACACAGGCTGTTCAACAGGCAAAATCGTCAGTAAGTGGACTGTGAAACTGTTTAAAAAGTCTGTTTATTGTTATCCAAATCTGCAGTATTTTACCTCCTCTCATGTTTTTTCTATGATGAGTCTATGATGTGTTGACTGGATCCATTGTGTCCAAACTGTCCAATCATGACGCATGTGTGAGGGATGTCAGCTGGCACCCGTATAACAACAACATGGTCAGCAGCTCTGTAAGTAAAGTGTTAATTCATTTTCATTTTGTTAATGAAAACGATGAAAATGATTGGTTGACAATACAGCAATACATCAATAAACACTGTGACTATATCTAAAGTCACCATTACTGACAAAAAAGATGAGACTAAAATACAATAAAAATAAAAAATGAAATAAAAACTCGTCATAAATACATTCAAAATCTATCATTATTTAAAAAAAAAAAAAAGATTAGGGAAAAATGTAGACATCCAGAAGTTCTTGCTGTTGCCAGATGTCTAGAGATTTTCTCCTAGAAGTATAAATATTCTCCTTTTTTACTTAATCTTGTACTTAAACCTGGCAACCGTGTACTATCTGGTCTAAGAAAACAGCATTGGTAATCTGAAAACAATACAGCCATAGGTAAAATAAACCATGTACATGAGATGATATTTCCTTGATTTGTGCTTATGGAAGGTGCAGTAATTCCATAATTCATAACCATTATGCAGCAGAGATTATTTACAAATTGAATTCCGATTGAAAACAGATTCCAAATGACATGAAAAAAATTATAGTTAGTAACGTAATCTGTTACATTATACATTTTAGGTAATATAATAATATATAATATATAGGTATATTATATTAAAATAATGTAATAATAATCTTGTGTCATATTCATAAAAAACTGCAAAGAGTAAGAGAATATATTCAGTTTGTTGTTATCAATAACATGAAGTGCATTATACATTACATTACAGTACATTATATTGCATCAATGTTTCCCAAACTGGGTTTGTGACTTGAAAAGCTAATAGTTAACAAAATAATAAAAACGTTAAATTAAAAGAAATCATTTTAATAATATGAGTAGAACTTTACAAGATTTCATTGACTAAAACTAGACTAAAATTCCCACACTTTTAGTCAACTAAAACTTATACTTCACAAACACCACAAAGGACTTATGACATAAGACTAAGAAAATATATATATATATATACTCATTGGCTGTCTTTTTTCTTTCTCAGTGGGATGGAGCCATCCGTCTGTGGGAACACACACAGAACCACCCTCTGGACAAAGATCGAGAGAGGATGAATGTGGATATGGTGGACATGAAAACCAAACGCTATTGATGATGTCAGAGGTAGATGGTGCCATCATTGCAGGAATGGATTGAAGGAGGAATAAAGAAAAAAAAAATCAGAAAAGAGAACAAATTTTGTGCAGAGAATTTTGTGAAATCATATATTGATGTAGTGTTAGGCAGGCTCTTCAGGTGTTGTTTGATTTCACATTAACGGCACAAAAAGATGATACAAATATGTTTAAAGTAAAAGGATCATTTAGTTAATGGACACGGGGCGTGCTGTGATTTCTCTTTTACACCTCTTTCAGCTCAGAGATGACCGATTACACTTAAATCAAAGACTCACCGATATAAAGAACGCATGATTTCAGACAGAAACAACTGCTTCGCTTGGAAAAAATACTGTATGGTAACTGTGTTGCTTTACCCAAAAAAGCAATACTTCCATAATCAAAAATAGCTAAATATTTTACACCTAATGGACATGTTTGTAAAAGTGCAACGAATTCTGGGAATAATTCTAAATATTGTAAGATATTTTATTGCTATTAATGTTCAAGATTTGATTTTGTAGTTCAATGTAAAAAAAAAAATCTTTTCTTTTTCCAAACTCTGAATGTGTGTGTGTGTGTGTGTGTGTGTGTGTGGGGAGACATAGCCGTGGATTTACAGGTACGGGAGTGAGTTTCGTTATGCATATGTGTGTGTGCAGAAATGTTTCTGTTGACACGGAGGTTTGATTTGTGTATGATTTAAGTGCATTTAGTATTCATTGGAACACTCACTAAATTGTTTTACAAGAATAATTAAACTTATGCACACAACTTTCTTTGTTTGGGCTATATATTGCATCTCAGATATTTCAGACAGCTACAAGCCAATTTTTCATGCATTTGAAAATTATTTTCAAAAGGTCAGAATTTAGCTACTCGCATTTAATGTGTGACATTTAATGTGAGTCTGGATTTATTTTTTGCTAGGGATTTGCTATATTGTAATAACAGTAGGTGAAGAAAGAGGAAAAGATGGTCTTTTCTAACTTGTTAAAAAAAAAAAGTTTTATTTAAATAAATAAACAGGTTAGAAAAGACCATGTTCCGACAGAAACGTGCTTCCATATGCTCACCAAGGCAAATTGCCACTGAATAAAAAAAATATATATATATTTTTTAAAATATTGCGAGATCTAAGTTTTTATGTGAAATTATGTGAAAAAAGTGCATAATATAAACTTACAACTGCAACTTATAAAGTCAGAATTGTGATTTTTATATTGGAGTTCTGACTTTATAAATCAAAATTGTGATATAAAGTCGCAATTATGACTTTTTTCTAAGAATTGTGTGACATAAACTCAAAAAAAAAAGCAATTCGGACTTTATAACCGCAATATATGTCGCAATTCTGACTTTATATCTCGCAAGTCTGATTTTATATCTCGCAAGTCTGACTTCATATCTGTCAAGATGACCAGACGGAGTGCACTCAAGCTCCATCAGAGGGCATGGTTTAGTGGAACCTTTACTGTTAATTAACCATGACGATTTAAATCACGGTTAATAGTGAAACCGGTTTATCGCTGCATTCCTACTTGCATGCTGGATTGTTCCTTCCTTATGCTCTGCCTCCATCATACCTGTTTGCCACTGACCCTGCCTGTTCTGACCACGGTTTTGAAATAAAAGCTTGCATTTGGATCTGCACGTCCTGTCTCCATCATTACAGAATACTCAAGGATACAGCAGCTATTCAGAGGAACATCGACCAGGTGTGGATCCCGCTGAACAGTTGGTCAACCTGAGACGAGGTCAGTCATCCATCGAGGAATATGCCACTCTGTTCTGCGGTCTTGCCAATCAGGTACCGTTCGAGGAATGTGTTTTTAAAGGCAATATTTCGCTTTGGACTGAATGAGTCTACTAAATAATGGTTACCTGAGGCGGGGGTTTGCTTGTAGTCTGAAAGATTTTATAGACGATGCCCTGATGATTGCTGGCTGTTTTACTGTGGGTGTTGCAGAGGAAGATCGCAACACTTTGTTCAGTACGGAAATGGCCAATTCCCCCAAGTACACTCAGAAGATGGCTGACACCACAGCACCTGTCAGTTCACAGCCGCCTTTGAGGAGATCAGCCAAACCGCAGTCGGGCATCACGGATCAAGTCTGATCACCGTTGGTGTTAAAGAGCCATGTCAACCCACAGCAGATATTAATACGATTATTAACCACTACACAAAACGGCACCCAACCCCAAGCTCCCGGTAATGTAGTTGCCATTTTGAGCATGTGGGCCGCACACTGTGCCCCAGAGACCTCGTCTGCCTCAGAGGCCTCACCTACCCCAGAGTCTGCTTCAGAGGCCCCATCTACCTATGAGTCTGCACCTGAGACTTTATTCTGTCCCAGAAAACACTAGTGGTGTCAGCGTGTGCTGTAGACCCTCCGGAGTTTCCGCTGGTGGCTGCACTACCTCCAGAGGTTGTTGGCCTTGTTTTCTGTGTGGTTTCACCGACCTCCGCCCTGATATTGGATTTACTGCTCTGTGTTGCCCCTTTTGATACTGTTTGCTCCTCCATCGACCCTGCTAGCCTACTGGATTTCCTTGTGTTCTGCCACTGTTTTTGACCTTGCCTGTTCTGACCACGGTTTTGAAATAAAAGCTTGCATTTGGGTCCACACGCCCCGTCTCCATTACAATATCTTGCAATTCTGGCTTTATATCTCACAATATATCTTGCAGTTTTGATTTTATATCTTGCAGTTCTTTATATTTTGCGATTCTGACTTTATATCTCGCAATTCTGACTTTATAATGCCCTATCGCGAGTTTACAACAAAAAAAAAAGGGCAGAATTGTGAGATAAAAACTTTTAAAAATGTTTTTTATTCAGTGGCAGAAATACCATACAGTCATCTCTTTATATTAGTTTATTGTTTATAGGAAATGTTACAATAAAAAAGGTGGTTAAACTTTAGTATAGAGACCCATTCTCACTATTAACTAGTTGCTTATTATCATGCCTATTATTAACATGTTGACTGTTTATTAGCACTTATACTACCGTACAAAATATTAATAATATAGTTTATTGAGGGTAAAGTCATAGTTAATGGTTTGTTAATAGTGAGAATTGAAATAAAGTGTGAGCAAAAAGGTTTAGAAGAAACACAATACATGCACTAGAGATTAGATGGTAAGCTTTATATTTAATTGTACATTTTTATGAGTGTGTGTGTGTTTTGATATACATGGTTTATGTGTATAATGATATGGGTACTACAACATAAACATGGCTTATGAGGACACTTTCTGTGTTGCCGTAAACCAAAAGGGTAAAAACAAAACATACTAAATGGCGTTTTATGAAAGTTTTCTGTAAGGGTTAGGTTTAGGCATAAAAAACATTACAGCTATGGTCCGTGTAAACCACAAATGCAACTATGTGCGTGATTGTTTGTTTTGTTTTGTGTGTGTGTTTTGTATTACCTTTTTCTTTGCAAATGCCAAAGTTAATTTTAATCCGTACCACAGATACAGATGCTAAATACGGTCGAAAACACACAAGGAATGTTGCTGTACTGCTTTATATCACACACACTGAGCAAGCTGATAAGATGGGAATGTTTTGAGCTGTTAGGGAGCAAAATGTTGCCAGGACTGTAAGTGAGAGGATAAATGATGAGGAGTGTGACATAAAGCAGCAGGTTGATCTCAGCTGAGAAAACAAAAGGGAAGTTAATAACACCGCTGACAGATGGTAGAACAATCTCATTTCTCTCTTTCCCTCAGTCAGTGCATCTGTTAAACATGCAGTGGAAGTTCTGCACTCGGCAAACCAGAATGGATCTTTATGGACTAAAGGAGATACTTTATAAGATCCATAACTCTGTCAGCAGGCTTCTGCACTGGGCTCTGGTGCACTTCACTGATCTCACTGCTGGACTACTGGCTCATTTCTTATTCAGACGCCATTTTCACTTCATTCTCTCTGTGCTGGTGATGTTTGGACCTGTTCTGAGTCTTTGGGTCTCCAAGTACAGCATATTTGGCAACAAGAATCACTACCTGTACAGGCAAGATCTTATTCTAGTTAACTCTATTATTGTAAGAATGACCAGTTTTTGAGTGTCTATCTATCTATCTTAGTGCTGTTAAATGATTAATTGCAATTAATCATATCCAAAATATGTTTTTGTTTACACATTAGATGTGTGTGTGTGTACTGTGTACATTTATTATGTATATAATAATACAAACGCATGACATGTATATACTTAAGAAAAATGTGTAATGTTTATATATTAAATACGTGAATAAAAATATATGCATGTAAATATTTTCAAAATAAATACTGTATATAAATATTTATATATATATATATAACAGTTTTTAAACATTTTTTGTAAACAAACATCTCGGATAAGATCTAGGATCATGTTTTTTAGTTTTTGTTTTGTAACATTAGGTAACATTAATTCATACAACTTAAAATGTAAATTTTAAATAATATTTAAATTATGGAGACATTTTTATATGGTAATATATACAAGTTGCAATGCTGAAAATAATTTTTCCAGGCATTCCCTGTATTACATATTAAACAAATTTTGGACATGTATTTTGTAAATCTTATTGAGAATATAGATTTTTGTGTGTATGTAAGTATATGCATTTAAAATGCATATATGCATACACACACAAAGATAGTACATAAGAGTACATAAGTACATAAATATTTGTATTTCCTTTGTGTTGTTTGTTTTATGAACTATTGATTATGGTTATTGTGATCTCAGGCTCTTCCTTCACTCCTGCTGGGGCTGGACCTGTATATTATGTGGCTCTTTCATCTTTCTTCTCTCATATTGCATCAGTAACTCATTCATTCACTCAGTCCGTCACCTCTCTCGACTCGCTGTGGCCGGAACGCTGTGGACACTCTTCCGCCGTCTCCTCTCCTTCCTAGTGGACGCCTCTGGAAGCTGTTTCGAGCCACTACAAACTCCCACAGAAGTCCACAGGAACACCAGAGAGCTCCTGGAGTCTAATACAGGCCCCTTATTACTACTGAGAGAGGAGAAGGGTAAAGCGGCCTGCCTTAAATCTGGCCTACAGTGGCAGGGATGTGAGGTGTCTGATGACATCCTCATTCTGAGTTTATGTTGTTTGATTCTTGCTGAAGAAACGAGGGTTTTCAGGCCCTGCATGGCTCTAGGAAAGCCTGTAGGGACACCGCTGAGGATAATCTTCTTGTTGTGTGTGTTGCTGATGAGTCTCTGGATCTTCTTGATTGTCTGCTTGCTAGCGCACTTCCCACTGTTCCCTTCCCAGCTGGTTGGAGGAGCTCTTGGGTATCTGGGATGGAAGGGCCTTTATTATAAGGGCTGGTATGTTTTAAAGCCTGGCTGGTGCTGTGTTGGAAGACCAAAAGCTTTTATCTTAAATAGCACAGGTAATACTGCATCAAATGGGATGTGAATGTTAAGGAAATGAGAAATTTAATATATAAAAACCTACTACTTTTATGAAGATAGCTTTAATTAGATTGTGGCAAAATCAAAAATACATACATATCCAAAAACTAATTGAAAGAACTTCTTACTATTTTAATATGTTTTATATCATTTTTTCCTGATGGCAAAAGAATTTCCAGCATTGCTCAATTACTGCCCCCATTGATCTGTGATGTGTGTCTTAGCCGAGTAAAAGTAAAAACTCTTTTAAAAACAAAAATTCTACATTCTTTTGAATGTAATTTAACTTTAGAATTAGTATTTAAAAATAAAAAACATTATATATTCTATATATTCTACTACAAATGTATAAAACTCTACAAACTTTTGTTACAAAGGAAAATAAATGACATAACGTTTTCATATTTTATTTGTGGAAACCATTGTCAGTTTTTTTTTTTTCAGGATTATTTGCTGAATAGAACGTTCATAGAAAAACATTTACTTAAAACAGAAATCTTTATAAATATCTTTATAAATTTTTTTTGCATCCCTGCTGAATAAAAGTAATAATTTCTGATCTAAAACCTTGCTGATAATTTTGAATGGTAGCATATATGAAAAATGAAATAGCTATTTTCTTGTTTTGTCCAATTGTAATAATTATAAGGATAACACAACTAAAGCTTCAGGACAGTTTGAATGAAAACATGAGATAAAGCACATTTAGACAGTCTTTATTGAGTAAAAACAAAAAAGGTTTTGTTGATGTAATTGAAGCTTTAGTCAATGCACTGTGACTGTGGATGTGAAACTCAATATGACATGTTTTTACTTTTCAGCAAGTGTTTATGTGTCCTGTCAGTGCAGATCGGCTGCGGTGCTCAGTAGATAAGTGCTTTTGAAGATAAGTCTCCTCTGGGCTTCTTAATCTTGTCAAAGTTCTTGATGATGACATCATACAGCACAGCCTAGAGTTGAATGAATGGATGAGATCAGTCACAGCCGTCTCACCAGACACACAAACACATGATGTTTTGTTTAGAGTAAGCCGAGACTGAACTTACATAAGTGTTGCGAATCTCCAGGACTATGATGCGTAACTCACAGTACTGGTGCTGATCCAGTTCATGGACAAGCTGTCTGAAATCTCCCTGTTGCCAAGCAACAAAACAATCCAATTATCAGAAGCTCATGTAAACAATGATTAAATCAGCTAAATCTGACATTAAATAAACTGACCACATGTGGCTGTTTGGAAGCCTTGGCTACAGCATCTCCTCTTTCACTGTAGTACCTGAAGAAACAGAAACAAGTCAAAACTGCATATTCATGTCTAAAAGAAATGTAAAGAACTAGAAACATATTTAGAATAAATGTTAGTGTTTGACTGTGTTCACTTACTTGGAAATCTGTGTCTGAAATCCCTCGATCTTGGTGCGGGTGTTGGTAAGCAGTTCAAAAACTTTTTCCTGTAGGAACATTTTTGATTTTATTCACATAAAATCCACAAAACTTAAATGATATATAAATAAAACACTGTTCAGAAATGCTCACCAAGAATTTATTTGATCAAAATACAGTACAAACAGTAATATTGTGAAATATAATTACAGTATTTAAACATAATTTATTTCTATGATGCAAAGTTCATTACTTCACTTTTTTGTGTTATATGATACTTCAGAAATCATACTAATATGCTAATTTGGAGCTCAAGAAACATTTTTTTATTGCTAATGTTGAAAATAAATGTGCGTCTTAATGTTTTTGTGAAAACTGTTTTATATATATGAGGGTATATGAATATATGTACACACACATATATGTTAGTGCTGTCAAATAATTAATTGCATCCAAAATGTGTCCCTTTTGAGAAAAATATTAAAATACTTACCACAAACTTTTGAATGAAAATGCAATTTAACACCATAATTAAAATTAAAAAAGTAAAAGCAAAAACTGAAAAACTGTCTATTTTTGCTAGAAAGTGTCATCCACACACATTTATAAAACTTTCCTGATTCACACAACAGAGATAAACTTCATATTAATTATTGGTCAAGTTAATCTATTACCTATTTCTAAAGTTTTCATATTTTTTAAAGCATCTCTAAATGGAACTAACTTTTTTGTGTAATGCAATAATTTGTACAAACTCTAACCTAAACCTAAATCATTTGACTAATGTTATTTGATTCTGTTACAAGTAAACACGACACGAGAGTATAACTGACCTGTACAGCAACTCCAAAGTTATTCCCATCTTCAATCCTGGGAATCTGTAGCTGTATCCACATCGACACCTGCACAAATATCACAAAATGCACAAAAATGTATCAAAATGCTTTATGGATTGTATCAGAGCCAGCAAACGGTTTAAAATATCTATGTGCAGTATAAAATGAACTATAAATGAAACGTCTATTATATATTATAGAACAAGTTGATCAATTACAATGTCAAATCTGCATAATTACATATGATATATAATATATGGCAACACTTCCTCACCGTGTTAAGACACTCCTTCAGAGTCTGAATCTCAGGTTTGATCTGTTTGAGGAGTTTCTCTACTGTCTCATTGCAGGCGATAGGACCACAGGGGGGACCTTTCAGAGCACAATCAACATCATTCCTTTAATTTTGTGCTCTTCAAATCACCACTTTGCCACCAGTGACTAATTTATAAAATCAGAGATGGACGAAGGCGTACAATACTTTCTGAAAATATGCTTTAGGGTTGTATCATTTCTACGACATTAACTGTGACTCAGTGCCACACAGTGTTTATGCTGTGAACTGCAACTGTCTCATTAGGGGGAATTCAGGTCTAGGAAAAAGAAAATCCAACAAGTCACATTTTCAGTTTCACTTTCCCAAGTCATGGTTCTAAAACATTTACCTTCATCTTCTTCTTTATCTTTATCTTTATCTCCATCCTTCTTTCCCTCCTTGGCCTCTTTCTGTGTAAATAAAATATCATAACCGTCCAAATCAATTACTTAAACAAAATCACACACTGGTTTGTAAGCACAATCCAAAAATCTATTAAGTTAAAAAGAAATACATGCGAACAGTTGTTAATGAGAAAGGATGTGTTATGATTACCTCCTCTTTCTTCTTCCTCTTGAGCTCTTCTTTGGCAGGGTCTGGGATTGGGATGTCCAGAGGAGCCTTGATGACTGACAGATCCTTCAGACTGCAGGAACCCTAAAGAACACACAATAAAAAACACAGCATTTCTTAACCACAGCACAAAGCATCTCGCCAAGTGTGGATGTTGATGAATGCACCTGGTATTTCATATGATTTCATACCTGTAAGATGTTGTCCATCTCTGCAATCTTCTCAGGGAAGAATTTAGAGATCAATTGTTCGGCCTGAATAAAACAAAGCATTTGACAGTTTAACAAACTTCCATTACAGCTGCTGTATGAAACTCATCAGCCATGTTGTAATACATTATATAATTATAGTAGTGCCCTGTTTTATTGTAACTATAATAACTGTGGTATTTTGTATAAAAGTAATGAAAGTGTGTTTGAATAAATGTATAATTACCTCCTTGGTGATTTGTTTGGAGAATCCATCCACCTGCAAAGTACATAGGAAGCGTGTGTCAAACGTGCCAATACAATACAATACAATTCGTACAAATACAAACACGGGTTCAATTTATACGTTTATATTTATAAGCAGGTTGGACTGCATAATTTCTGCCCAAAATACAGTCATAAATAAGTTTAAATCAAGTTTCGGGCCTATAATAGGCGCTCTACCTGTTTCTTAGACGCAGGGCTCATGTCTAAGGAAGTCATCGTTGCAGAATTATCGTTTCGATATGTCTCGCAGAACTTTATTAAAGCTGTTTGCAGAAAAACCTGCGCTTAATGTCTTATCCCACTGGATACCGTGGGATTTTGGTTGAAAAGAGAAGATGGGATCCAGTTGTTATCGACGAAACGACGAGAAGTCACAGTTAGTCAGCACAAAGAACGAAAATGAAAGTGAATTAAACGTCAAATAAATAATTCTTTATATGACCGGAGAGGGCGACAACAAGAAAAACTTTCAGTGAGTTGCGGAAACAGGATTTGCCAGAGCTATAATAAAAGTCCTGCTGCTGTTCTTTTTAAAAAACAAAAAGAAAAGTGTTAACGTGACTGGGTTGAATCTGGATTGAGCGATTGTGTAAATGAGGAATTAACAAATTATAGAAAATTAATGCATTTCATTTTACGGTGTCTTTATCTAAATATATAGGATTATTCATGCAATTTAAAATACATAAAATGCCCCAAAAATATGATTAATATAGTAATTAACTAAACAAATAAGTTTACATTTTAAATGTTTTTAGATTTGAATTTTAGATTTATTTAAGATACCTATATTACAATATGTAATATCGCTATATTGCTTACAATAAAAATATATTTAAAATACTGTTTAGCCTTTTTATGTATTTTATGTAAGGTAAAGGAAACTGTTCAAAATCTTGCTAATATATATTTTTTAGATCCAGTGAAGTTAAATGTAATGAAACAAATAATTGTAGTTGGGATATATTTCAGTTATTTATTTGACATATATACACTCAAAAAAATATAAACGCAACACCTTTGTTTCTGCTCCGATTTTTCATGAGATTGACTTCATTGACTTCAAAATTCATTCCAGATACACAATATTACCATTTCTCTCAAACATTGTTCACAAATCAGTCTAAATGTGTGATAGTGA
>JAUMHI010000070.1:6618473-6640577 GCA_032359435.1 Enteromius unitaeniatus | reverse complement strand
CTAAAATATATGAAAGTCTAATGTTTATCAGTACATTACAGAAAATAATGAACTTTACCACAATATGCTAATTTTTTTAAAAGGACCTGTATTATATTAGATTAGATTAGATTCTAGGGATTGACATATGTATAAAAATGTATAATCAGAAATTTACAAATGTAATATGTGCAATGGATATGTACTTTGCAAGTGTGTATGTACAGTGCAGTGCAATGATCATATGCAATATTAAATGCAAAGATGTCAGTGTGGGGTAGAGTTCAGTAAGGAGACAGCTCTTGGAAAAAAGCTGTTCCTCAGTCTGCTGGTACGTGTCCATGGTAACCTGCAGCGCTTGCACAAAAGCAGGAGGGAAAACAGCCTGTGGGCAGGGTGACAGGAGTCCTTAAGAATACTGCGTGCTCGATGCAGACAGTGTTTCTTCTGGATGTCTTTAATGGATGGAAGTGGAGTCCCTGTGATGCGCTGGGCAGTTTCACCTCCCACTGCAGTGCCTTACGCTCAGCAACAGAGCAGCTCCCACACATCTCTCCTTCCTGAAGTCCACAATGAGCTCCTTGGTCTTGGTGGTGTTAAGGAGCAGATTATTGTCTTAACGTGGCCAGATGCTGGACCTCCTCCCTGTAGGCAGTCTCATCTTTGTTGCTGATGAGACCGATCACTGTGGTATTGTCTGCAAACTTGATGGTGGAGTTGGATCCATGTACAGGTCTGCAGTCATGGGTGAAGATGGAGTAGAGGAAGGAGCTCAGCACACAGCCCTGTGGTACACCAGTGTTGAGTGGGATAGTGGTGGAGCAGATGTGGCCTGACCTGAAATGCTGAGGTCTGTTGGTCAGAATTTCCATAATCCAGTTACAAAATGGGGTATTTATGTCCAGGTCTCTAGGTTTAGTGATTAACTAGAGGGTATGACAGTGTTGAATGAGAGCTGTGTTTTTATTGTCCAAGTGTGTGAGTACAGAGTGCAGTGCTGTGGAAACTGCATCATCTGTGCTCCGATTGCGATAAGCAAACTGGTGTGGGTCCAGAGTAGGTTGGAGAGAGTCCTTCAGATGTCCCAAAACTGTCTACATATCTGTCTACATATAAGTGTTTCGGCACTGGCACAATGGAGGTGGATTTAAAGCATGTTGAAGCATGAGTAAAGCAACTGCTTGGGCAGGAGCCATGTTAAAAATGTCTGTGAAAACCCCAGCAAGCTGCTCTGCTCATGCTCAAAGTATGCACCCAGGGATGCCGTCTGGTCCAGCACCCTTGTACGCGTTGATCCGGCTTAGTGCAGTGCAAACATTTGAGGAGATCAGTATGATGGGTGAGTGGTCGTTTGAGGGGGGATCCTGATAGCGGCTTGTTTGTTGTCTCTTTCAAAGTGAGCATAAAAGTCATTAAGCTCATTCAGAAAGAGGACATTTGTGGTTGTGGGGGTGGAGTTGCTGGGTTTGTAGTCTGTAATGACCTGAATGCCCTGCCACCAGCGTCGAGGGTCAATGTTGGAAAAGTGCTCTTCTAGCTTTAATTTGTAGCAGTGCTTGGCCTTTTTGATGTCCCTCTTCAGATTTGCCCTGGAAGTGCTGTAGGTCTGTGCATCACCTGACCTGAAGGCAGTGTTGCATAGGTAGGGGAGGGGAGCCTCCGCGGAGACGGACTGATTGATTGAATACTAATATCCATATAATAACTAATCCTGTGTGATTGATACGTTTCAAATCAGGTCATTTAAAATTTCGAGCGTGATGAGCAATTCAGTCAGATCAGTAGAAGTCAGGTCCTCTTGATCGAGCTCGGACGAGTAATCAGAGTTTAGACATCTTGCCTGGCAGAGCGAGATCATGCACAAAAGACCAGATGTGAAAGGGAAGGAAATGGGTTTATTTATAGGGTGTAAGACGGATCTGATTGGACGGATGAAATGAGGAGATTGATTAGTTAATGTGGCACCAGCTGCGGTTGATTCGTATACGCTCCTCCCAAAACTAGTTTTGCAACGTCACTTCAACAAGTTTGTGCTTCCTTATAATAAATAGCAAGCGAGTTTGGCATGCTGTCCGGGGAACGAGCCGGGAGGTCAGCGGACTTTGAGCCCTAGCGACTATCTATAGGAGATTGGATAAGCCTTGGTGGGCGGGAATTGGGACCTCTTCGGAGGAGATGTTACTAAAGCGACCTCTGCAGAGGTAGGGTGGTTGTCTCTGCGGATACAGTAGTGTAGAGCTTGTCTTATGGCAGGGGGAAAGGACCTCTGTGGAGGAAGGATAGCTTAAGAGAAGACCTCTGTGGGGGTAGGGGAGGGTAGCCACTGTGGAGACGGGGAGGGAAGATTGGGCCATGTAAGGGGGAATTTTGGTAAACTGGCAGGGCCAGGGTGAGGTGAACCATTGGTTGCGATAGAAACATCTGAAACCAATAGAAGGGCGGTGACTAACAGGATGTCTACTGGGGAACCCAGGAGATCATGGTAGGAAAAGGAATGTCCGTTCCATTGTGAAAGAAATGAGATTAAGAGCTGCAGTTCTGTGGAAGCAAGGGGCTGATAGGGGGATTAAAGGTGCAACTGAAGGTGAGGCGAACTGCAAAGTAAAATTTATTCAGCCATTGGATGCCAAAGAGATATCAAAAATCAGGGTGGATTGGCATGACTTTGAAAGTGGATGTAATGTCCACTTTTGCCATCCATGTGCCTCGGCCAACTTTTTTAATGATAGAAATGGCTTGATCAACGTTATAGTAATGGAGGGAGAATTCTTCTAATGGTATCAGGCTGTTGATGCTGGGAGAAGTAGAATTATGGAGGGAAGAGAGATCAATGATCAGGCATTTTTGCCTGAAAAATTTTGTGTAGCAACGCCGATTGAGCTGATCGGAAAGATGCTGAAGGGAGGGGAGAGGGCCGATCATGAATTTGGCTTCTAATTCTTTTTTGATTATAAGTTACGCGGAGTCAGGATTGGAGGTGGCAGGTTGGGGCAGATAAAAGTGTGGAAGGGGAGGTTGCAAACTCCGGGGTGGAATCCATGCGTCAAGCCTGATAATAGATAATGGGCAAAGTTAGGGTCCGGAAAATGGACATTTAGCAGACAGGTTGAAGGTTGTAAGGGAGCTGGCATTTTGGATAGCGATGGGAAGATCATTCCAGCAGCCAGGAACGGTGTAAGAGAATGTTCTGGAAAGAGATTTTGTGCCTCTTTGAGATGGTACGATGAGGGTCGCTGTATTCAGTTCTGCAGTGCCTTGAATTTAATGCGAGCTTCAGTTGGGAGCCAGTGCAAGGAGAAGAAGAGAGATGTGACATGGGCTCTTTTGAGCTCATTGAAGACCAGTCGTGCTACTGCGTTCTGAATCATTTGTAGAGGTTTGATAGTGCATGAGGGAAGACCGGCTATAAGAGCATTGCAGTAGTCCAGCCTGGAGACGACCAGGGCCTGGATAAGAAGTTGTGTTGCCTGCTCTGTAAGAAAGGGCCTGATCTTTCTAATGTTTTGTAGGGCAAACCTGCAAGATCAAGCAGTTTTCGCAATATGGTCTTTAAAGGAGAAGCAGTCATCAAAGATAACACCAAGATTTCTGGCTGAACTTGATGGGGTAGTAGTTAACGAATCCAAATGGATGGTGAAATCATGCTGTAGAGTTGGAGCTGCAGGGAAAATGAGGAGCTCAGTCTTTGCCAGGTTGAGCTGTAGATAATGATCTTTCATCCACTCCGAGATGTCCGCCAAGGAGCCGGAGATCCAAGCAGCTACCGTTGGATCATTTGGTTGAAATGAAAGATAGAGCTGTGTGTCATCAGCATAGCAGTGGTAAGACAAGCCATGTGCCTGTATGATGGGCCCCAGAGATGGAGAAGAGGAGGGGTCCAAGTGATCCCTGAGGAACCCCAGTGACTAGACGATGTGTTTTGGATACCTTCCCACCCCAAGCCACTCTGAAGGATCTATCTGTAAAATAGGATACAAACCAGCGAAGTGGAATCCCTGTGATACCCAGTGATGAGAGTGTGGACAGAAGGATCTGATGATTTACTGTGTCAAAAGCAGCAGAAAGATCTAACAGAACGAGAACTGATGATCTGTAGTTGGCCTTTGCAACCCGCAAGGCTTTGGTGACTGACAATAATACAGTTAATACAGTTATACTGACTGTATTCGGTGACTAGTAATAATACAGTTTCAGTTGAGTGGCCACTCCTGAACCCTTATTGATTAGCACCCAACAAGCTGTTCTGTGTGAGAAATAGCCATACTTGGTTAGAGACGACTCGTTCAAGTGTTTTCGCTATGAATGAAAGGAGAGATATCGGTCTGTAGTTATCTATAAGTAAATTGTTTAATGTAGGTTTTTTGAGCAGTGGGGTTACCCAAGCCTGTTTGAATGCAGTGGGGAAGGTGCCTGTGAGGAGAGATGTGTTGATGATGTGTGTAAGTGCTGGTAGGAGTGTGGGAGAGATTGTTTGGAGAAGGTGAGAGGGGATCGGATCTAGAGGGCAAGTTGTAGGATGGCTGGAACAGATAAGTTTGGATACTTCTGCCTCTGAGAGAGGACAGAAGGAGAAGAGTGGGGTCTTAGCTGTGGGTGTAGTCTGTAGTAGTTTCTGTATGCGTGGAGATGAGAGCTGGCTGCTGATAGTTGCAATTTTGTCAGAAAAGAAGGTAGCGAAATCATCAGCAGTTATAGAAGTGGTGGGAGGTGGAGCTGGTGGGCAGAGGAGCGAGTTGAATGTTTTGAAGAGCTTACGTGTGTCTGGAGCATTGTTGATCTTGGTGTGGAAGTATGGGGATTTGGCAGTGTGGACTTGCACAGAGAAGGATGAAAGCAAAGACTGTTACATCTTCAAGTCAGATGGTTCTTTAGAGTTGCGCTATTTTCTCTCTGCCGGAGAACATCGGAGAGCCAGGGGTTAAGAGGGGTGGCTTGTGCAGGCCTAGACGAGAGAGGACACAAATCGTTTAGGCAGGAGGTTAAGGTGGAGCATAAAGCGTCTGTGGCTGGATTAACGTCCAGAGATGAGAAAAGGGTTGTGGAAGGAGGAGCGGAGGACACTACAGAGGAAAGATGGGGGGGATGAGAGGGAGCATAGGTTACAATCAATAAATGTTTTTTTTTGTTTGTTTTTTTCTCTCAATGAAACTAATATTGAGATTTGGGTGCATTGAAATACATTGAGGGACCATAGGGAAGTAAAATAATACGCAGCGCTGACGTAATGAATATACAAATTATGTATGTCATCTGGCAGTGTCTAGCAAGTTTCAAGCTGGCTTTTCTACTTGCAATTAAAAGTTGCCAACACTGGCTTGGTTCTACGTCCAGGTGAAGAGAATGGAGGAGGAAGCCGGCGTGTGGTGAGTACCGTGGATTCTTTTGTCTGGGTTTTGCTTTTGGCGGATGAAGAGTGGAGAAAGATCGGAGAGCATGCAGACTTGTGGACTCGAATGGAAGCTGCGGGCTCCCGTGGGAATTCCAGCAAAGCGGCAGCCTGGATGATGCGGCCTCGCCTACAGAAGCAGTTAGTATGATGTCTTTTAATGAATCTTTGTAAATCACCTTTCCTAATAATGTGCTAATTTGCAAGTTTCACTATGAATATGGCTAAAAATAGATCCTCTGAGAGGTCCTGGGTAAAGAGGGGTGGGGTCAGAGGAGCTCGTGAAGATTTAAAGGGGAAGCACACAGAACAGAGTGATTTCTAAAGAGCTGTTTTTGACAGGGTAAAATTATTGTTTTTTACACTATCTTTGAGAAATTTTTAAATAAACTATATTACAAACTTTCCATTATGACCCTAAAGAATTGGCTTATGACTCCTTTAAAGCATGCTAACATATATTTCACCAACTACACAAAATAATGATCTGTGAAAATAGCATCATATGGCATCTTTAAGTGAACTTCTACTTTATTGAACTTCTACATTATTGTTGTATAAATGCATTTTAAAATTATTGTATTATTTTATTGCAGTATGGTGATCGGAGCTACAAGTAGGCTACATTTCATACAAACTTATCTTTACTGTAATTGTTGTAATCTGTAATCCAATTTTGCACATTTTTCTAAAACAAATACTTTGTCTTAATTATGGGAAACCGTTAATTTTACTAGATATATTACTAAATGTTTCGCTTTTGTTAATTTAACAGTGCAACGTTGTTGTCTTTAAAACTGTATTTTGTCAAAACGCACAATTCTTTTACCTATTCAATTTATAAAAGGCTAGTGACTGAATCATCTTAAAATTTAGGGCGTTTTACCAATATAAGGTAAGAATGGGAATATGAATGATGAGCATTAAAATAAGGAAAAGGAAAGAACTCCATCAAAAGGAAAAGAAGCCATGAAATCATCAATAAATTATAATCAGAGTAATTTAATATAAAATAACAATATAACTAACGGTGAAGATCTCACTTACTGAGGACAGATATGTAGACAGGATAGTACTGGTATGTGAATTTCCAATACGGATTGGATTTAGCCAGATTCTTAATTTCCACTCGGAAGTAGTACTTGTCTGTATGATTGTTTGTGACATCATAGAAAACAGTGGTACATTCATGTTGACTAAGATTTCCAAGTATCTCTATATGACTGAATTCTTTGATGCTGTTTGTACTTCCATTAAAAACCACCAAACTATCTGGCTGAAAAAAAATAGGATTCTTCTTCATCCAAAAGCCAAGTATACTTTCTGCGTTCTTCAACATATCGTCTGGGGCAATAAATGTACAAGGTATCTGCACACAAGAGCCACTCAGCACCATTATTGTATTAGGCATCGTTGAATTATAGTTAGTTTCTGAAAACAGAGAATATAAATAATCACAACTCAAATATTTTGTTTAAATAAGTGTAACATTAAATCTTTTTAATTAAGAGGGAACTGACTCAACTTTGCATATGAACATGAACTGGTAAAAACAGAAGAACCATTAAAGAAAGGACAAACATCTCAGGTGCTGTAGATACAAACACAAAAATGTTATATTTTTAATTTGAACATTTCTAATTAGATAAAGTTGAAATGTGCGCAGACAGTAAAATGATTGAAAAGCCTCACCTACAGCGGTACGGTCCATCACTGATTCAGAGGTAACAGAAATCCAGCACAATTTCCTCACAGAACTGTGGATTTCTGTTTTCATAGAATATACTTTTTTTCTACCTTAAACACAATGGTCTGTTGTTCCTTCCTCATGTAAACCTGTTTTTAAATCCAACAGAGAACTGAGAGGCTTCCGTATTACGTTAATGATTATCACTCTGAAATAATTAAGTGTTGTAGCTTAGTGGTTACAGATGTGGGCAGGTAACAAGATTTAAAAGTCGATGGCCAGGAACAAAAACAAATTCAGATAATCAACCTTTTTGAACACCTTAAAACAGAGAATTTCTGTCTAATCCAGACGTCATTTCTACAAACCAACCAAATGAAAAAGCACACTCTGATATGATTAAATATTTATCTTTATTCAAGATAATACAGAAACAGAAAATAGGACATAAAACATTTTTCTCCCCGTGTTTATTAAAATAATGAAAGCAACTGTTCTTGTGTTTTGTTCATTGATATGAAATATTTAGAATTTGAATGATACAAGCTGAAATTGATTTCATTTGCCCTTCTTGAATTTGCCTGGTGTAGCACTCGTCTTCTGCTTCTTTTTAGCAGATCCCTTTATTTCAGGCTCCTATACAATAAAAAAAAAAAAAAAGTAATTACTTTTTCTTTAAACAGATAAACCAATCACTGTTTAACAAAGACAGACAAGCACAATTAACATACAATTAATCATTACTGTATTATTATGTACTTCATTATTCACAATTCACAAGTTATTCAACAGTTAGCTTTATTAATACTTCCTCCTACCTTGCGCTTCGAGGAAATTGATCCTGTTACAGTAAAGAATGTGTCTAGTCTACCCTGGGTGCTTCCTTGTCTGCTTTTCATAATCTTCTTACAGCCGTTACGGATACGATCCTCGCTGGAAACACACAAATTTAACATCTGAAAACCATTCTGCTGCTTTGAGAACAACTTCCTCTGTATCGGTTCCTTCTCTTTGTACCTGAACTGTTTCTCAGCACACATGAAATCAATCAGTCCATCCTCATCAGGTTCATTCCACTTCAGATCAACAGAGGTGCCATCAATGACCTCGGGCTCCAAGAAGAGACTCCGAGCCTCTTTATACAGCCAGTCCTCTGGAGCTGGGTGCTTCTGCAACACAAAACAAGAAAACATCACATCATAAAGAGCATCTAAAAGAGAAGGTTAAAGACTGTGATAATTATTAGGGCACACAACTATGTTAAGGTTAATGTTTAAAAAAAAAGATGAATATTAAAGAAAATTTATAATAAAACCAAATTATGACAGGAATATGGTTGAGCCATATGGTCGAAAATGGCAGTTGTGGCCTAATGAATAGGGAGTTGGACTTGTATCCCAAAGGTCGTGGTTTCGAGTCCCAGGTCCAGCAGGGTTTGTGAATGACCAGCGCTCTCTCCACCTTCAATACCACGACTGAGGTGAGACCCTTGAGCAAAACACCGTTCCCCAACTGCTTCCCGGGCGCCGCAGCAATGGCTGCCCACTGCTCCAGGTGTGTGTTCATGTTTGTGGGAAACCATACCTGGCCACATGTCACGTCCTTTCCTTTCCTTTCCTTTTATATTTTCTGACAATGCAATGAACTAATCGCCACTAGAGGGCACGATTATGCAAGAACATGATCTTGGATGCGATTGCAACATTTTTACAGCAATGAAATGCCTTTAAACAATGCAAGTAAACGTACATTTGGGTCAATATTCTCAAGGATCTCTTCAATAGAGCCGTGCTGCTTAATGAGGTCGATGGCCCTCTTGGGTCCGATTCCTTTTATAGTGCCACAGTAGTCACAGCCCAGGAGGATACACAGGTCAATGAACTGAAGAAGTCAGTCAAACATAAACAGCAGTTAGAAAGAACCGATACATCTATAGTTTGGCAAATATTTGCATACAAAAAAACAAAACAGAAATAAAGCTAAAGAATTACCTGTTGATGTGTCAGACCCATTTCCTGTAGAATACGACTGAAATGAAATTCTTGTATAGGTAGTTTTCTAGGATGGAAAAGAAAACCAATCCAATTATTTCTGCAAGCCCTCAAATCTCCATGACTATAATATATAGAAATGTCTACATAAACAGAATATTTCAGATGTAAAGCACATCCGTACATACTTTGCTTCACTAGCTGTTAGATGCCTCAACAGGACCGTTGTTCCAAATGTCAGACCATCCATATCTTCTGTTGCTGTGGCATAAACCTTCCCGTATTTCACCAGAGTAGCACAGCTCGCCTCAGCCTCACATGGAGCCTTTACATTAAAAGGTATAGAATTTTTCTTATGTCCAGGATAAAAGCCAATTCTACAGTTTGCTGTCAGAGGCTGTGATTAATACCTCAATGTAAGGGACTCCCATTAGAGTAAGTAGCCTCTTGCATTCATCATTGTGTTGTTTGGTAACCTTCACTAGCCGCTTACTGAACTTGTCAATGTTCTCCTGTTCACCTGGGAGAAATCTCAGAATTAGGATCCATGTTAAAGAAATAAAGCACGTCCTTTTGAAAATGTCTATACCTGCTTCTTGTGCCTGAGCTAGAAGCTTTTCAGCCTCCGCTCGTCTTTCGCCTCTCTTCTCCAGCTGTAGGGGTTAAAATAAAAATCTCTTAAAATAGACTGCAGATGAAGTTTTTATAGAAAAAGACCATACTGTAAATATATATATATATATATATATATATATATATATATATGTGTGTGTAAATGTAACTTCGAAAAAAAAAAAAACAACAACTGTAAAAGGACATTCCCATAAATTCCTGAATGACATCACATAGGATTACATTTTATATCTAGGAATGCATTTTGGTTTTAGGTTGCGGGACAACTTTGAGTAAAGGTTTTGATACACTTCAAAATGTTGACTAGGGTAAATTGTTTATTCTTATTATTGTCATCTATAATGTTTATTTAGACTTTCATTTAGTTAATGTTTACGGATTTATTTTAATGCAACTGTCTCACAGGGATATACAAGGTCATGTTTTATGGACAGGCCACACATGACAAAATCATTTATTAAAAGATTCCAGGGTTGGAACTAAATAGCTGCATTTTATTTTTAACATCCACTTAAGTTGTGATTTAAAAAAAATGATGTTTTCAGGTCCAATTCAACATTTGAGAACATTCCGCTATTTGACTGTGTTTCTGACACACCTCTCCTGACTTCATCTGAGGTGGCTTGCCATCAAACACATAAACCGGCTTGATGCCACTCTCCAGCATTCGGATGGTCCTGTAGAACATGCCCATGAGGTGGCTGGAGAGACACAGAGGTTGTGTGAATTTTATGACCATGCAAATGTAATCTGGCACATTTCTAGAAACTCAAGTATGCATACAAGTCATGTTTCCATGCGGATTCGCGCAAATAAAAATTCTACGTACCTAGTAGTCTCTCCATCTTCATTCTGCAACACATTACCGTCCTGTCTAACCGCGATTAAAAATTGGTAGATGCACATGGACGCATCAATGGCAATTTTCCGGCCTGCATACATGTACAACACACAAACATAAGATGCAAGCATTCACATATGCTACATTTGAGTTTAACAATCATCTAATGAACAATAGGGGGCTTCACCGAAGTAGTTTTTGATGTCTTGTTCCTTTATAGCTGAAGGAGCGTGATCTGCAATGAGCTTTGCAAGTCCATGAATTCCCATTGTGATAAAATACGTTCTGGTCAGAATTCTGAAAAGATTAAAACCCATAGAAACTAAATTATTACATGTAAAAGAAAGGTTTGGCCAACACAGTTAATAGTAAATTTAAAAAACACACACACACAGAGTGTGAATAGGGTAAGTTAAGTTAGTAACTTGTTAACGGTCCATAAATGAATGTACCCAAAACACAGTTTAAAAACCCTCACGCTTGGGATAAAGCGGGTAAAACGCGCACCGCATACCTGCACCAACGGCTTATAAACCGTAAAACGTAAAAACCAAGCACACCTACCAATAAAACGCGTGTCAGCTCCTCGCTTCTCAGTCAGAGACACAAACACAACCGCGCCAGAAATCGCCGTCAATTTCGCGCGGAATCTCGTTCAGACATAAATAGTCAAATTCCTGTGGCAGGCGATGGAATCGATTTCTCAAAATGTTCTAGCTATGCCTTCGCAATGAAAAACAACAGAACGTGCATCTGGGTCGATTAGTCAGGACTGGCAAGACATCAATGAGAGCGAAGAAACTTTCCGGTAACGCTTAATACGCTCTTAAAATGCACGATACATATTTTATTGAATTAAAATCAGACTTTAAACTGTAAATTAGCAGACAAGTCAGAGCAGGGGCAGGTGTTGCGTGGTGGCCCCGCCCATCCCGGAAGATCCGAATAAGGCTGTTTTTATTTTTTAAGGTGACGTGGATTCGCTGTGCACCGCTGCTGATCTCGACCTTTCGGCTGTTTCATCGCCTGAAAGCAAAGATCGGATATCTTCTAACCCTAGCAATGTCCGGATATGTTATTAGACATACGGGAGTGCAGCTGACTGGATTTTGAAAAGAAAGAACAGATTCTGAGGAATCCCAGGAAGCATCTGAAACAGGTCTGTTGCGTTTTTCTGACGCGGAAGTATTTCAAGCATCTTAGCAGGCGAAGATGATTTATAGTGCGTTAAATCAGAATGCCGGCTGAATGATTTGTTTCTCATTTGTCTCTGTCTGAAAGATGCTAGCTATATGTGTTTATGTAACCTCTCTAAACTGATTTGAACGTTGGAAAGATTTGGCTTTTTCCATTAGAAGACTCAACAAAATCTGATTTCAGTTACAACTTAGCATTTTGTTTTACTGTGTCCTTGTTACACGTATGTAGTTTCTTTAGTAATATCTGATAATTATGCATAATCACAAGAAACTAAACCAAACACCAACATTATTGTATCTACATCTTGTTAATTTAGGTTACTTCTGCGGTAACAATTTAATGTCCAAGTGTCCTTGTTAAACCCTAAATGCACTAAATATAATATTAAATAAACAAAAAAAGTAGCATAATTACATGCAAGTAACCCTAATCTTAACCCTAAACATATAAGCAGATGTCGCATGTAATAACATTGAAACAAGTTACTCTAATATAAAGTGTAAGTATAATTTAATGTTATAATTTAATGATATAATTTTGTTTTACCCTGACATTTTCAAAACATTTAGTTATTACATTTTAAGAATTAATAAGTTGTAATTCATATTTTATATAATAATAATAAAAAGGTGAAGACATTTAAGATTTTCTTTTGTATATGCATATGTCCATATACTTTAAATCAAGATTCAAATGTATATGAATTCTAAAATTTTCAATTATTTTTTTTTTCAATACAATATTAATATAAATATAAATGTTTCTTTTCTGTAAAGTCATAATCTAGTAAGTCTTAAAATAGAATTTCTAGATGGAGTCTAGCATGTCAAGCCATAGGACCTGTTAACCACTTAAAGTAATTATGTAAATATTTTTGTTGTTTGCATAGTCGCTGACCCCTTTTACATCTTTGATTTACCCTGTGACAGGTGTTGTCATGACAGCAAGACGGGAATGTACAGGCCTGTGTGTCGCTGGTCGATCCATGAGGCTCTGTGTGCTGGTCCTGTGCTTGCTGCCTTACTTTGGCTGGGCAGTCAGTTACAAGCAAGGTGATTCGGTGATCCTTTATGTTAACAAAGTTGGTCCGTATCACAACCCCCAGGAAACCTATCACTACTACACCCTGCCGGTCTGTAGACCTAAAGAGGTGAGTGTGCACTGGTGTTATCTAGATCTTTTAGTGTGTTTGCTTTATTACCTTGTGGTGCAATCCAAGTTGTTATGATTAACTATAAGACTGACATCTTTGCAGGTCCATCATAAAGCCTTGAGTCTGGGAGAGGTGTTGGATGGAGACCGTATGGCTGAATCTCTTTACAACATCCACTTCAAGGAAAACATTGAGAGACAGACGCTATGCAAGCTCACTCTCTCCGAGAAAGAGGTACCAATGCAATCTTATTCGCAAAAATTTGTTGTTTCATCAAATGGCATGGGAATTTGATTTTGCTCCTGTGTACATTGTAGTCTGTTGATTTGTGCAGTTGGAATGAAAAATTTATCTTTAGACTGGGATTGACTATCCTGCTTCAGCTCTAATCAAACAGCAGAACCAGCTTGTCAAGGTTTTCAGGTTCATTTGAGAATGATAGTAAAGGGTGTGTTAAAGGGTTGGATCTAAACTTTGTAGGAAGCCAGATCTCCTCGGGCAGGATTTAGCACATTTTAACGTAATGAAACAGGAAACGGCAAAGACTTGAATGTAGTTTTTTCTGATGTCTCATCAATCAATCAATCACTTTTATATATATATATAGCGCTTTTACCAATACAGGTTGTAGCAAAGCACTGAACATTATCAAAAATGAAGAATAGAGTGATGGTAATGTTTAATAAAGAGATTAAACTATTTATTTATTAAAAGCAGGGAACCAAAACCCCATCCATGAGAAAATGGGGGGAAAAAACCTTGGGAGAAACCAGGCTTAGATGGGGCCAGTTCTCATCTGGCCGGATGCCCAGCACAGAATTTCCAGTTTGATATTAAGCACATGTCAGATTGTGTAAAGGACTTATAGTGTGTGTGTTGTGTGCCTTTGGTTCCAGTGATCTGTCCACGGAGCTTATCTAGGTGTCCCTGTCTCCAATGAAGATCGTGTCTTTGTGCTGGTACACCATCTGATCTGGATACGGACTGAGGAACAGAATAAGAAAGAGACAGACTAATATTAGCGTAGATGCTATTCTTTTTACTAAGTAACGTCATTGTGTGTTAAGGGGAGTGTTCCTGGTTCCGGCTGATCTAGTTAATGCAGCCTAACAATCCTTTAACGGATTTGATTAATACATGTGTATTACCCCCAGTTTCACAGACAGGGCTTAAGCTAGTCCCAGACTAAATTGTATGTTTGAGCTGTTTCAGATGCAAAAATCTTGCTCTGACATATCTTAAATCATGTCCGTGTCATTGCTCTGTTTTTAAGATGCACACCTGTAATACTTTCTAATAAGGCATTTTTGTAAAAAATTGCTTAAATATCTTAATTTAACTAATGCCTAGTCCTGGCTTTAGGTAAGCCCTGTTTGTGAAACCGGGCCTTAGTGTGTTAAGTTTAAGCCAGAGTAAAGAGATGTGTCTTTAATCTAGATTTAAACTGACAAAGTGTGCCTGCCTCCCGAACAGTATTAGGTAAATTGTTCCAAATAGTGTGCGAAATAGGAAAAAAATCTGCCACCCACAGTTGATTTTGATATTCAAGGTATTAGCTGATATTTTATACATTTTTGAAACTACAGGTGGATCAGTTGCGAGAGGCAATCGAGGAGCTGTATTACTTTGAGTTCGTCCTAGATGACATTCCCATCTGGGGTTTTGTGGGATACATGGAAGAGAGTGGATTCCTGCCTCACAGCCACAAGGTATTTTTCTGTTTCTGTCAGTTGCACAAAAAGTGCTTAGACACTTTTGCACAAATATTATGGATGAATGTCATTACTTTAGAGAAGAATATAACAAAACAAGTGATGTTTTACCAAACCATTGTTAGTTTTAAATATTTAGACATTTTTGTAGACTAGTGTTAAAAAAGATTTGTTTTTCTTTTTGAATTATTACATTTATTCAGCAATGGTGCATAAAATTTATGAAAAGTGTCAGTAAATGCATTAATAGGTTAAATTCTACTTTTCCATGTAAAAAACAATTTAAAAAAAAAAATGTTTTAGCTAACTATATTATCCCTGCTGCATTCACATTTTTTTGTAACAGGTGGGGTTGTGGACACACTTGGACTTCAATATAGAGTACAACGGTGACTCTGTGATCTTCGCCAATGTGTCTGTGAAAGACGTGAAGCCGGAGCCATTGGAGGAAGGGGGAGGAGGGGCAGGCCATGGTGTCAGCAGCGGTGGACTGACGGTCACTCACACCTACAGCGTGCACTGGTTTGACAGTAATTTGCCCCATTCACGCAGAGCGGAGCGCCTTAGAGACTATTCCTTCTTTCCTAAGACTCTGGAGATCCACTGGCTGTCCATCATCAATTCTTTAGTACTGGTGGTTCTTCTGCTGGGCTTCGTCATCATCATCCTCATGAGGGTACTGAAGAATGACTTCGCCAGGTGAGGGTGTATCTAACATCACATCTTTGGTAGTAATTTAGTTTTCCAAGTGGTTTCTTAAATACATGGGTGTTACGTATTTAGATGTAATTTTGCATGGCAGCCATAAACAGCCTGATAAGGAACTTTACACCAAATGCAATAACTGTAAATTGTAATTCTTTTAGAATAGGGATGTCCACATCAAAGTTTTAAAGATAATGACATAGAGGAACGATAAAGTAGGAAACAATTTTTAAAACAGTTTTGTTCAGCTCTTGAACAATAAAAGCATTGACAGATCCACTGGACTTGAGCATCAAAATGTTTGTGTGGGTGCAAATATAATTACTGTTATAGTTATTGTACTTGGCAAGAATGTTTAACTGAAAAAAATATTATTTATTTTATATTAATAAATGTAACCAATTATTGGATATTGTTGTCTTTTATCATATGCCTGCCAGTTACATTTAATGAGAGTTTCAATTAAGAATCTGTTAATGGTGGAACTTATGGCTGATCATGTATTCTATTTGTTTATATTGTGAAGACAAATTGTGCTTAATTAAGCTAATTCATAGCGAGTTACTTAAATGTTACATGTATAATACACATTTAATTAGTAGCACATTAGATGCACCAGGGAGCTAATGTTGAAGCGCTTCTGTTGTTGCATGAGCAACATGTGCGCACACACAAGAGATTTCCACGAGATTGTGACTCCATCTAATAAGGTTCAGTTAAGTCTTTAGATGATTAAAATGTGCTGAATTGCTGTAAATTTATTACATTGAGTAAAATCTCAAGCAGGTTTTCTAGAACACCACAATTTAGTTGTTTTGGAAAGAAGTCTCTTATGTTCACAAAGGCGGCATTTATTTGCTTAAAAATACAGTGAACAGTAATTTTGTGAAATATTATTATTATTATTATTATGATTTTAAATAACTTTACTGTATGAAAAGGATTACAGTGTTGTTTCTTTCTGTGAGGGAAAAGCTGGAATTTTTAGCAGCCATTATACCAGTCACCGGTGTCATATGTCAAATGGTTTTTTTTTTTAATAAATTATTCTAATATGCTCATTTGGTGGCTCATTTATAACGGTTGTATAACTTTGCTTTATTAATTTAGTTTAATTTATTGTCATAGTAAGTTAGTCATAATAATGGGGTTTTTTAACAATAAATTACCCACATACTAGAAGAGAAAGGATCAGAAATTAACTTAATTAATTAATTAATTAATTAACTTAACTCATCAAACGCTGTTGCGTGTGTGTGTGTGTGTACAGGTATAATGTGGAGGAAGATGGCAGCTGTGATGACCTGGATCAGGGGGATAACGGATGGAAAATCATCCACACGGATGTCTTTCGCTTCCCACCATATAAGAGCCTCCTATGTGCAGTACTAGGGGTCGGGGCACAGTTTCTGACTCTGGCCACAGGTATGACATTATAGAAATATTAAAAATAAACACAAATTTCCACATGGGCACACTACTTATGCTATATGAATATTTCAAAATTGCATTTTACAATTTTACTGACAAAAATGTCAAACTTAAATATTATAATATAATACTATAATGATTTTATTGTAAATAAGCCATTGATGTATTGTTTGTTAGGATAGACCGATGTTTGACTGAGATAAAGCTATTTGAAAACCTGGAAGCTAGGGGTGCAAAATAAAATGTCCAAATGAGGTCCTTAGCAACTCATATTACTAATCAACAAACTAAGTTTTGATATATTTACGGTAGGAAATTTACAGAATGTCTTCATGAAACATTTTTACCCATACAGTTTATGGTTGGCTATTATTACAAATATAACTGTGCTGTTTAAGACGTTTTGTGGTCCAGGATCACATTTGTTAGATGATTTTTTTTTTTCAGTATGTGTAGCAATGAAGTGTTTAAATATTTGAACTGAGAGGGAAAATGAGCTTAGTATTGGGATAGAAATTAGAAAAGAGTTGCAGATAGGAGGAACATGACCTTCAGCTAACATACTGACCTTCTGCATATCCTCTTTCCTGGTTTCTTTAGGAATCATTGTCATGGCATTGCTGGGGATGTTTAATGTCCATCGTCATGGTGCCATAAACTCGGCAGCGATTGTATTATACGCTCTGACCAGCTGTGTGTCAGGTTACTGTTCCTGCAGCTTCTACACACAGATTCAGGGCCAGCGCTGGGTCTGGAATATTATCCTCACCTCTGCGCTCTTCTCTGGTGAGACACAACACTCTTCTGCATCTGCTACTCGCAGTGTAATGTGCTTCTTAATATGATATTTTTAATTACTGGTATATTTTAATTTTCAAGGTTAATCTCTTACCTGTACAGCATTCTAGTATTTTATTCCAAATATAGCCTGCCGTTATTACAATGCTTTTATAAGGAGAAGGAACTGACATTTCGCCCACTCACTGATGTGTTTAGCCCCTCTCTTTTTCACCTGGAGTGTGGTGAACTCTGTTCACTGGTGGAGTGGATCGACTCAGGCCCTGCCTGCCACCACCGTGCTTCTGCTGCTTGGTGCCTGGGTGCTGGTCGGATTCCCTCTCACCGTCATTGGTGGAATTGTTGGAAAGAACAGAGCAGGGAACTTCCAGGCCCCGTGTCGCACACGTAACATACCTCGCCAGATCCCTCAGCAGCCCTGGTATAAACACACGGCCGTGCACATGGCCATCGGAGGCTTTCTGCCTTTCAGGTAAGAGCTGTGAATCTCTGCAGAAAGTTTGGAGTCCTTTCTTTAATAAATTGGTCCAAGAAAGGCAAATAAATCTTTAAAGTGTTTTTTATATATATATATATATATATATATATATATCATATAATATTAATATGAATTCTAAATATGTTTTTAAAGCATGCAAGTAAATATATATTTTAAATGTTTTTTCATATATAAGTATATTTAATATAAATAATATAGATTTCAACATTTTACATGAGAATTTTTTTTTTCCACAAATTAAGTAAGAGACAAATAATATGTTGAAAAATGTGTGTATATTATTATATATTTTATTATATGAATACCACACAACATGTCTCTGTTGTATGCTGTTACATGTCGTTATATATATATATATATATATATATCAGAAATTCATTTAAACCTAAATTTATTCAGACACAGTCAGTGTCTGAATAATATTTGGTCACAATTTTCTTATAATTTTTACTGGTAGTCCACTGTATGAAGAATATTTGGCTATCATATGTGACAGGTTACTTCTTTTTGTTAACCTCACTTACATAAATGAACCATAGTGCCCTGCACCCACTAGTAAAAAAATATATATATATATTAAAAATCATATATGATGACTGAAAAATCTTTGGTTTGACTGTATTGCATTACTCACTCTCTCTTCCTTTCACATGTTTTGACTTTGCAGTGCCATCTCAGTAGAACTGTACTACATCTTTGCAACTGCGTGGGGTCGTGAACACTACACACTCTACGGCATTCTGTTGTGCGTCTTTGCCATCTTGCTCTCGGTGGGCGCCTGCATCTCCGTGGCCCTCACCTACTTCCTGCTCTCAGGCGAGGACTACCGCTGGTGGTGGAGAAGTGTTCTTAGCACCGGCTCCACGGGCATCTTTATATTTGTTTACTCACTCTTCTACTACCACAATCGCTCCAACATGAGCGGCCTTGTACAGAGCGTCGAATTCTTTGGATATTCCTTGCTCACTGCGTTTGTTTTCTCGCTCATGCTGGGAACGGTCTCCTTCTGGGCTTCTCTGGCTTTTATTCGTTACATCTACCGTAGCCTTAAGATGGACTGAGTTTATTTGCTCTCAAGTTTCCTCACATGAGGAAGACACTCATGGACCGGGTCCTCGCGGAGCCCTGCATGAGCAGGTTTTGTGTTGCTGAAGTATATTAAACTATCAAAACTGTTGATGCCAATCTTAAAAGGTATAGGGAACAGCCAATGTGACTGACTAAAGACTAATTTAATATTTTATTTTGCTCACCAACACCCTGATACTTAATTCACATAGATATATATATAGTTGCTAGATTATATGCACATCAAATACAGATGTATTTGAGTCCTTTCGGATCGTTTGTGCTGAATGGAATGGCTTTTCATACTTCAAATGTTGCTTACCAAGTATCCAGGACTTGAAAGTCCTGTTTCGGATTTTGTTTATGTAGTGAATATGCCTAAAATGATTAAATGTCAGTTTCAAAACAGAAGGGGAAGTATCAGAGGCCTTCATACTTATCTATGTTTCATAAGACCATTGAGGAGGTGAAGCACTTATATGTACTGTAGGTGGGTTTACTTGATGATTACAGGTGGATGTTGGTTATATGGAAGGATATTACAATCTTTGAGGTGTTAGATGTGTCATATTGTTTTCCGAGGGGTGCAGTATACACATTTTGACCAAAAGAGTAGTTTTGGAAGGAAGTTTTGACAGGAGCAAGCGGAAGAAATGAAGAATTGATTATGAAAGCAATACCATGCTCTAAAGTCACCATCAACTGTGATCTGTTGCAATGTAAATATACTGTTTTCAATAAAGTCACTTTTATTACGGTAAGAGAAATAAATGAGGGTAAAATTCAATAACGGTGGTAATTGATTTCAAGCTCACTCTCAGAAATGTTTTTGACCAAACAAATTTGACAAATGCTCCAGTGCGTATTTGTGTTTGTGTGCTGGAGAAAATCAAAGCTTCACCCGGAGCCAATGCTGTGGCGCCCTGGGAGCAGTTCGGGGTTTGGTGCCTTACTTAAGGGACTTACCTCAGTCGGGGTATTGAATCATCTGCATTATCATATGTTGGCATCATCATCCTGGAAAAAATGGGGGGTTGAAGTGTACAACAGTTGTACGCTTCGAAATCCTTCATTCCGAAGGGCCCTTTGAAGTGGCCACTTTTTAGCACTATGGTTTAGAACGACCCTTCAATATGGCGGCCATGGTTGTTTTCACCCACAAAGTGCCTTTAAGTGCGATATATATACCATTTGGAATGCACTGTCAATATCAAACAAAAATTGTAACACACACGCCCTAAAAAGTGAAGCTAAAACATTTTAATTACCATCCGGTGGTGTCATACTTCAGTTTATACAAATTTAACATAATCCCAAAAAATGAAGCACATTACACTGCAAATACTTTCTTTCCCAAAAACCTTTTCCATCATATGTAGTTCGTATCTGTCTGTGTTGCACGTTAACATGTTTGCTTTTCTAATAAGTTGCTTTTAGTTACTTGATACTATAAAAATGAGGTGTGGGTGTTAATGTAGAATTATGACAGTAGCCATATCTGGGAAGTTTTAGCTTCACTTTTCTATGGTGAAATGAAGAGAAGACATGTCGCCATATTCAGTCTTAATCTTAATGTGCATTAAAGGAATGGTTTCCCCAAAAATGAAACTTCTGTCATTTATACATCCTCAAATAGTTCCAAACCTGTATGAATTTCTTAGTTCTGCCAAACAAAGATATTTTACTTAAAGTTTGGTGACCTAACACAGCCTGGTTACAAACTTTTCAAAATACACTGCTCAATAAAATAAATGGAACACTAAAATAACACATCCTAGATCTGAATGAATGAAATATTTTTATTAAATGATGTCCCAGATGTGCTAAGTTGGATTCAGATCTGGGAAATGGGCAGGTTAGTCGATAGCATCAATACCTTAAGTCTTGCAGGAACTACTGACACCCTCCAGCCACATGAGGTCTAGCATTGTCTTGCATTAGGAGGAACCCAAGGCCGACCGCACCAGCATATGGTTTCACAAGGGGTTTTAGGATCTTATCTTGGTACCTAATGGCTATGCAGTCCTCCAAAGAAATGCCAAACCGATCATGCTGGAGGATGTTGCAGGCAACAGAACATTCCCCACACCGTCTCCAGACTCTGTCACGGGTGCTCAGTGTGAACCTGCTTTCATCTGTGAAGAGCACAGGGCACCAGTGGCGAATTTGGCAATATTGGTGTTCTCTAGCAAATGCAAAGCACAACCCCCACCTGTGGACGTCTGGCCCTAATTTCACCCTCATGGAGTCAGGTTTTGATTTCTGACCGTTTGAGCAAACACATCCACATTTGTGGCCTGCTGGAGATCATTTTGCAGGGCTCCTCCTGTTCCTCCTTGCACAAAGGTGGAGGTAGCGTTCCAGCTGCTGGGTTGTTGCTGTCCTACACGTCTCCTGATGTACCGGCCTGTTTCCTGGTAGCAGCTTCATGCTCTGGACACTGCGCTGACAGACACAGCACACCTTCTTGCCACATCTCGTATTGATGTGCTATCCTGGAGGAGCTGCACTACCTGAACCACTTGTGTGGATTGTATCATGCTACCACTAGAGTGAAAGTACCGCCAGCAAGAGGGACCAAAACATCAGCCAGAAAGCATAGGAACTGAGAAATGGTCAGTGGTCACCACCTGCAGAACCACTCCTTTATTGGGGATGTCTTGCTAATTGTCTTTAATTTCCACCAGTTGTCTATTCCATTTGCACAACAGCGTGTAAAATTGATTGTCAGTTTGATTTTACAGAAGTGTGAATGACTTCTAGTTACATTGTTTAAATATAACCTTTATTTTTTCTTCTTTTGGCTGAACAAAAGAAATGCATACAGGTTATGACTACCTGAGGGCGAGGGCAAAAAAAAAAAAGCCAGTTAAAATTTGTGGGTAAACTCCTTTAAGGCTAAAGTACACTCACTCCCCCACCCAAAAAAAAAAAAAAAACACAAGCTTGTTTTGATTCCCGAACTGCCCCTGCAAATGCCAAATTCAAATGTTTAGTTTTAAATTTGTGGCAAACACACAG
>JAUMHI010000070.1:6588572-6618373 GCA_032359435.1 Enteromius unitaeniatus | reverse complement strand
AGTTACATTGTTTAAATATAACCTTTATTTTTTCTTCTTTTGGCTGAACAAAAGAAATTCATACAGGTTATGACTACCTGAGGGCAAAAAAAAAACAAAAAAAAAAAAACACAAGCTTGTTTTGATTCCAGAACTGCCCCTGCAAATGCCAAATTCAATGTTTAGTTTTAAATTTGTGGCAAACACACAGTTAAACGTAACATACTAAAGTAATTGTTGATGTGATACTCACCTCAAGGAAGAAAGTGTGGAAGTGGCAAACATTAAAAAGCATGGTTAATAGGAAAATTAAAAAAAAAAAAAAAAAAAGTTGAACTTCAGATAAAATTTATTGCTCAACCAGGTCAAAAAGTCTTTGGGTGGTAAGCAGTACTTTGCAAGCAAATGAGTAGCAGTTACAACAGTGTTCCTTTAGTATAGACCAGGTACAGTGAGTAGGAATTTTCTAAGAAAACGCACAAATGTAGCACAGATCACATACATAGAAGCGGTGAAAAGCAGGGAAATTGATAAACAACAAAACAGTGCAGTACAGACAACCTTCTCCCATACACATCCGATCTAGAGCAGTGCCTTGCATATATACAAATTCATGAAGCTCAAGAGAAAATCTTGTCCTGACTAAAAAAAAAAAAAAAAATTAAAAAAAAAGTAACTGGAAGAGCAAAGGATCACGATATTAAATACTCTGGAAAAAGGTACAATGTTATAAAAATAGATCTTGGTATAAAACATGCTGGGGTTTAAAAAAAGCCAAACAATCTTGAGACACGTCTCATTTGGCCCCCAACTGGCAACCCATGACATCACTGCCTAAAAATTATCAGTTAACAGTTTGTTGCAAAAAATTAAAATATTTACAAAACTCAGTGGATGGCCAGGCTGTGGAGCCGAACCAGAATATACATTATCAGCCAGGCTCACAGCAAAGTCATTCCTTTTGTTGTCCACTGGGTGGCACTAGGCATGGATGCAATTTGAGTAGGGCTGCCTTCTTTGTCAGGCACATTGCTGCCATCACGGGCTTGCATGTAGCTAGCAGGGCTGGGGAACTCGTAGTGCGTCACAGCTGGGGGCAGAGGCCAGTTTCCCAGGGCTCTTGTAGCGGCCTGGGTAGGAGAGCGTGGCTGAGGGTAGCTGGGGTAGAAGGGCGTTTGTGGAGGACTCCTCTTGAACACAGGCTCTCTCACCTGTGGGTTGCTGTAGGGGTCTTGGGTCGCTCGAGGGGTTTCAGTCTGAAACTAAGAGAGTGGTTGTTAGAATGTGCTTTTTACTGTACACGCGCCACAAACATCCTCAAACGTGGGTCATTTGTATCATCGTGCCTTTAAGACATTAACCAAACTACTGAAATGCCTCCTTTGTAGATGATAACTTGCTCTACGTCCACATTGATCAGTTCTGCTACTATCAAAACAGAACAAGTAACAATGTAGACAATTACAAAGACTTTTTGGGAAGATATGTATAAGTTTAGCAGCCTTCAGTGTCACATGACCAATAATTTTAATACGGTGATCAGGTGCTCAACATCTCAACATTGAAAAAGCAATATTAAAATGTATTATTTAATATGCATTATGCATTTATTTTTTAATTCATTAATGAATGAACAGGTTAAAATATGCAGGCTTCCAAGTTTATCATATTTGATTTACTAGGGCTTGGAAAAAGCCCAAGTTGTCTGAACTGTAGTCTATGGTACATACTGTTGCCATTCAGAATACCTAGCTGTATTTTTGTACTGCAAGCTCTCACAAAAAGCTATTGTCACACCCTTAAAAACAACAAACACCATGCTATTAAAAAATAAATAAAGATTTCAGTTTTATAGAAGAACATACAGATTTGGAATGACAAGGTTTGACATGAAACTAGACTCACCTGAGAGTGAGGAGCTGGTGTGCTGGCATTCACGACATACCTCTCAGTCATCCAACTACTGTCTCTCTGATGCCTCTTGAGTTTCATCCTACGGTTTTGAAACCACGTTTTAACCTGCAGAAAGAAATTTGTTCATTATGACAGTCAACAAAAATAAGTTCAACGTTCTCTTTATAGATCACAAACCTGTTTGTATGTTAGACCCGTTGCGCCAGCAAGCGTCTTCATCTCTGCGGGTGTGAGGTACCTTTGGATATTGAACCGGTGGATCAAAGCATTCATCTGCTCTTCAGAAAAGGCAGCCCGTGTCTTGCGGGTCTGGGTTGGAGGTCGGGCTGGAGATGTGGTCGATGCAGGCAGCGGAGGCAAGGCTTCGACCCCCAGATTCAGACTCAATACCTCCTCTTTCGCTGCCGAGATGGAGTTTGAGATCTGCTCTGCACTGTCAGGACTGCCACTGTCCGTCTCATAGTCCCGATCTCCCCATGACTGAAGATTGAGATTGGTCAGAGCAGCCCCCTCACGACTGCTGCTCGAGCTCCAGGAATCTACTCAAACCAGAGGAATGAATTACATTTGTAACCATTTTATGAAATATTAAGATATTAAAACTTAAAAAAAAAAAGTTACTGGTTCCCTTTAAAAAGGTGATTATAAACCAGAAGCCCTCACTACTACTACTAGCCTATTACAAAAAAGCTTCAATAAAAAACAAAAAAACCACACACAGGTTAATACTGTAAATCATAAGTACCTCCATGGCTGGCGATCACTGGATATTACCATACATTAATTGGCGAGAGTTTGGGGTCAGAGTAGGGTTACCTGGCGTATGGGCCTCTGAATCACTGGGTGTATCGCTGCCGGCCTGCTCAGCGTCTTTCGGCTTCGGGTCGGGCTCAGTTTTACTATAGGAGAGGAAAAGCCGCCCGTTCTGCGCGTGGCTCGGATAGTGACCGTAGGCGCTGGCGCTGCCGTTCTCTGGGCTCCAGGGCGGCGACTGCTGTGCGGTTTGCGCGGAGTAATAAGTCGCGGTGACCCCGCCGGAGTGCGTGTACGTGGCCTCAGCCCAGTTCAGATTCGGGTGGCCGTGCTCAGACACTTGCGGGTATACGAGCCCGTATGCATAAGCATGATAAGACGGGTTGAAGTTGTAACTTACTGGCATCTTCCAATCCGCCATTCCGTCGTCAGATGAACGCAGAGCAGAAAGCAAATGTGCGGAGTTGGACCAATTTATGTCCTAATTACCAACCCTCTGCTACAAAATCCTTCTCAACTACCCTCGAAAACGGATGATTGTAACAGCTCTCCACCTCATAGTACCACAAACATACCCCTTAACATGACCTGATGAAGACGCGTGGAGAAGCTGATTTATAAAGCCAGGTGAGCAGGAGTGGGCGGGGCGGAACTGCGACGAGATACTCGGACCAATCAGGTGTAAGTTCTGAGAGGCGGCAGCCACACCCACATTACACATTTACATGAATTTATAGCTATTATAATTACTTATATTCATGTAGCGTTTTACATTTAAACTACACTACTTTTTTCCCTATACATATTAACTATTAATTACAATTAATATTAATTACAAATTATTCTGGAAATATATACACACACACACACACACATATATATATATATATATATATATATATATATATACACACATATATATAATGTAGCCTGCTATTTTAAGGAATTAAGCTACAATTACAATTAAATGTTTGCTTTTTATATTTTAACAGTTTTTAACGTTTATTTAGCCTATTTCTGTTGTAACAAAACAAATAAACATATGTGCCCAACAAGTTTTTTTATTTATTTAACCCATGATTTTTTGATAATGCACCTGGTTTTGGTATTTGTTTCAGCATTTCAATCCTATATCTCTCTAATCTATTGTCTGTTTTAAATGTTTACCACAGTTTCTTTGAGATGAATTGCAAACTCATAGTCATTTCTTTAGATTAGCACGACTAATCCTACAAAAGCAAGAAAAAGCCTTGTATGAACAAGTTAGAACCCGATAAGTGTGATAATCTAAAGCTTTCAACTTTGAAAATGTTTGTGGGGTATGGGATGCATCACAGCTGAGCATTTACTGGTAGGACTGTTTGAATGCCTTAAACAGGTTTACCTTAAATTACCACATGAATAGCTGTGTTTGTAGTCCACCCTGCCTGTTGCATTAGAATGGAAATATTGTTGTATGAGGTGAAAATATGTGATGATCATGGAGTACTTGCAGAGACCACAGATTTGTTTATATGGGACAGATGTGTGAATGAATTGGTGGCAGCAATGCATCTGCCGTTTTTGTTGAACTAAATTAGACAAAACAAGAAGCTTTGTAAACTTTAAATACAAAATGTATACACAATATATATATATACACTCATATATATGAGTTTGCAATTCGTCTGAAAGAAACTGTGGTAAACATTTAAAACAGACAATAGATTAGAGAGATATAGGATTTAGATGCTGAAACAAATACCAAAATGGGGTGCATTATCCAAAAATCATGGGTTAAACAAAACTTGTTGGGCACATATGTGGGCACATAATTTGTTTTAGTTTAAAAGTAAAGTTATAGGGGCAGTTTCCCGAACAGGGTTTAAGACTAGTCCTAGATTAAAATAAATGTTAAGAGCTGTCTAAACTGGAAAAGGCTTGCACTGAGATATCTTAAAATACATCATTGCCATTGTCTGGTCTTCAAATGTTCACAGATAATGCATTTTTGTAAGACATGTTTCAAAAAATTCTTAAATGTCCTAAATTATCAAAGGTCTGGTTCTGGCTTAATCTAATCCCCATCCGGGAAACCGGCCCATAAAGTTTAAAAGTTAAACTTTTAAACTTTTTACAGAATAATAATAATCTATCTATCTATCTATCTATCTATCTATCTATCTATCTATCTATCTATCGTGGCTTTAATAAATTTAATCATTACATTATTGGCTTTTTAAATTCACAAGCAGGTTAACTTGACTAATCTTTTTATTGTTTAACGCAAATAGAAGCATCGTTGTTCAGCTTGTTTTTCTTTAGTGCAGTTTTACTTTGCATTAATGGTGACAGATGTTTGTCATCTGCAGAGCATCTCTTTTTAATAGAGATTCAAATGCAAATAGCCCATTAGCAGTTAATATACCAGCAAGCATCTGCCTCAACACGATCCACTTCAAAACAAACAGAAACGAAATACGAACAACTTTAAAGACTTTACTCACACAGCACAAACACTTTCATAAGCTATATATCTTTTATGTGTCTTCCTAGGCTTGTGCACGGTGACTTTGGACCTCCATAACCACAGCTGGCGCTGTTGTGCTCATATCTTCTTTCTCCACCACATGTTTTTTTTTTATTGGGCTGTGGTCCCTTTAACATTCGCCTCACGCGGCGTTTTCTCCTTCTATCCCGCGTGGTAACTTTAGGAAGTCCACGCATGTGAAGAATATTTCATTCCCCTTATGACAGTTTATATATGTTAGACCGACATCGATATATTTTCATATAGTTTCATCTGATCCAAATCTGGTCTAAATCCTGTCAGTCATCAACTTTAGTCTTTTGGCCGACTTCACGTTAGTTAATTTCATAATTGTGAATAAACAACGGTTTAAAGGTGAAAACGATGTCCGAAGAGCTCGAGAGCATCCTATCGAGGCTGACAGAGCCGGACAACGCTGTTATCCAGCAGGTAGATACTGACGTGAACCTGTCAATGTAAAGAGAAGAGTAATTAATATGTGACTTTTAATGTTCTGCTCAGTATAGCGTTATTCATGAACCATTCGTAGCATTATTTTGAATTATGTTCAATGTTTTGTCGATAATTCTACGTTGATGAATGTAATGTCTCTTATCAGGCCACAGCTGAGCTGAAACAGGCGTTTAAAGATCCAGCTATCATCCCTGCTTTATGCGCAGTTATGACTGGATCCCAGAACCCACAAGTAAGGTTACTGACATGAATTTTAGCCTTTATGTTCGTTCCCATAGTGCTATTTATTCAAAGCCTATAATTCTTGCTTCAGGTCCGTCAGTCAGCTGCAGTGATGCTGAGAATGAGAGTCAGAAAACACTGGAAGAAAATCAGTCCAGACCATAGAGAAAGGTTTGTTACGTTTGACTTAAATAAAGCACGTTTTAATCTACTTTTTTGCTGTACGTTTTCTGATATTGTTTTCAACTCCGCTCCCTCAGTCTGAAGGCAGTGGTGCTGCAGGCTCTACAGAATGAAACTGAGTAAGTCTGACTGTACATGTGGTACAGTGATAACGTAATAATAACATAAACCATAAAGATTATTTACATTTGCACTGTACTCTAAATATAGAATATATATGGTAAAAAAAAAGGAAAAACATGTGGTAACCCGTGGCATAGGGTATGCATTTTGCTTCAGGTTTTAAGCATTTTTCTTTTATGCCATTTCTTAGACACACAGTTCGTCACTCTCTCTCTCAACTGAGCGCTGTCCTGGTGAAGCATGAGACCCCAGACCGCTGGCCTGCTCTTCTGGCCCTGTTAAACCAGTCTACTAAAAGCAATAACCCACAGGATAGACAGGTAACCCTGGTTAACTTGTTTACGGAAATGTCTCAGGCACTACCATGTAATCACATCATTACCGTATTCATAAATCATGGTTTTTATATGGTAGTATTTCTATATACCATACTGCCATAGAAAAAACGTAATAAAAAAAAAATATTAAAAGTAAAAAAATGTTTTTACAATTACTTAGTGACCAAAAAGACTAATAATATTTATTAATCATTTATTTAATTCTAGTTAAATTTATCTACATTACTATTTATTATTTAAAAAATGAATAAATTTGTGGTATATATATATATATATATATATATATATATATATATTTACTTTTGTAAATATAATGTTTAAGTATGGCATATTTTATATGTGTTAATGTTTATAGCTATTTATTATTATTATTATTCATATTATTATTAGAAAAAAATATTAATTTAAAGAGTGAATAAATTTAAAGTGCAGAAAATAACTTTTTATTTGCTGTCAAATGATTAATCTTGTTTAATCGCATCCAAAATAAAAGTTTGTTTACATAATGTGTGTGTGTACTGTGTATATTTATTATGCATGTATAAAGACAGACACACAGCATATATTTAGAAAATATTTACGTGTACTTGCAAGTATATATTCATATAAACTAAATGGCATATATGTATTATATCATATATAAATATTTGAGATATAAATGTAGCATATACATTAAATGTACATCTAAAATATATACATTCATGTGTGTGTATTTATATATACATAATATATATACACAGTTGAAACAAACATGTATACAAAACCTTTTTTGGGATGTGATTAATCACAATAGATTGTTTGACAGCACCATTAATCACTGTGTGTTCTACTCATATCTACTTTGAACTCCGTTCAGGTAGGTCTTTTATTGCTTAGCAAAGTGGTTGGATCAAACCCAGAGCCCTTTAAGCCCCACTACAAGCAACTTCTCCAACTGTTCGGGACGGTTCTCCAGGATCTAAACAATCCCACTGCTCTCTACTACTGCATCCTCACTCTTACTTCCATCACGGCCTATACCGGCACAGAGGAGATGGTTTGTTCTGCTTCTTTTGACTGCTGTAATTGGCCCTTGGAAAAAAAAATTCCAAAGCCACCATGCTCAAATAGTTGTTTTTCTCTCTTTCAGAACCTCATGCGATCTCTGATCCCCAAACTACTCAATGCTCTTAAACACCTCATTCAGGCAGACCAGGTGAGGGCACTTTGATACAGGCTTGCTGTGTTCTTATGCTAATGCTCCAGTCACTGTTTTCTTTATGTTCCTCAATGATGTGCTAAGCACAGTGAGAGTTGCATCGCTTGATTGATCTATTTGCTTGGATGAGTCTTTATGACTTAAGTGGCTCAATGGCTTTGGCCATCTTTCCATCTCATAAGTTCTAATGTGTGGTTTTTGTTCTTTCAAGGACCAAGCCAGTGAGGCGATGGAAGTTTTTGATGAGCTGATGGAAAGTGAGGTGTCCATTGTTGTCCCTCACATTGCTGAGATCGTCCGTTTTTGCCTGGAGGTTTGTCTCAACATCTTAATAGTCATTTTGTTGATTGAGTTATTGTGCAATAAGATTTACTTTGCTGTTTCTAGATCAGTGCTGACGTCTCCCTTAGCGATTCTCTGCGTGTAAAGGCTCTGTCATGTATCGCTGTTCTCATCAGACTTAAAAACAAGGTATACATTTTTTACATTTGCTCTTCCTAATGAATTGCAAAACTGTATTAATGAAATATGCGTATTAATATGTAAAACATTTGATTAGGTAAATGATATGATTTCACCTTTTGTTTTATCTGCTTTTCATTTTATTTTATTTTTTTTCCATTTTAAAAACCCATGTGTGCCTGTAAGAAATCACTATAATTCTCCAATTCAGTTAATTTTAATTCTAAAATATATACATGCATGTGTGTGCATTTATATATGCATACATTAATTGTAAATAAAGTTTTGTAATTTTTGTAAAATAAATGATAAATGAATGTTTAATAGCTATTTAAAAATTTATACATTTAATACAATATAATATAATACATGACATGATTGTATTGTGTAAAAACTACTGAATAAGAAATAAAAAAGGGTATTAAAAGTTTTTATCTTCTGGGGTTTTTTTTGTCAGAATTATAAGATATAAACTTGCAATAGGGAGATATAAAGTCAAATTTTTGTATCTTCTAAAGGCTGTATTAAAGCAGAAACTCCTACAGCCGATCCTGCAGGTAGTGTTTCCAATCTTAAGTGCAGCGCCCCCTCCTGGAGAAGAGGACCCAGAGGATGAGGAAAACGACACTGATGATGACAGTGAGAATCCCAAACACTTTGCTGTTCAGGTTTGTCGCCTTGCATGCTTTATTTCTTTCACTCATTCTCCCTGTACCTAGCTCACCCTCTCTCAATCCAATATATGATGTATGTGTTCCCCTGCAGGTCATCGACACCATGGCTCTTCATATGCCACCTGAAAAGCTCTTCAACCAGCTGGTCAGTAAGCAAAAACACACATTAAAATAGACTTAAACATTTCAGCGGCCCAGTGATATTTACATATCAAGTTTTTGGATCTTGCAGTTGCCTTTGACTCAGGCTTGTTTGTCGAGCGAGAACCCATATGAGCGTAAGGGAGGTCTCATGTGTATGGCTGTGCTAGCCGAGGGCTGTGCAGATCACATCCGCACCAAGTAGGCTTTGCTCTACACTTTCCAAACACATGAACAAAATAGCCTGTACAATGCTTTATCTTTGTGTATGTGTGTTTTAGGATGTTGTCATCCATGCTTCAGACAGTGTGTCGCAGTCTGTCGGACAATAACCAGGTGGTCCGTAGTGCTGCGCTCTTTGCCCTCGGACAGTTTTCTGAACACCTACAGGTCAGACTGAAATGTCAAGATTTTTGATATTTTTAGTATTTTGTGCCTCTTATGATTGTTTATTAGCTTAATTTGAGTTTAAAATGGGATGATTTGTCTCTTATAGCCAGATGTCAGTAAATTCCATGCTGAGCTGATGCCATTGTTGCATGGATACTTGTCAGCGGTGAATCAGACCAAAATCGGACACATGACAAAGGCCTTCTACGCCTTGGAGAATTTCTTAGAGAATTTAGGTTAGAATGCAGACACAGTACTATATATATATATATATATATATATAAAATATATATAATAGGATTCATGTATTTTTTTTATTAAGCATTTAATAATATTTATTTATTTTATACTATTATATTTTATATTTTATTTATTTAACTACTACTTTTAACTTTTCCAGGGTTATTTTATAAATTTTTGTTGAATTACTGAAATAATTAGAATTAAAACAACTAACCTAAGCAAAACTTGAAACTTATTTTTCAAGTATATATATATATATATATAAATGAATAAAACAAAAAACAAACTATAAAAGTGTTTTGTGTGTATGATAGTAAAATAACACACCACTCTTCTCCTCATTAGGTCCAGAAATTGAGCCCTATCTTCCCACTCTAATGGAAACCATGTTGTCAGCCCTCAGCAATGCAGAAAACCTTAAGCTCAAAGAGCTTGCTGTCAGTGCAATCGGAGCAATCGGTAACATCCTCCTTTCATTAACACAGGATTTTGTAATGTTAGAATTATGCTCAGACGTACAAGTCTCTCTTTGTCAGCTAACGCAGCCAAGGAGATGCTAGTGCCTTACTTCCCTCCAATAATTGAGAGTCTGAAGGGATTCCTGACAGACACAAGAGAGGAGATGAGGACTCTGCAGACGCAGGCACTAGGTAAAAACAATGATCTGACATTTTCCACTCATCATGCATATATGGAGGCATATAGCCTAGTTAAATCTCATAAATTGTCTTTCTCTGTACTTCTATCGTAGACACACTTTCTGTGTTGGCCCGTACTGTTGGGAAGGAAGTGTTTAGTCCATTGGCAGCAGAGTGTGTTCAGTTGGGCTTGAACCTCACTGATGCAGTGGATGATCCAGACCTGCGGCGCTGCACGTATGACATTTTTAGATATACATAGACACATATGCAGGGATGATGTAAACCGGAAGAAGACTAAATAGTTAGGAAAGTGTAATGGAAATACCGTAACATTTAATTTGTGTGCTGTATGAATTGGAAGATCTGTGTTTCAGTTAAGAGCACATGCATGTTTTATGGATCAACCTCTACATTTTATTTTATTCTATTTTATTTCCTCAAGTTTTTGTTTTTAATTTTGTTTTATTTACTTATTTATTTTATTTGTTTTATATTTTTATTTTGGTTTTATTTGTTTATTTGTTTTAAAGCATGGCAGGAGTTTAAATAATGATTGTTGTCAGATTAATATGCACAATCATGTTTAACCAAACAAAAAGCATTTATTTATTTGCTTATTTATTTATAGTTTATTTTTGTTTTTATTTATTTGTTTGTTTTTATTTTTATTTAGTTTTTATTAAAATTTTCCATTGTTGTCAGATTAGTATGCATGATGGACCACACAAAATTATTATTTACTTATGTTTTTACTTGCTTGCTTATAGCTATTTTTTATTTGTGTTTATTTTATGTTTTAATGTAGTTTTTATTTAAGCGTGATCTGAGTTTAAAATATGTTTGCTGATAGATTACTATCATTATTACTATTTTAATTTATTCGTTCATTAATTCATTTATTGCTGTATGCTATAATATAATAATATGCTATTATATAACTGTTTATAACTAAATATAACTTTATTGAAAGCTTAATAAACTAGACATTTTGGTCTTTCCCTATTAAAATCTTACTTGCATACTGATGCATGAATATTAAATATTGAGGCTAAATTTGAAGCATTTTGCATTCCATTCTCATTCCAGGTATAGCTTATTCTCTGCTGTATCTGATGTGAGTCCTGACTCTCTGGCCCCTTACCTCACTCCTATCACCACGGTGATGCTGCTGGCACTCAGATCCACAGAGGGTGTGACGGTCAGTGAGGACTTTTCTATTTGATCATCTGGACACTATCAAACATTGCTAATATTATAACATTCTTGTCTACTTCACAGGCTCATTTAGATGAAGATAAACAGTTTGTGCTCCTAGATGATGATGATGCTGATGATGAGGGTGAAGAGGGCGATGCTGATTTGGAAGAAGAGTCTGAGGCTGAGGTTGATGATAGAGATGTTGCAGGGTATGTCTCTGTCTCTCTCTTTCATCCTGTTTCTTTAGTTTTCTCTTATGTAAGAGCACTAATCAGAATTCTGTTCGTTCTCTCAGATTTAGTGTGGAAAATGCTTACATAGATGAGAAAGAAGATGCTTGTGACGCTTTGGGTGAAATCGCCTTCAACACAGGGTAATGAGGCATGTTTTATCTATTGCACAGATGTTCATGTATTAGAGGCTTTTGTTAGGTATAGATACGCTACTGTGCAAAAGTCTGGAGTCTGTCTGGTTTTTGCATTTAAAAAAAAAAAAAAAAAGATTTTATAAAATAAATTAATACTGTTATTAAGCAAGGATACATTATAGAGTTATTTGAAATCTTGCAGACCCTAAACTTTTGAACAGTGATGTAATGCTCAGTCAAAGACAGCATTCAATTTAAACTCAATTTAAACTTTTTAATTTTAAACTTTGTGGCAAAACACACAGTCTTTAAACTCTAGCTGATTTATGTCTAATTGATCTCTCTCAGAGTGGCATTCCAGCCTTTCCTGGAGTCCAGTTTCCAGCAGGTGTATGAGCTGCATGATGTGAGTAACTGGTTCTGTCTGTGGTTTTGTGTGTGATGCTGATGTGTTACTGATGATTGTGCTCTTTTGTGAATGGGCATCCGTCAGTTCCCACATGAGGATGTGAGGAGAGCTGTCTTTGGTGCGATGGGCCAGTTCTGCAGATCTCAGCACAAAGTGTGGAAGGAAAACCCAACAGAGGCTAACCACCAGGGTACATTCACACCAACTGTACACAATAGGTCAGGGTGGTATGACAGCATAGCGTTTGATAGTAGCAACGTGTCAGCTATTAGAGAATCTGCTGTGCTGTTCATCCCTTAGTGCAGTCACTGTTGCATGTGCAGGTTTGCAGTATTAACACCTCAGCTGATTTTTAACCGTCAAATTTCAAGATTCTTTTTATAGGTCATTTTTGGTTCTTCTAAACAATCCGTAGAGATTAGAAATTAAGAATCAATGAATCAAATAAGTGTTAATGTTATTACCACAAAAAGTTGACCTTGAAGTCTGATGATACACGGGGCAACTTTTTGAGCAATGTTGCCATCAAAGGGCGACCAGGTGAGACCCAGGGCCCATGATCTCTTTAATATTTCATGACTATTTAAAGAAATTTGAGTACTGGTATTTTCAAATTGAGCTTTGTGGGTTTTTTTTTGTTTTTTTTTCTTATATGAATTTGCTTTATGTTGTGTTTGGATACATTTATGTCGTCTATTAGAATTACATTTTATTGCTGACAAGTAATGTATAGAAAACAAATACAGATTACCATTTTTTCATTGAAAAATCTATTTATTTATTTTTTCAAATAATTCAGATATATTTAACATTTATCATTGGAATGAAATAAATCAATGTTTAACGTGTCAATCAAATTCTAAAAAAGTGATGTATTTGCATAACCATGTAGTTTAATTTATGAAACATTTAGCAGTTGAATTTAATAGCTATTTTGTGATAAATATATTGTTATCATTATAGGCTTTGCTCAAAACACCCACCTCTATTACATATCTACATCTCTGGGATTTTTCATTTGCACTCTTTTATATTCCCCTCACACTCTCTGCTTCCTTTTATCTACTCTGTCTCATTATTGATGTCTCCCAGAAAGAATTAAGATGAGCTTCATTTGACAAAAAGATTAACTTTTAACTCTGTCTTCATTGAGGCAGAGTGCCCCACAGCCCTGTCAGTCATTCATTCATTCACTCCCTGTCGTTTCCTTTCCACCCACTTCTTTAGTTGAATCAGGTGCAATCAGTGTGAAGGTTGAAGGATTTGTGTTTTTTAATTACCCTGAATTCTTTGATCAACCCTTGCATATATCTTTATATCTCTCCAGCTCTGCATAAGCTGTTGCAGGTGGTTTTGCCTTGTTTTCTGGAGGCAGTGAGACAGGACAGAGAGAGACAGGTGGTGATGTCCATACTGGAGTCCATGAATGCTGTCATCAAATCCTGCCAGGGGGAGGCACTGCAGGCTCCAGGGATACTGGCAGAAATAAGTAACACCATCAAAGATGTACTGAAGAAAAAGGTCAGGGTTGTATTCATTAGTATCAAGCCCTAAAATTAAGCTAATAAAACATAATAAAAGTTGTAAATTCCTTGTGAAGGTTTTGACTGAACCAGCTGCGATAACTTTTTAATAAATGCTATTAAATAAATTGAAATCATATAATGTTGTGAGAACCAAAAAAGAATAAGGGGATGTAAAAGGGTGTAATAATAATAATAATAATAATAATAATAATAAAAAATTATAATTAATCAAAAATGAAAATTCTGTAATTTACTAGGTTTTTACAAACCTACAGTTTTATGCAAAAGTTTGGGCACCCCTTGCAGAATCTAAAAGCAGTACTATATGGGAGGAAAAAAAATTCAACAAAATAAGAAAACTTATTAAAGATGGATAACAAAGTCATACAGTCACTGCTAGAAAGGGTTCAAATATGCAAAAGATGCTGGAAAACTGAAGAATCTGCAGGACCTAGTGGATTTTTCTAAAGAACAGTGCTCCGTTAAACTGCCACAAAATGAAAAAGCAGTCATATTTCTTCCAGGTAACCGCACACAGTATTATTACACATACTTTTGAGGGGGGTTATTTTAATAATTTTTGTGGGCTATATGTAAGCATCTTTTGTGTTAAATATCTTCCTCAGGAAGACACAACTAACAAACAAAACAAAATGCCATTTTGTATAATCTATTTTATTTTGTTAACATTTTTCACAGATTCTGCAAGGGGCGCCCAAACTTTTGCATAAAACTGTATGTTGTTAAAATTCTGTTCAACACAATAGAAGGTATTTCAAAAATGTTGTTTTTTTCCTTACAATAGAAGTCAGTAGGGTCCATCAATTGTTTGGTTACCCATATTCATCAAAATATTATCTTTTGTGTTTAACAGAAGATAAACTCCTATAGCTTTCCAGGGTGTTAGTAATGACAGAGTTTTCATTTATGGATGAACTCTTTAAAGACTGCATACAATTATCCTTTGAAAATCCTATTAAGCCAAGCACAAGGCTTACACTGTGTCAAGAAAATTGGTATTAAATAATCAAATGCATTCAGGCAGCAGCTTATTCTCACTTCTTCAAGGTGTTACGTAAGTCTGCAGTCAGGGGGTGGATGGACATTTCTTATGCTTGTGATCTTATTTTCTCTCTCTGTCTCGCTCAGACCGTGTGTCAGGATGTAGGTGGGGATGAAGGAGATGATGACGAGCAGCAGGTGTTTAAGATGATTTCACAGTTTTTATGATTTAGTCACAGTTCGCTGTCAGCAATGACACAATTAAACTAAAAAGACTGTGACTGATTGGAATAACTGAGCATTTGTGTCTCAGGCGGAGTATGATGCCATGCTGCAGGAGTTTGCCGGGGAAGGGATTCCTGTTTTAGCCTCGGCTGTACCAGCTGAAACTTTCTACCCTCACCTCAATGACTTGCTGCCCCTCATCATGAGCAAAGCTGTGAGTCTCTCATTCACAGATGACTGATGAAGGATGTGCTTTAACAAACAGATCAAGAGAATTAACACCGGTTTCACACTGCACGCGTCAGCAGAGCGTAAGCAGCGCCTGAGCGGCGTGTAAGCCATGCAAATTTTGGCGTATTTTGCCATGCAAAGGAAGGCTTGCGTGCAGATGCATAGTTAGGAATAATTAGGAAATATTTCCAACAAAAGAGTGTATTTGGATTGAATAAATGAATTGAAAAACTAATCTTAAAGCTAACAAATGCCTCTAGTTTTATTCATTTAACAGACCTTTGAAGTTCAAAAGAAAGAAAATTCCTGTAAATTGTGTTTTTGTGCAGTTTATTTTTGCGTATGGTGAGCGTGAAACACGAAATACATCAATTACACGATTTTCTGGTAAAATCTGTTACTATTCATGTTAATCGGGTCAGTTTAGATCAAGAACAAGGCACTGTCACTTTAATTCAGCGTCAGCAAAAATAGACTCGGCGCTGAAACTATCGCGGCACTGGCGCTTCTGCTCCTGCTACGCGCTGCTCCTGCGTACTGTGAAAAAAATACACGCTGCTCACCCCTGTTGACGAGTGCAGTGTGAAACCGGCTTAATAACTATTTTTTCACACAGCTTTCATATTAGAAGTGCTTTCTAACCTAAAAAGGAAAACAACACAGTCATGCTTTAATGCTAAAAGAAAACTATTACTGTACAAGAAAAGTTGTAATATCACACAATTTTAAACAATTATCTATTTTAATATATTTTGATATTTTAATATATATTAAAATAATTTTTGTGATTTGCAAAGCTGAATTATCAGCAGTCTAGCGTTCATTGTCACATGCATGGTTCATTCTTCAAAAATCATTTTAATGTTTTAGGCTAGCTGTTGCTCAAGAAACATGTATTATAATCAATGTTGAAAACTGCTTTAATGCTTAATATTTTAGTAGATTCTTTTTTTTCAGTATTTTCTTTTATTAAATAGAAAGTTCGAAAGAACAGCGTTCAGTTTGACATAGAAATATTTTATAACATTACTCTACTGTTTTGTAGAAACCCTCGTGCACAGAGGCAGACCGCTCCTTCTCCATTGGGACGATTGGAGAAACCCTGCACTCATTGGTGGGTGTGGCTGGAGGCCAGGCGGTTGCTAGCCGGCTGTCAAACCGGCTGCTGCCAGTGCTTGTGGCCGGAGTGAAGGACAGTGATGCAGAGGTGCGCAATAACAGTGTGTTTGCTCTGGGAGCTCTAGCACAGGCTGCTGGACCCATCGTTGCCTCGTATCCTTTATAGATTCCTATGTGTCTGTGAACCTGTTCTCTGATCTCCTTTACCCTGTGAACCTTAACCCCTGTACTTCAGTGATTACCCAATGATGCTCTCCCTGTTCTCCAACCTACTTTCTAAAGAATCTGACCTAAGAGTGATTGACAACCTCTGTGCTGCCCTGTGCAGGATGATCTTGAGCCATGTCGAGGGGGTCCCACTTGAGCAGGTTACTTATATCTTCATCTTTTTTTTTTTTTTTCCTCTACGACACATTTTGAAAAATGTAACCAGTGGATACTCTGCAGTGAATGGGTGCCATCAGAGGGAGAGTCCAAACAGCTGATAGAAGTATCACAATACTTCTATCACAATAATGCACAAGTAGTTCACATATTATCATAGATTAAAGACTATTTTCAATTGTTAATTTAGCTGTGTATTTCTTTCCTAATTCAGACAAAATGACTTTGACTGGAGCGAGCAATATTGTGAATAGAGCACTTGTTTTTCCACTTCACATGACATTAACTATAAAATGTTTTTATCAGCTGTTTGAACCCTCATTCTAACGGCACCCGTTCACTGCTGAGGATCCTTTGGTGAACATGTGATGTAATGAAGAAACAATAATTCTTAAACGACCTAAGAGTGATTACATGTTCAGCAAATAAAAAATTGTCATCGTTTTTGCAGTCATCTCTTGGATGTTAAAGCACGTACAGGTACTTGTGTAAGAGCATGTCATGCAAATTTTCCTCTAAAGTTGACATTTTAAAACTTGCCTGGAAGACTGAGGTGAATTTCTGGTAATTCGCGTCACAAAATCACCTCTGTTCGTACCTTTTCACTGGCTTAGCATGCGATCTACTCAAGCGAATACTTACATTTGCATTTGGTGTGAACACACCATTACAGTATTAAACAATGCTTTTAATCAGACTTCAACTTAATATTATTAGTTTTTAAAATTATATACAACTTAATATTAGTAGTTAATATTATAGAGCAGTTCTTTAGTATTTAATATCTACACTATTTAATGTACTCTATTTATTAACAATGGTTAATATGACAAAAGTATATCAGATCATGATGCCCCCCCTTTTTTTTTCTTTCAGGTTTTTCCTGCTCTCGTGGCTTGTCTCCCTCTGAAGGAGGATATGGAGGAGAACAAAACCATCTACAGCTGCCTGACCTTCCTCTACTCAAACAACCCTGTGCTGGTACAAGCTAATTTTCACTCCCAGCATGCTCCGCTCACAGCACCTTATTGAATTGAGTCCTGTCAATGGACTGACTGTGTTTTATTTCTCACTGCAGGTTGTTAGTCATCTCAAGCCTATAATATCTGCCGCTGCTCATCTGTTGGGCACGAAACAGGTTGATAATGGTAAGAAAGTGTTCATTGTATTGGAATATTTTTTATGTTACGAATGACATATATTTATACGTATTTGTTCTGTTTAGAAACCCAAAACACCCTGCTCGTGCTGCTCAGAGGTCTAGCTCAGCATCACACCAAGGAATTTGAGAGTGCAGTAATGTCACTTCCAGATGAACAGAGGAACAAAATGACTGCAGCTGTCACTCAATCATAACACCCAAGTATTCCTTTCACAAGGCCTTCCACTCTTGTGAAAGCCAGCCAAATTGAAAATAGATTTTTTATTATATTAGAAATGGGCTTTTTCAGTTAGCGGAGTGTGCTCTCACTGGCGTACTCGGCTTTCTGTACTGCAGCAGAGACGTTGAGACGTATTTCCTTAATTTATTCACTTACGCTTCTTGTTACTTTTACTTTGTTTTAGTGAGTTGTCTTTTCTCATTTATTATTTTTCTGTATGTCTCAATGAATCTTCTGCCATCCCCATCTGTATCGAATATTTCATGAAATTCTGGCTCGATATTTGAGTGTGAAGCTTTGAATTGTTCTTGCAGTGAACAAAATATATTTCTATGAATTGTTCATCGTCGTTGCTGTATTTCTGATAAGAGTGTTTTCTCAAAAGGCATAAATATGCTTAACTTATCCAGAATTAGTTCCAGAATTATCCACAGTGTTTCTGAAAAAGCACGTTTTTATTATTATAGAAAAGTGCAGATTATAAGTACAGGGTTTATTCTTTTAACTGTTCATTGCATCAGTAATGCATCTTTTTATGCATTAGCAAATTAAACCATGAAAAATCAACTAACGTTCAGAGGTTCGGGGTCTGTAATATTTTTAAGGTTTAAAGGCTGCATTTATTTGATCCCAAAAAAATATACATATATATATATTTAATATTAAAACTGAATTTTTTAAAATTAAATTTTGAAATGTAAATTACTCCAGTCTTCAGTGTCATATAATCTATTGTCGATCTATTTAACCCCAACTATTGAATGTTAGTTTAAGTAATACAGATTTATTTCTTATAGATACATATTTTGTGTAGGTAAAGCCGTCCCTGATTGAATTAAGGAATATTCTAAAACACAAAAAATAGCAAGAGATTAAAACCACTTTTTGCAGAGCATTACCCACAAAACTTTAGTTATACTTTCACATACAAATAAGCAAAATGTATCCTTCAATTACTGCATAGCACACAGAATTTAGACTGTTGTGCACCAGTTTGAAACGGCCAAAACCTGAAAGTGTCTTCGGTCTTCATCTGAGGTGTTAGATTGCTTCAGCCTAGCTGTCAAACATCTAGCGCTCACTCCTTGCGTGGCAACTCTCGTTTTTCTTCTGTCTTCTGCCAACTGGACTTGGACTCTGCCACTGTGTCCAAAGCCAGAGTCCTTTCCACCGGCTGGAGTTCATTTTCAGCTGTGGGGGAGGGAGGTAAACACAACAATGTTCTTTGCCATGTTTAGATAATAGGAAATGTTTTTGCATGACAAATTCTGCACACAAACCCAGAAGACTTTGATGTTGGGAAAGTGGTATGTTGATCATCAAACGCACAGGAGAGAGTGCTGAGCGTGCGAATACCAAACACACTTACTCAGCAGCCGTGAGCGTTATGTTAGCTCACCTCACTGATCCGCAGATGTCATCTGTTAGCTAACTGTCAGGAATGGAGTGTTATATTACGGCGAGCCCTGGCACTGCAGCCTAATGCGAACTGACAGACTGAACAAAATGCTGATAATATTACTTTAGCTGGACTGTAGTAATAGCAGCTGTAATTAAGTGTAGAGATGAAACACGTTTGGTTGTCTTTATGTTTACTCTTTCTTGGTTATTCAGTGTATATTTTGCAGATTTGATGTGTGCTCAAAGATTTTCAAAATTAAACTGTTACCAATCTTCATCAAAAGTTTTCTACTGTAAAATCCAGCAGACATATTTTATTGGGCTGCATATGCAAAACTTTACTGCAGTGTTATTTTAGCTTTACTTCTATACTATTTATGTATTTATTATTCATTTTAAGCTTTTTAAAAATTATTATTTTTAGAATTTCAGTTCTTTTTTGTTGTTTTTTTGTAGATTTATGCTTTAGTACTTAATTTTGAAATTTTGTTTTAAAATTGAATGGTTTTCATTTTAATTAATTATTAATTAATCATTTAATTAATTACATTTAGACTAGAAATTTAGAAAAGGTAGTTTGAATAATCATAATAATAATAATAATAATAAAAAAATAACACTAGTGCTTTCAAACAATTAATCGTGATTGATCGCATCCAAGCAATTTTGTTTACACGTGTGTATACTTTGTATATTTATTATGTGTATATATAAATACAAACACAATGTATATGCTGTTTGTATATTTAAAATTTAAATATATAATGTTTAATAATTTAAAATATAAGAATATAAATGTAAATATTTTCTAAATATATACTGTGTGTCTGTATTTCTATACACATAATAAATAAACACAGTACATCTACATATTAAACAAAAACTTTAATTTTGGATGTGATTAATCAAATCTTTTTCATTTTATTTTCCAGGTTCAAAACAAGCTGTGTTAACACAGACAATAATTTAGGCTCCTTTCTCAATTTATAAACAGTACCTTTATCTTACTAATCTAATGTGAACAAATATAATGTCTTGTACTTGCACTTTCAAAACATATTTATTTTGTATATAGATTTATGTTTTTGTTGTTTTTATTAGTTATTCTTTCGATATTGTGCGTTTTTTTTATTTCCATTTTAGTTATAGCAATTTTTTTAAAGATTGAGTTTAAGGGTTTTATTTAAAACGTTTTATTTTCAATTAACTTTTATTTTGGTTCCAATTATTATTTTCAGTTAACTTTTATTGTTTAGTTCAATTTTATATTTTATTTGTTTCTTTTTTAATTAGCTGCTATTTTTAAACAAACCTGCTTCTCTTAGCTTTTTATTGATTTCATTTATAAGCATTTAAATCAACAAAATGATAAAGCTGAATATTGTTTGCCAGTGAAATATTATCATTTTAGCTTTTCTCTGTCCCCACCTGGGCGTGTGTGTCTCCACGGGACGATGTCCACCCCGCTTTTGCAGAAGGAGCGATCGGTGTGGGACTCTGTGCTGTAGAGGACCTCCTGACACTGACGCTCTCCAGGGTGCTGCGCTTTCACACGCACCTCCAGAACGGTCACCTCCTTCTCCTTCAGCTTCCCAGACTTCCCCTTCACCCGGGTGCGCTTGGTATCCACCCACACCACCCGCTCCTTCACCGCTGATCTGGGTGCACATGGACATATCAAGACAATAAAAGGAATATACACATACAAAATGCATCTGTAAGTCTGAACTCACTCTTCGATGCCCAGGTCAGCGAGCGTGGTGTTCAAGAAGGGAAACGCCTGGTCAGGGTTAAGAACTTCGATGGGTAGGTGCACACACATGGGAACCGTCCAGTCCAGCTCGGCTCGTGCCATTTTGTCATTGGTTGAGGAGTTTAAGGGCCCGTCACCATTCACCTGTTTCTCCGGGAGCTTGGCCCCACACTGGACTTCTGGATCTCTGTCCTGGCCTGCCAGCTTGACACTATTGTCTTTAACTGGCAGCTGCTCCTCTTTGTTTTCTTTCCTGTCGTCTATAATCATTGAGTTGATTCCTTTGATTCCTCCCTGGTCGAAATGCTAACCCTGATCTCCTCAAGTTAGTTGTAGATTTTTTCAAATTTGAGATCCAGTTAAACCAGATGTAGGCAGAAGTCTTCCCAGGTTCTTCTCTCGGTTCTGTTGGATTGAGGTGGTGTGAGACACTGGGGAGCGTTCAGAAGTCCAGTGGAGATTTAAATGGTCTGTGTGTAATGTGGCGCTGACGTGTGAGGTTTATTAGTCTGTCAGAGGCTGACGAATTACAGTATGGACTGCAGTGTTGTTTATATTATTAAATCATCTTTTCCCTCTCCTATGTTAGTGTGCGCTACCTAAGTTTAGTCTGTGAACCAGCTAACTAGCTCTGTGAGGCTTGCTTAATGCCTCTTTCCCTTCGTGAAATGTTGCACCAATTTAGCTAAAAAATAAATAATAAACATGACTTGCTTACATATATAGTCACAGTACATATCTGCTATGTACATAAAAAGCAGCAGTATGTAACTAATTTAATTTTGCAACTAAATTAACTAAAATAAGTGTGAGGTTTCCTTCCAAGAAATTTGCACTAAATAGTAAATGGAGGAGTTATGATGATATTAATAATATTATCCAACTAATACATTGGGGCTTCACTTTGTTAACATTTGCGCAAACCAACTACATTTGGCATTTCCCTTCATGATCATTTATATATATATATAGTGCTATTAACTATATATATACACACACATATTATGTAAAGAAAAACTGTGTTGACATTATTGATGTTATCTAACACATGAGGTCACACATTTGTATTTTTTACATGATAATAAGAAATGATGTTGATTTGAATTATATTAACTAGACTAACACATAGGAGCCTCACTTTATTAACATCTACACAAATCAAATGACTAAATTTGTGAGGTTTCCCTTCATGAAATCATCCACCAAATATTAATAACTTATAATTATTTTAACAACATTGATAGATAGACAAGACAGATAACCAATGAGTCAACCTAAAACTAACTATCCAGCCAAACTACCCAAGCATTAAGTTTTGCACCAAATATTCCAAATGAACTCAACTAAATGTCACAGATATTTCTATGTAAAGATACCAATGTTCTTACAAAGCTTTTGACACCAAACAGGTAAGTGCTAGAGTTATGAAAAGTATTGATTCTTTAAATACATTCGAAGGACAAGAATTTTCAGCTTGCTAGTTTACTCTCTCTGGAAGAGATTTAACTCAAGTTACCCAACTACATTCTAAGCAGGTTATATTTTTCCTGTCTGACAGGTGATTACTTGAAACGAGCGATTTACTGTGTGCTTACAGTAAAGTGCCACATTTGAGCGCCTTCAGAAAACATGTCACCTCATAACTCTGCATGTTCATGGTCGTGTGGTACGAGTCTCAGTGTGGCCTCTGAACCTCTGTCCTCTCCTTCCAGTAATACAAGCCTGTTCAGGATACGCAACATTCCGGTATGCTGTGCTCACAAGGGCTACAATAGTAAATATTGCCCCAAATTTACATTTTGTGCTTTTGCGGATTATTACTTCATACCCGTTAATGTACATTCTGATTCTGTGCAGAATTGTGAGATGTAAATGTTCATATCGATACGTAGCCACATACAATATTTGTATGTAACATCTTATTGGGATTCCCTTAACCACGAGAAAGCCCGATATTAAACAATTTCTCACAGATCATCTGAAATTCCCAGCATCTGTGCTATGGGGTGGGATGGTGGTTGTCTGAGGTCGGTGTGAAGCTGTTGTTGATCGTTCATAGTTTTACCGTGACTCCTCATCTGTATGCTAGCTATTGCTTAACCATATATGTCTGTTTTGCCGAAGTCACTCCTCACATTTTGTAATCAGTGCAGCAGAAATGTTGGCATGGGTTTTACTGCATTCAGTGGACTGCTCTGGTCCTCTGTTGTTGTTGCCGGCTGGTGTTACATTTGTGATATCTGCTTCACGGCTCTAGTTTAACAGCGTGAGGTAAGTCAGGCATGAGATCATGACCTGTGTGAGACCACTGTCAACAAAGGAATTACTGCTGGTCAAGTTAATTGGTACAGAGGTCCTACACTGCCCCCTATGGACTAAAACTGATAGGGGTAATTGAATTTTTCTTCTTTATTATGGATTTTTATTTTTTTCTCAGAGTGAATGAAAACATCCAGCAAAGTTTTAAATCTGAAGGTGCACGTCTATTGAGTCGACTCTGAATCATTGAAGCAAGTCCCAAGCATGTTGCCCATCGCCCACTTGTGATTTTCCCCTTGGTCTGAATGAATATGCAAATTCATTCTTTGCCCCTAAAAACCCCACTGCTTTAAAAAAATCGTTAAAACACTGGAAGGATTTGGAAAAATTAATTGTGGAACGAATCGTTTGGGAGTTGTTGAACAAATAAGGTAAAAAAATAAATGTATATTATAAGAAAATGTTTTTTTCATCTCGCATGCTTGTTAACCCGTTGTTTGGGACACACAAAACCAAAAAACCTGTGATATAGTAATAAATGGTCTACAGGAACAAGTGACATAAATCAGTGTAGACAGTCAAGAATGAAGCCACACGATTGTTGTTTTTTTGCCACAGAAAACATACAGTAACTGTATTAAATTTTAATGTATATATTATATTGCAAATGGCATATAGACAAATTCTGTAGAACTCATTCATCATATATATTCCACAACAAAAACTTCAAAAACTCGTATGTACATCATATTACATTCTGTAAAATTCATATTTTCTTTTACATAACTTGAGAACAGCTGATTAACTTAATATAAAAAGCTAAAAAACGAACACATTAACCATCATAAAAAGTTTAAAAAAGGTTTTTGCGATTCACACTGCAGTTAAATTTAAATGCTTATTATGTTAACATAATAATAACAGTAACTGATCATTCATAATCACAAATATTACAACCATTTCTATATTTGTTATTAATACAAGACTAGAAGCTGTATATTTAAACGGACTTCTGAACTCATTCTAACAGTGTGTGTGTGCACTCAGTAAAAGTTAAAAACATTGTAACAGCTTCAACATGTTTGAATGTTTGCTCTTAGGTGTGTGTGTTCAGCGGTTCATGGTAATGGTGATGGCTCCAAACGCTTCAGTCTGACATGCACTGAACTTCAGACTGCAGAGCAGCTCTGCAGAACAAACAGATCACATGTCGCATATACACTCCGTGAAACAGTAAATGCAAACATCTACTCGGTGCAAACTAGATTACCCAGTATTTTGTAGAACAGGTGAGCTGCAGTGCTGCGCTCGGCCTCTGGGGGCAGCAGTGAGCGAAAGCAAACCTTTCCAAAGCTGTTGATCAGTCTGTAAACACAAAGCAGGACTGAAAAAAGATCTGCTTGACATCTAGAGGACACAAAGACATGGTTAGATCTTAAACTTCTCAACGAACCGGAGAAGTTCGGAAGTGGCGATGACATCCGTCTCAGGCTCTGTCTCTCCCTGCGGCAGTTCTACATGCTCCTCTAATATCACCTCCATAGAAACAGGAGCCTCTTCTATAGGAGACCTATTTACATCATTTTTATTTCACAGAATTTGACTTGAACCAGTAGTGTTCTTGTTATAATAAATGCATAAAACGACACATGTTCTGACATTCAGTCTTTAGTAACTGCTTCATTTTGTGTTTTTCTTTTAATATGTCTCACCATCTGCTGGTGGGAGTGATGAGGTCACTCTGAGACCTGTCTCCTTTAGACACATCCAGCGGCACGTCTGAACCAGCTGAACAAACACACACACACTCACAGTCATTCATTCATCCCTGATAGGTCTACAGGCTTTAGTTTGATTGACATTTTGAGCAAAGAGGCTAAAGCAAGCAGGAAGTGCTTGGACATGGTGTGTTATATCCATCCCAAAAACCTAAAATCTCAGTGATTTTATTATGAAAAAAAAAGATTTAGTATTCACCTGAGAGCTCAGACTGAGCCAGAGCAGCCGCTCCAGATTCCCTGACCACCTAAACATCCAGAAAAACACACAAAAAGGGAAGTGGGTTAAGGACTCTCTAGAGAAAGAAAAGTCCACTTTAGCATACTTTTATTAAGAGTACCTGCTACTAATAAGGTACGTTAAAAGACTACGTAAATGGAATGTTTCCAAACAGTTAAATACACAAATCAGGCGCTATTTAAATATTCTCTAATTTGCAAACATTTATGAAAGCTGGATAAAACCAGGTTTGAAATGATTCTTTCATTTTGTTCACATATTAATGGTTTTTACAGTGATTTTGTGTATCTTTTTATTTAATAAATCAGAATTATCAGACAGCCAGAAAACACACACACAGTAACCTTTAAAAACAAGTAAAACATTCTATCCTGTTATTTGAGACTTTTTAAGTTTCTTTAAAGCATGGAAACAGATCATCAAGCATTAATATTCATTAATTATTTAACATTATTTATTATATTTTTATACTCTATTCTACTTCTATTCTCCTTTTATTTTATTGCTAGTTTATTTATATATATAGTTCTATATTGTATTTATTTACTGTACTCGTTTTTTATATTCTATTTTGCTGTTTTACTTTTTCTTAATTGTTTCTCTTAATTGTGTCAATTTGCTGGAGCAGTCGTGCAATACATTTCACTTCATGTCGTACCGTGTATGTATGTGAATGTGACAAATAAAATTTGAATTAAAACATTACTTAAAGGGATAGTTCATCCAATAATGTAATTACCTCATAATTTACATACTCACCCTCAAGCCTTCCTAGGTCTATATGACTTTATTCTTTCAGATGCATATAGTCTTGAGTTATATTAAAAAAAATGCCCTGGTTCTTCCAAGCTCTATAATGGCAGTTGAAATTTTGTAGTCCAATAAAATGCATCCATCACTAAAAAGGCTCCACATGGCTCCAGTGGATTAATCAAGGTCTTTCTCAAGTGTTTGTGTAAGAAAAATATCCAAATGTAAAACTTTGTAAAGTGTAATTGCTAGTTTCCACTTACTGTTGTATGCAAATTCACGAGATTTGTGTTCCAGTGGATGATGTTGAAACATGGTGAAGTTTAAGCTCAGATGAGAATATGCTAGTCTCACAAGAACCAAGTTTACAGCAAATGAAAAACCAAACTTCTCACCAAAGTTTACACTACGCCTATATCCTACATCATCCGCTGGAACACCACTATCTGGTAAACGATTTCTAAAATATATAGGCTTTAAAAGTATAGTTCTCCCATAAATTAACATTCTGTTATCATTTACAGACCTTCATGTCGTGTGGGGCAGTACATTATAATTCATTGCATGAGTAAGTGATAATGAGATTTTCATTTTTGGGTGAATGTTAGTAAAAATGCATTTATGGCTCATGACCTTGAACTCTGAAAGATCAGGGCTCTGTGTCTGAAGTGACTTTTTTACCTCTCTGCTAGACTCCCTGCTCTTTTCACTCTCTCTCCTGTTCCTGGAGGAACAGGGGAGCGCAGAAGAAACACTGCAGCATTTCCAAAGTGCCTGGAGGTCAGGGTGGATGAGCACTGCAATGCAAGAAGGAGCCAGTGATTATAAGAGTGGAGTATGCTAGGGAAAGGGCTTCCTGACTTCTGATAAAACTGCGTTTTGATGGTCCAGTGGTTTCATTATTAAGATCTGCTAAACTGCACAGTGCTGTAAAGAAGCTGATGCGGTAGTTTCCCAGTTTGTTGATAAATATTTGTGCTGTATACATGATCAAATTCAAAAAAAGATACTTTCTGTAGGGCTCTTGATGACTTTGTGTCCAATGATATTAAGAAAGCATTTATGAGTGGTGCTGGGGCAGTGTGTCACAACGTACAGTTACACGGTGCGCTGAGCAGAAGTGCTGCTGGAGACTTCCGAGAGGCAGGAATACTCATGAGAGTATCAGACTAGGAAAAAAAGAGAAAGAAAGATGGTGATAGATAAAGAGAATCACATATTTATCACATAAGCAAATTATTTAATAGTGTTGGAGGAAAAAAAAGCATCTTTTTTGCTTTTTTTAACTAAAATATTTTAGATAGTTTAGGCTAAGCAGTATTTTTTTTAATGAATATTTTATTCATGCATTTATTTTTATACTTTTATTCAGCAGGGAAACATTCAAATGTTCCTCTTTTAGTAAATGCTGTTCTTTTGAACTTTTGATCACAGTTATATTAAGCAATATATATAAAATATTAAGCAACACATTGATAAATGTTTCTTGAGGAGCAAATCAGCATATAAGAATGATTTCTGAAGGATCATGTGACAATGAAGACTGGAGTAAAGGCTGCTAAAAATTCAGGTTTGCTGTCACAGAAATAAATTAATTTGGAAAATATATTAAAATAGGAAATGGTCATTTTAAATTGTAATAATATTTCACAATGATACGGTTTTATTGTATTTCTGTTTATATTTATTAAAAATATTTATTATTTTGTAAATTACTGAATTAGAGTTAATAGAGTTAAAACATAAATACTTATTTCACTATCAACTTATTAGATATATTCCTCTAAAGGCCAATACAACCAAGCAACAGTAAAATATATTTTAATTCTGTCATACCCCAATGTATCCTCTTCAGTGCGTTCAATTCAATGCAGTTTAATATCTATTGCAATATGTTTTGTGTTATGTTTTCTTTTACATTCTCATAAGAAAGACACTCCTAACCCATTAAAAGATTTGTGCCCCTTTGCTATCGCAGGAAAATGAAGATGCGTTTTTGTAATCACACCGTGACTCCCTGAAACTACAACAAATCAAATCATGAGGTGTCTAAAGATTTCCAGCACTGCTGATTAGATCAACTATCTATCTCCGAGCTCCCACCAGAGATTGAGTTTCAATCAGAGGGTTGTTGATTTGTTGCCGCATTGCATTCTGGGAAATCTGTGTGTTTTGGTCAGCGAAGATCAGCTGCCGTTTGCGACCCCGTCTCTTTGGAGGCACAGACTGCTTCACTAGGAGTGTCTGAGAACAAGGGACAAAACAAGAGAAAGAAAAAAAGAGCAAGGGGTTATGAAGACCCTGAGCAAACTGTTGTGGATTCAAGTCAATGTAACTGCCTTTGCTCCAAAGTCATTCACGCTTCAAAACACATATGGATTATATAACGCTAGAGCATAATGAGCAAGGTAATGTGGACTCGGCTACACACACAAACCTCACTGGAGCGCTCCATCTCCACATCTCTCTCACTGGCTTCTGTGGTTGGTGGCATGGTGATGGGAGGAGGGGTCATCTCCAAAGCCACCCTGTCTAAGGTGAACTCTGTAGGACGCCCATTCCCCTCATCCACGATGCACTCGCTGGTTTTCAGTCTGCAAACATGCATTCAGTTATGGTTCAAAACAATGAGAACCTGGTCAACACAAGTCCAACATTACGGGCTCCATTAAACTGTGCAGCCAAGCACATTCTTTATTTCAGATATATTTAGGTCAAGGACGTTTGGCACAACAGCTGTCATTGTCTATCTAAATCGATGTTTTGTTGAGTCTCAACTAAACCAAGAGTCTGCCTGATTGCATGAAATGAATTACATACTAAAACCTGTAAAGGATCTGTTCTGGATTAGCCAGACGTGTAGTTCAACGTGTATGTAATATTATAGAAAATGCTCAGCAATGTTATGTTTGCTCACTCTTCTCTTATACAGTGAACATCTGCTGTGTAGTGAATGAGTGCGCCATTTATTAAACTGTGTTAATGCTTTGTTGCGCTCCATGAGTTCAGCTCTGCAGCAAGATGTCATGATAGGCATGAAGAAATGCGTAATTTCCACTCCGTTCTTATTTAAACCATTGACAAGTCATTACCATTAAATAGATACACCAGTAATTGACTACACTGTCTGAACAAGCAGGCCTAGTGGAATTACAGTGCAGACGTTCCGTCGTAAAAGAATTTGACAAACAAATCAGAATTGGGTGCAGTGTGACTAACCAAATTTGAATCTTGTACTTCCTTCCTAACCTTCTTTTCTCTATTTTGCTCAGTGTTACTCACATTTCTATAGAGACCATAGCAGGATCCAGATCTCCTGATTTCTCCACTTCTGTCGCCCTCTCCCTCTCCTTATCTTCCTCATCTGAGAGAGCATACAGAAAAGACTTACCCCCAGTTTCACAGACAGGGCTTAAGCTAGTCCAAGACTAAATTTTGAACAATGTTTGAGCTGCCTCAGATGAAAATATCTTGCTCTGACATATCTTAAAACATGTCAGTGTCATTGCTCTGTGTTAAGATGCACACCTGTA
>JAUMHI010000070.1:6551196-6564132 GCA_032359435.1 Enteromius unitaeniatus | reverse complement strand
GGGTAGGCAACGTCGGTCCTGGAGTGCCAATGTCCTGCAGAGTTTAGCTCCAACCCAGAAAAAAACCTCACCTGCCTATAGCCTTGAAGACCTTGATTAGCTTGTTTAGGTGTGTTTGATTAGGGTTGGAGTGAAACTCTGCAGGACATTGGCACTCCAGGACCGAGGTTGCCTACCCCTGGTCTAGTCATTTCAATAATTGAGAATCAATTTAGAACACTATTAATCCGTTTTTGAAATTATTTCTTCAAATCACACATTTAAGCTAAGCCAATCTTTACAAAAAACTAAAACATAAAGGCATACACTATCCGCCTTCACAGAGTCAAACATCAATGAATTATTGCTATATAATTTTCATATCTGACAATTTCATATGAATAATAAGTTTTGGTGCCAATTATCTGCACCTCAGTATTGAAGTGCATTATAAAACAGAATGCAACTTATTGAGATAAGGGCGCTAAGAGGGGGTCTCGCCCAGGAAGTAATTCAATGTAGAACCGCCACTGCCTCCAAAAAGAAAACGGTTGTGCAAGTGGTCGCCACAACCCTCCACTTATTCTTCCTGACTGATTTTTCCTGTAGTATTACTAATGTAATGGGACCTGCTCTGACCACCAGCATTTGACTATTTTTGACTTTTACATTATGAGTTGATTTGATAAAATTCATGCAAGTTAGATCAGCCTGTAGTTTATTTTTTATTTATAAGGCTCTGTGTTGATGATTTTACTTTCTTTGGACATTGTTAGATCATCTGTTCTCAAGGATTTACAAAATTAGACATTTTCAACTTTAATATTTAATCCATATATGTGATTCCAGTGTTGCTTTCATTGTTTTTTTTTTTCTTCTTTTTGCACATTACAATACTTTTAGTAAATCTTTTGGTATGTTTGGCAGGGTGAAATTTTGGGCTTTTCTGTCCTTTTTCTAAAATGAGGCAAGCTCATTAATCATCTCCCCCAGGAAAGATGTTTTTTTGTGTCCCCAGTTGCCCCTTAAATCAGCCTGGCCACCACGACACCCACCCTGTCCAGCCAGCTTGACACACTCATAATGATGATGAAGTGGCCTCACACATTTCTCTGTGTGTGTGCAAAAGAAAGTCCAACAGAGAATGTGAAATGGACAAACACATACAGTAGCAGCCATATGTCTGGGCTGTTATATTTCATACATTTTAACGGTTATTACTAGATTTCTGAAACCCTTGTGTGCATATTTTTGAGCCCTGCATGCATGTGTGTGCAATCAATTTTACATCAATACTTCAATCAGTGATATCCTGCAGGTGTGCAGCTAATTTTGAAGGAGTCTTTCAACAGTTTAAACGCCACTCTGTTTGATTCGCAAATTAAAATACAAACCACACATTACAGCTGTTATTCTGTGTGGTTATAGGTTTAAGATGGAGGAGCTTGCCTTTGCAATATGCGGTAAGTGCAGAAAAATCAAAAATCCTGTATAAGTGTATGATTCCCTAATCAAACACACCTGATTCAACTTACCAGCTTCTTACGCTGTGTTCCACTTCACTTTTAGGCACACACTCACAAACATCCCCTAAGGCCTAGCACTTCCCTTCGGGCAAATCCTGCTGCCATTTTGAAGTGCATTCCATTTTATGAAGTGGAAGAGGGAAGTTTATATGGACAGAACCTTGGCTTCTCGGTTTTGACTGACAGAGCGAGCCAATTTCAGCTACATACACCACAATGCAACATGACAGTTGTCACTGCAGATAGCAGTTAATTTACCTACACCCCAAACGACATATTAATTACTTTTTACAAATATTTAAAAGAGCCCAAGCATTCCAAGCATACAGAATGCGGCATCAAACAAACCCATGGGTGGTTGACCAACGTGATCCAACAGTAGTTTCCTGCACAACTGGAGGAGTAGCAGTTTCAGGACCCTCAGTGTTAGGACCCTAGTTTGTTGTGACAGCGCCATCTACCGATCGGGTGATATAATGGCGACTAGTGTTTCAGGAGGTATTAATGTTTGTACATAGTATCAATATAGTTTTTTCTATGTGCTTTTTGTTAGGGTTAATTACAAAGTGTGCAACACCTGCTTTGAGTTACAATTAAATAATAATAATAATAATAATAATAATAATTATAAAAAAATATATATACATTTTTAAACAACTGGAAAGATGATTATCTTCAAATTCTTGGTTTCTTGAATTATACTGTATATTGTTTAACCTACTTAAACTAATAACTCAATTTCAGATAAAATAATGCAATCACTAAATCTTTAATCAGTGTTTTTGGTGATCCAGGTCAGTGTCCCAAACAAATAGGGTAATAAAAACTGCGGTCCTAAAACTGAGGGTCCTGAAACTGCTGCTCCTCCAGTTGTGCAGGAACACCCTTCTCACGTGATCAAGGACGCTCCAATTGAATCCATTACACGGGTTCTGCCAGTAGTGGGCACTCTTGCGTCGTAATCAATGATGTTTTTCTGAGTCAATGAGACTCGGTAGGTTAGCAAGATTAAATGGGAACTCTAGCAGAGACAAATAATCATTCCTTAGATTCCTATGTTCCTATGTTAAATTCAGTACAGCGACACTCTTGGACCGAACTTGCCTGCCCCTAGCATTGGTTAAAATGATACTGATGCCATTTGCTAATTCTATGGGTGTAGCTTCCGGGCTCATCCGTGTCCAGCTCTTTTTAGCTGTACTAAACAGTTCGTTTTGCTGCTTGATATTGCAAATTGCTGTGTCCTATAATGTTATTCTAATGTAGCCTATATTATCCTAATTATGAACACACTGGTTTGTAATGCAAACTTTTGTTGTTTTCTTTACCTTTTTAGTTATTTTACTATTCCACCAAATCTTCAATACTCCTCCTCCCAACAATTTTCCAGTTCCTTTGAAACATTCTTTTGCATTGATTTGCATTGACTCTGATCCTGGAGGGCCGCTCTACTGCTTACGGAGTTTAGCTCCATCCCTAATTAAATCCACCTGAAAACATACCCCAAATTTACAGGGTTGCCTGAAAACAAGGCAGGTGTGTAAGGGACGGAACTAAACTCTGTAGTGACATCTAAATATCTATATTGTGATCGCTATCTGCGCGCGGGAGACGTTCAAGCTCCGCCGTAGTTTGAGACGGTAATCCATTCCGTAGTTTACAGCTTTCCTGCTTTTTTTTTTCCCCCTGAGCGTAGCGGATGCTGCAGCAGCTCTGCGCGTGCAGACGGTGAAGCGCGCGCGGTAGTGAGAGGACTCGGCAGTAGGGGGACCTCCTGTCCACCGCAACCCGGGCTTTAATTCCGTTCCCACTGCGAGACCCCATCAGAGTCCGCCGCTGAGATCCACGCAACCTGCACCGTTACGGATTTAAGAATTTTAACAGGCTGTTTTCCGGAAAGTACTGTATTTATCCGCGCCGCGAGACTCCCGAGGTAAGGGACATGTGCGTAATTATCAGCTTAGTTTCATGCAATTGTTGGACGCTGTGTGTGCTTTGCTTGGCTCGCAGGCTACTGCAAGGATGATTTCAGTACGTGGATTCCAGCATATGTCAGTGGTGTCATTATGTGTTATTGTCTCATCTCTCACTGTTTTATCTGGTGGGAAGCGCTTTAATTCTCAACATGTCACTGCAATCGATCCTACGGCTGCGGGGAATTTGGACCGCGCTCAAGTGACCATAAGAAGCGCCAGTGAACTGTTGATTGTGAGTTCCTGTCTCACTGTTGGATTTTAGACGTAGAACGAAAGAACCTTATAGGTGTAATGTGTCACACAGATTGACTTTAAAGTGTTTTACACGTCTACGCTTTTGGACTGCGAGGGTATAGACGTGGAGACGTATAAGTTATTACGCACGCATTAAATGCAAGTGCACAGGCAAAAAAGGCCGTACTTAATAAATCGCTCTGTTTCTATTACATTAACTGTATCAGACTCATTAACAGGCAATTATGACGTCACGTTTTGTTGCGTTTAGTGCGTAACTGCATGGCAGCCGCGCGGAAAGGTTTACGTGAAGTGCATTGAGCCGCTTGGGTTCTGTCTTTTTTTTTTTTTATTCATTTTATACTGACACACATTTTATAGTAACACTGACTGTAAAACAATGTTTGTAACAATAGGGAAATTAATAGATAAATATTCTATAAATAGTCATAGACAATAAAAAATATAGGATTTTTGTTTTTAATAATAATGTATCGAATGACCTTACAATTTAAGAGAGGATTTACAGTATGGTTAACATGTCAATGTGTAATGAGGCAAAATAAGGTTTGTATTAATTAAAAGAGATGTACAAAAAAAGGTTGGGTTTAGAAGTAAGTTTTAAGATGTTAATTGGGTTTGATTGCCTGTTATTTTGTGTTTTCAGAATTGATTGTTCTTTAAGAAATTTAATACAGTAGAAACTACTTTAATCGAAAAATGTAAGTGAAGGAATGAAGTAAATTAATAAAATATGTGACGGGTTAACACAAATGCAACACAGCTGACGTTTCTGTGTTTCCAGCAATTAATGTCATAACCCTTGCACAAACCATTTTGCAATTTTACACTTTTATTAAGACATTTACTCCACGTCATTTTCCTAATGAAGACTGTTGGCTGCTCCCTTAAATTAGGTTCCCATTTACTCTCAACGGTCATTTTTATTATCTTATTCAAATGACTGTATATATTTGTGAATGATAGATCACACTGCTGAAAATCCTTCATTATTAGGCTGCTTGCATATCTGTAGCTGCCAGGCTGACCGTCACACTCTTTCTCCTCGTCACTTCATCTGTCAGCAAAGCACATTGAGCATTAATCAAATATTTCCACTTTCCAGTTTAGCTATATGTCATACTAAAAACATTAAATATTTAATTTGCTTATTATTTTGTAATGCACCCTATGAATGACCATCTGCACTTTTATCTTGAGTAAATGAATCTGTTTTTCATAAATGTGCATGTGGGGGGTTGTGTGTTTATTATGTACACACACACGCACACACTCATGCATGCCACACACAACACTTCTGAGCTCTATGCTGCAGAGGATTCAAATGGACCAAAGATGTTCTTTGAGAGCTAAAGATGTTTCATATTTTAAATATTTTATTTCTAACCCAAGAGCCATGCACCTCTATTTCCTATCTATCTATCTATCTATCTATCTATCTATCTATCTGTCTATCTAGTTGCCTACATGCATGGTCATCAATAATGAATGTTTTTCTGATTGGTACATCTCTGTGGCACATGACAGTAATGAGAGTCTCTGAATAATAATCTGAACTCGCAAAAGAGATTGTTTTTCTACCTTTGTGCATTTTCAAATCAGTGTGTCAACATCTCTGTGTAACAAAATACAAGAATAGTACATAATTTCGATAATAACTACACCCAACATAGTTTCAGAAAATCTGATAATGTTAAATGAAAATTTAAATATCTCTAATGAACACCTTAAATAGTCTTTTATTTACTTTGTGTTAATGTCAAAAAGAAAGCTTTCAAGGATGTTGCCTTTCATTGGGAAAAAAAGGCGTTGGATTGCCTTTAAATCAATTTTCCCTCAGAAATTGCTAGTGCGTTTAACAAATAATTACAAAGAAATGGTCGCACTGAGTTAAACATGAAAATTGTGAGAGAGACAGAAATAGTCATTAGTACTGAAATGTACTCCAGTAGGCCTATTCTTTATTTGCAACTTTTTACAGTGTAATATTGAATATACATAACTGTATGTGTAGTCCTGTGCCTTGTAATTGTTCCTCATCTTCACAGAGCCTGCGGCTATACTGATAGCCCTTACTGTACTTCAGTCTCTGTGTAGCCCCTGCCTAAGGGCAGATCTCATTCGAGCTCCATTACACTGTAGTGTTCACTTTAAATCATGTCAAGCCCTTTATCAGAAGTGTGTACTTCATGCCTATGGGGTGGTAAATTCATGCGCTAGTCATCCTTTTCAGCACAGTATCAAATCAGAAGTTTAGAGTCCTTTATCACAACTGAGAAATACAATTGAGTCCTGTAGGGCCCTGCAGCTGAGCTCCAGAGCTGTGATGACACTGGCAGCCGGGGAACCTCTCCCAGCCTTCCTAGATCCGTTTTTCCTTCAGTGTTCTCTTCTGCTGCCCAAGGGAGGCCATCTGAGCAGCCATCAGTCTCTTATTTCAGAGTGATGGAAGAGAATTTGGAAAAGGTGGAATAAAGGACAAGTGAGGCTTTGAATGCTGAGGCCAAGAACTCACTGATGTGAGTTAGAATCACGTTTTTTGTACTTTTCTTAGACCGGAAAGTGAAAGGTGATGGAAGATGATACAGAAGAAAGAGGAGGATCACAATCAATATGCATGCGATGCAGAATGGTTTATATTGAGAGGTGGTTGGGGGGTTGTAGAACCCCATAAGAACAAAACAAGTTTTTGGGAGACCTAGTTTTTGCTTAATTAATAATGCACTGACATGACATGTCATTAGTGTAAGTTTTCACCAGTGTTTAAAAGGTGTTTTTAGATTAAACATTCTTAATAGGAAAATGACGGCATATTTTTTTTAGTTTTCAGATGCAGTACTTGAATATAGATCTTATTTACAGAGTCTTAAAATCATGACCACCATCCACTGACATTACCAAGCTTGGAAGAGCCTGGATACATTTTTAAAAAACTCTAAAAGAAGAAAGTTCTATAAATCTAGGATGGCTTGGGGGTGAGTAAAATATGCTGTAATTCTCAATTTTTGGGTGAACTTTTTAAGTGCAGGGCAGGAAGTATGGGGACAGTATGTGGATCTTCAAATAATAAAAGTAACATTATAAATATTTGTTCATTTGTTTCAGTATTTTTCAAATAACTAAATAGCTAAAACATTAATTTAAAAGTTTAATGTCTTTCACTTTAACATGGCACATTAAAGGCATCCACTACAATTTTATGTTTCCAAAAAAACAATCAATGAAATCAATCTGCATGAATGGAAATGAGGTTTGGACGCTTTAGATTAGGAAAAATTACGGAAAATTGGAGCTAAACTCAGGAAAGTGACCCTCCAGGACTGATTTTGGACACCCCCGACGTGCAAGTATGCAAGCAAGAATATTATGTAGGCTACAGTAAAGGTGAAAATGCTGAGTGACTTAACACAACAAGAACATATTTCATGCAGAACTATGTGGAGCAGAATTTTGGACCAATGAGATCTCACAGTGGGTGACACCACCCACCAAACCGAAATAGAAGCCAAGTGATTGACAAAACAAATGTAAATAAACATAGAATTGTCTTTATTGGAGATGTGGCCTGGAGAGTATAGAACACGTGGTGATGTGAGCGCCCCAGTTTTGTACATGGTGTACATTTGCAGGGACATTTAAATGTCAGAGAGCACTGAAGCGGATATTTGCAATGGTAGGTTTATGACAATGACATGATTATCTTTTGCTGTTACAATCTATTAATTGTCTGTATTCTCATTATGACGAACAAGGTTAATGTTAATTGCTGAGCTTTGTGTATGGAGCATAAAAGATTTTTTCGTGTGCTCGTATGCGTTTTATTCATCTTCAACTGTCAGCATCACTGAGCATACACTCCATCCTTTAAGCAAGCCAGTGGTTATATTTATAATGTGTGTGTGTGTGTAGAGCATAGTGTGTAAGGGAATGTAAACAGACATCAGTTCACTTCAGTGGACTCACTGGGTGCTAATGAATGTGATTTTACACAGACACGTGACTACAAGGCAGCCTTCTTTGAAATTCTCTGGCATGACTCGGCACCGTCAGCCTCACAGCCCTGACCTGTCACTACCGTAACGCATATACTATCAATCACAGCTAGAGAATTTGCAAGTTAAACCTGAAGGAAGGAAGAAAAGCATGATCATTTAGTTTCTGGGTTTTGTTCGAAAATAAACGTTTAAAACAATTAACAAGACCAACTCTACAGTAGTCAACATTCGAAGTGGATCAAAACCTTTCATCAAGTTGTCCTAAAATCAAAAACAATACCTATTCTTGTCTTAGGACAACTTTGATGAAAGGTTTTGATCCAATTCGAATGTTGACTACTGTAGAGTCGGCCTTGTGGGCTGCATGCAGAAACATACTATACTGCACGTCTGCTTCACAAATAAATAATTCATATGAGTAGGATGTTTTAGTTAAAGGTGTCATGCACTGTTTCACCCAATGTTAATTGTGAGTACCTATAGAGTAGTACTGCATCCTTCATATCTCCAAAAATCCTTTAGTTTTATCATATTTATACAAGAAAGATACAGCTTTACGATTCTCTGTGGAAAAAGACGAGCTCCTGGAGGCGTGGTGTGTGGGCGGGGCAAAAGAGCGCAATCACCAACAAAACCCAGACATGATGCCGTTTCACTTACCATCCGCAGATCTGAATCAATATATAAGCAAGCAGTACCTGTTAGTGCCATTTTTCTAGTTAACTAATAGTCATTTTTTAAGCCATTAATCTTTAATTTATTCCACATTTAAACACGCACGTAAAGCTTGCCGAAAAACGTCCAAAAAAGTATGACCATGATTGTGTCCAGGCATCTCCCATACAAAACAGCAGTATAGGCAGTATTATTCAATCAGAGGAAAGAAGGAAGTGACAGCATATTAAAGATGACATACAGATGCTGATGAGCTGAAAATATATTTCAGTCCAGCTGAACAGTCAGCAGTGTTTGCTCTCCTCAGCTCTTCTCAGTGTAACGAGAGAGAGAGAGACCGTATTGTCAAGTTCCACATTGATGTTCATTTGCATCTTTAAAAAGTGGTGCCGCTCTGTTGCTTTGTGGGTTGATGTCCCACTAAGTCCCAGGATCTCTTAAGGTATTTTTCTCTGTAAGTAGGAAAGTACAGTTCATGTGAGATTTATGAAAAAAGGAACACTGAATAATTGATGAAGTGGAGGTGCTCTTCCCTGACTTGTTCTTCTGTAGCCCTGGTAGAACCGCAGGCACTTAATGCGTTTAACTCTTACAGAGGAACATTACAACAGGTTGTGTGCAACGTGTGAAGCAGGGCAGAAACAAAGGATAGATCTCAAAAGCAACATATTTTAAATCTGACGTAAATATTGTTCCGCTTTCCTGCATTGACCTGTTTTTAAGAATTTTGTATAGGAAAAATTGTTATTAAATCTTTTTAAAGAACACCCCTTGAACACCTGAAATGTATTGGAGGTCTTTAAAAAAAGCACCTGGGGCGCATTGAGAAAATCTTCCAAGAATTGGAATGTTCTCAGAATATTTCATAAAAAGAAATTTCTTAATTGTATCTTCTGGAATCGGACCCCTCCACAACTTACTTACAAAAACCTTTCGGTCAAGGACTTATCTGTAGGTCTCAGAAAACAAATTCCACACTTTATTATAACTTTAAAAACGTTATTACCAAAACAGTTTGAAAACACACTAAGGAAGGGGCTTGACCGAAAGGTTCATGTAGGTTTTTGTAAGCTATGCTAGACCTCTTTTTTTTTTTTTTTTTTTTTTTAACTGCATTTTTCTTGTGGGAGAAAAAACACATTTTATAAGTTATAAGTTTTAAGTTTGCTGGAAAATGGTTCCATTTGGTGGAGAACATTTTTTTAAATTTTATTTTGAATTAATTCTCAATAAGCAAAATATGAAAGTAGTCTCTTTTGAAGTGTTGCAGTCTGTACCACCTAGCAACACCCTAGCAACCACTTACTACACCCTAACATGGCTTGATGTGGTCTGTATTATCTCACTTTCCCCTCATCCTATGTTCTGTGTTGTAATATTTGTGGAGCACTCATTTCCACCCCCAAACACACACACGCGCACACAGTCCTAAAGCGCACAGATTTGTGTAAGCGGTCGTGAGCAAGGATAATCTGCACTAGACAAGCTGTAAGAGGAGGGGAAGTGGCAGTGTGCGTGTGACAGATCTGTTCCAGCTTAACACACACACACACACAATTTACATGCACTGTAAATAATTACAATCTGATCAGGACAGATCATAACATATGATATGAGCATACAAAAATGCTTGATTTGCACTCTGCTAATAATGAAAACGTGTATCTATTGTGTTTTTACATGCAGGTTTAATAATATGTTGTAACAAGAGGTTAGAAGGATAACAACAACATGGCTTGTGTTTTAGTGTAGTTACTCAGCTTCGAAACACAGATACTTTGATACAAACTCGCAATTCTACAAACTCAGAATTGCAAGTTTATGTCATGCAATTCTGAGAAAAAGTCTTAAAAGTCGCAATAATCTTTTTATTCAGTAGCAGAAACAGGCTTTTGGGATGACACAAGAGTTATTAGCTGACAACAGAATTTTTGGATGAGTTGTTCCTTTTAGACTTGAATGTGTACAGTAACTATACAGTATAGTGCTGTATTACTCCTCTAACATCTATAGGGCTTTGTGTATTTGTGGCTACAGGCATTCAGAACCCGTTTGATTTACAATCCCACACAGATGAAGCTCTAATGCCGCCATTCATTCTCTAGCAGTGGATAGCAAGACAAGCAGCGCTTAGAAACGATGTTTTAAAAGGTCTATCCATCCGTCTGACACAGACAATGAATATAAATGTTAAACATTTCTGTTACTCGCGCCACGGTCCGAGAAAAGTAAAGAGAGGGTGCTGGTTATAGACTACATTTGTTTAAGAAGCATTTCATGTGGATGGAATAGCATGCAATAAAAATGTTAAGGAGAGGTGGATGAGAAGTGCTGATGTAGATGTAACCCACTCACTATATACTTGTGGCTCTCCGACATGCTGGGGTCGTAAGAGTCTGACAAATTTAATTTCACAGCCTGCAGAACACAAATAAATGTGCATGCGTGTGCACACATAGATGCACGCAAACTGTAAGCATACTGACATTTACATGGACTGTTCAAGCATGAGTAGTCCCAGCATCCTCATGAAACCAACTAACTCTAGAATTACCAGCGGCTATATTAACTATAAGAACTGGTTCTTTTGGATTCATAATGAGTCACCCTTACAAAAAATGACTGTGGTGGTAACAGTATGGTGATGGTATCGGTCTGTATAAACTGTAAAAGGTATTTTGGTAACATTTTAGAATGAGGATAACACTATTAATTATGACTTTTTCCTTAAATTCTTTATTTGCTGCTCATTAATAGTTAGTGCGGTAATTAGGGATGTAGAATAAGGTCATATAGAATAAGGCATTTATATATGCTTAATTAGCACTAATAAATGACTAATATTCTAGTAATATGCAGGCTAATAGAGAAACTAATAGGTGTAGCCATAAAATAAAGTGTTACCAGTATTTTGTATGTGCTCCAATTTACTTCAAAGAAGTACTGTGCTTTTTCTTAAAAATCAAAGTATTGCAGTTTTGTCAGTGCTGTGTTAAAGGGGTCATGAAATGCAGTTACAGTTTTCAATATCATATTTGTTTCTCAAGTTAAATTAAGTACAACAAAGTTCCAATATTTTTAAAAAAAATTATATTTTCCACTCTCAATTTCACTCTAGTTGATTGAAATTGGCTCACCATTGAGGGATGTTTTATTATTTATATATATATATATATATATATATATATATATAATCAGAACCAAATTAACCTTGTACACCTTTATCCGGTCTTAGTTGGATTGTTTTTCTCACTTTTTCTGAATCTCTGGAGGCCAGTTTGCAAACCCCCATTGGGTGTTTGTTGATTTTGTAAATGTGTAGGTGTGTGTAATTGTGCTGACATTTACTTACTTCCTGTTTGCTGAGGATTACCTGTAGCGCTGTCAATTTGGCAGTAGCTCTGTCACACACCATCAAACTAACTCTTACACCAGTGGGGTTTAGTTTCTGTTTTATTTTTTTGGCTACCAAATGTTTCCACCCTCAAAGAAGAGTGTTAACATATGGCATGGGAATGTGTGAACACAATTTCTTGTGGTGCCAAACACTAAATGACTTAAATCTGTTGAATTTGGCAGCCTATTTCCGACTTGTGTCTGAGAAAAGTAAAAGTCTTGAAAAAGTCAGAACCATCTGGCAACACGCACTTGGTCACTTCCCAAAACAAGATGTGCTTTGCCTGAAGGAAATACCAGAGCTTGCCGGGCAGCAAAAGACTTAGGCGTACCTAAAAGGCCACAATTTTAGACTTGCCCTCAAAAAAGGCCACAATTTAGAAAGTAAATTAAATTAATATACACCACCTTTCAAAAGCTTTTGTGCATGCAATGAATTGATGAAAAGTCAAAGTGAAATTGCTGCTCTTGTTTCTGTTCATCACGGTTTCCACAAAAATCTGAAACGCCTGAAACTATTTTTAACATTTATTATAATAAAAAAAAATGTGTCTCAAGCAGCAAATCAGCATCTTACAGTAATTTCTGAAGGATCATGTGATGCTGTACAGCTGGAGTGACCGCTGCTTAAAATTCGAGTTTTCAATGAGGAGTAAATAAAATTTTTAAATATACTCTATTAAAATAGAAAGCCATTTTACTCTAACATGTCTCTATTTTTTTTTTTAATACTCTATTCAAATATTATGCTGACATCATACACTGCTCAAAAAATAAAGGGAACATTAAAACAACACAATGTAACTCCAAGTCAATCACACTTCTGTGAAATCAAACTTAAGAAGCAACACTGATTGACAATCAATTTCTCATGCTGTTGTGCAAATGGACTAGACAACTGGTGGAAATTATAGGCAATTAGCAAGACATCCCCAATAAAGCATTGGTTCTGCAGGTGGTGACCACTGACCACTTCTCAGTTCCTATACTTTCTGGCTGATGTTTTGGTCACTTTTGAATGCTGGTGGTGCTTTCCCTCTAGTGGTAGCATGAGATTGAGTCTACAACCCACACAAGTGGCTCAGGTAGTGCAGCTCATCCAGGATGGCACATCAATGCGAGCTATGTGGCAAG
>JAUMHI010000070.1:6520513-6535376 GCA_032359435.1 Enteromius unitaeniatus | reverse complement strand
TGTCTCATCTTGTCTTGATTAGCTTTTGTATTTATTTCATGCCTTGTCTCCAGTCTAGCATCCGTTGTTAAAGTTACATCCTTGTGTGTGTGTGTGTGTCTGTACCGCTTGATTTGTCTAGTTTCTTTCAGTTTGTTTGCACTTTTAATCAGTGTCGGCTTGCCTTTCTATCGTGGTCGCCGAAACGCCAAACGTTACAGAACAACGGATCAAACAAGGGATTGCATTTGTGACCAAGCTCGTTGAGGTGATCCGCTCGGAACCGTCTTTCGAGGATTATATCCACAAGTTTTATGAACTTGCCGAACAGTCTTCATTGTGCGATGTGGAGATAATCCAGTTTTTTAAGGATGGTGCTGTATTTTTGCAGGACTCCAAAGTACCTGAGATCACTGGATTGCCGTGGAGATCAGCATTGTTTCTTACACTGGCCACATTTAGATCACGAGCGGGGTTTCGGCCGGATCCCGTTACCGCCACCACATCACCTGAGCACGAGACTACCACTAGCATGAATGTGCATATCTCTATGGACTTCGGTCCACTTCCTCAGTCAGGAGAACTGAGTGATGTCCTCGCGGTGCCTAGTCTGCATTATACAGGTGGGAGTCTCGTTTCACAGGTTGAGGATCCGTGTTCATGTCCAGTTTCATTTTCAGTATCACAGCCAGCCGAGCCTGATGAATTCCTCGCGGTGCCTAGTCCGCACAATATGGGTGGTAGCCCCGTTTCACGGGTTGAGGATCCGTGTTCATGTCCAGTTTCGGTTTCACGGCCAGGAGAGCCGTTTGATTTCCTTGCGGTGCCTAGTCCGCATAGCACAGGTGGTATCCCTGTTTCACGGTTTGAGGACCCGTGTCCAGATTCAGTTCCGGTTCCAGTTTCCGCAGCCCAGTCCTTTCCAGAACCATCCACTGACCCAGGCCCAACACAGACGGGAGACCCTCCCAAAACATTTGGGCCCCCGATCTACCGTGGTCAGCCCAGGACCCTGACCAGCCTTGGCCAGCTATAGGTCCCAATCTGCCGTGGCCAGCCCAGGACCTTGACAGACCTTGGGCTATGTCACGCCCTCAGGCATTCCATCAGACTTTTGTTTATGTTTTCATTCGTGCCCATGTGCTGTGCCTCATTTGTAACCCGCCCCTCTCATTATGTCTGATCCTTTCCCAGCTGTGTCTTTCCAGGTGTGTCTCATCTTGTCTTGATTAGCTTTTGTATTTATTTCATGCCTTGTCTCCAGTCTAGCATCCGTTGTTAAAGTTACGTCCTTGTGTGTGTCTGTACCGCTTGATTTGTCTGCATTGATCCCTGCATTTCGTTCAGTTTGTTTTGCACTTTCTTTATTAAATTTTATAATATATATACTGAAAGAAAAAAAAACTGAACGTATAAAAAATACAAATGCTTTTAAAAATACTAATGCAGTATATACTATAACACTGGATAAATAATACTAAAATAATTAATACATTGCTTCTCACCCCCCACTTTCTGCAACTCCATCGTAAACCCTGTCCAGATGGGACTAGTTTTTCCATGGAACGTGAGAAATTTGTGTTTCCCGGACAGACTTTGTGATATTAATGCCATTTGAATCTGCCAAATCAGTGTTTTTCTCAAAATTGCCTACTGTTTTCTGCAAACTCAGGGGTCCTCTAAGAAATCTAGATCCTGTCCAAATGCAGATGTCTTTGATTGCTGATTCATTAAAAGATTCATCATGCCCATCATGTAAAGCCCACATTTAGAAACCCTCTGTAGTCCTGTTCGAATCGATACATTAATTCACAGGTACTAAGTGATAAGAATTGTAACATTGTTTAGAAAAATAGTATTGTGCTCTTATTTTGCCCATTGGTTCATGTGGACCAGTCAAATGTAATCCAATGTAACTAAAGACATGGAATCATCACAGGACCTCAAAACTGACCTGTGGGTATTAAACACTTTGCAGCTCACACCATTATGCAGAGTGGTTTTCTGTAGTCGGATCTCTAAAGGCCACACGCTGTCTGTCCTGCCAGAAAACCGGATTTAGCGTCGCAGCTTTTGGATGTTAAAAGTATCATCGCTCAGCTCTAACTGAAGTCCTTTTAAAAGTGCTGTAATATTCACTGAATCCAACACAGTGAGAAAAAGACTCTAAAGCCCATCCAATGCGCTGACTGTGCTCTGGGAACTGGGTCTGGAGTTTGGGAAGAAAGGAACAGTAACTCGGAGCGTCACGTTCGGAATATCAATGGGTCTGGCGGGGTTAATGTTTAACACACCACTGCCAAGGAAAATTCAATTGCTTCCACAAAATGGGTGATATTTGAAAAGGAGCCTGAAGGAAGACTTCAAAGAGCATCGGCTCAGCAGTGTCTCCACGGATACCGAGTCAATGGGACTGAATGAGAGCGATGAAGACATGGTAATTTAGGTAGATTATTATTTTGCATGCATGTACGTGCTTCATATTAGCTATATTTTGCTTGGTAAGGACGTGTCAGGATCTTAGAATGAGGAAATGGAAGAGCGAGTGATTTGCGCATTGACAACGTCTGTAGAGTTGTCATTAAAATAAATTGACTAAATAAAATATTACATTTAAGCCCAAGTTAAATAGCACTTTCCATTGTAACAGGCCATTTAAATGCTTGCTTAATAATTGTGATTAGCCAATACGGTATCATATGTGAACTATGCATTATTCAAATTAATGTTAATGAGTTGTTTTCATGATTAAATTATAAATGAGTCATAATAATCCCAGAAAATGTGGCAGTGTTTTAAACAGCAAGGCCTCTTGGCTTTAAGCATTTCAGTCCATTAACTCAAAATAATTACCTCATTTGCGAAAAATGATTAGCCGCTTCTTTTCTCCCCATGTTCCAGGGTGTTATCTAGGTTATGAAATGATTATTTTCTCTGCAATCGTGACACTTACGATGCACAAAAGCTTTCAGGAGTCAATGCAAACAAGTTCAACTCATCAAAGTCAGCATGTCTCTCCTAATCGGCTGTTTTGAGTTGTTTGGCAATTACAAATGCAGCTCTCTGCCGTGTTTGCAACAATGAAATTAAAAACTCATTTACCATTTTTTCTTTTTTTTTCTCTTGATTTCACACCTCATTGGCGAGACTTCTGAAGCTCATTAGGCTAAATCGCTATTTCGGTGATAAAAGCATTGTGGTACTTCCTGATACTCTTCAATCTGCAATGCAACCTGGGAAGATGAGGTGCAGAATTGACATCAGTTATCGATTGCATGTGGTTCATTAAGAGTGTATAAGGAAATAAATACATATTTAGTGAAAGACTAGCCCTTGATTGAGTTTTGTTTATTTTTAATGAAGTAATTCATGTTTCATGGATTACAGGTTTTCGGTTTGACAAACAGTTTACAAGATTTAGCTTTGGAAGGCTCTTACTAGAAGGATATAATTTTGTTCAGTTTAAATTTGATATAATTACATAGACCTTCATAGCTGTCACAGCTGTTTGCACTTCTTGTCAGGCCTGTTTGATCAATTTCCCTACATGAGGCTCTTAATTAAATTTCAGTACTCCAGTCAAACCTGCTTGACTTTATACTATGATAAAATAATCCCCAGGTTGCGCCAACTTGTCTAATGAAAGATAGCAAACAGGCTAAAATGCTTTATACTAGTGGCCAAGTTAACTTATTTATTTTAATTCCAAGATGTACTTTGAAAAACGCCCATTTTGAATGTTCTGGAAAACGTAACGTTTTGTAATTTGTGTGAAAACAAACTTTTAGCCTAATTTAAGCTAGGTGCACACTCCTTTACAATTATTGCTTTGCAGACTTTACAAATATGATCCCAGGTATAGTGTCATATGGGTCCTCAGTTGTCATTAAAAGTGAGTCCAGTCTCCTGTTAATCTTGAGTACCTAGGCTGTCCTATTAAGTAGCTTTGTGTCCTTCATATCCCCAAAGAGTCTTTAGTTTTATCATATTTGATAAAGAAAGATACAGCTTTACGATTCTCTCTGAAAACAGCCAAGCTCCTGGAGGTGCACCATGGGTGGAGCTAAAGATTCGTGAGCACCAAAAATGACCTTTCAAGTAAATTAAATCATCCTGCAAAGTGCACTGTGCACAAAAGTACTGTCTATCAAAAGAATCACTAAATTAGTTGTTTTTTTAAAACAAGTCCTAAGCCGTTTCATGTTTACAGCGTGTGAATGCACCTTTATACAAACTCATAAGGAGAGTATTTGACACTTGAATTACTCCATCATACGTTCAAAGAGTTTTTTTTAAACTTAACCATGTTTAGTATGAGAATCTAAGACACATTTGCACACAGAATTGACATGGGGACTATCAAACAAACCAATCTCTTTATTTTATTATTGCCTGTCTTGAAAAGAAAAATGGGGAAAATAATGAAGACTGTGTGTGTAGCAATTGGTGGTTTGTAGTTAATTGCATCACCAGGGTCTTTAATTGCACCTAATGCTTCTTGATTTGATTTGTCATAGGAGATGCCATACTACAGGACTCTGCTTCAAAACCTATTGCGTTTGACTGTTGGCAAACTAGGGAATAAAATAGATTTTATCCTTAGATCAGAGGAATCTTAGCAAAATTGGTTTCATACAGTGTGTATCTGGTTTTAGCCCTCTAATTGTCCTACAGTAGCTACTTTTGGGTGCTACTACTACTTTTAGCACTACTACTTTTTTACTTTACCATTCTTCTCCCATCCCTTACCTGACTTACTGGAGTTGAGCCTCTGATGTCACATGGACTGTTTTTCTAATGTTTTTACTACATTTCAGGATCTGGGATCATTTCAGTTGTATTGCCGTCTATGGAGGCTCGGCTGGCTCTCTGATATCATTAAAAATATCTTAATTTGTATTCTGAAGATGAACAAAGGTCTTATGGGTTTTGAACGACATGAGGGTGGGTAATTAATGACAGACTTCTTTTTTTTTTGGGTGAACAACACTTTAACATGAGCCCTTTTTGCCAACTTAAACCCAAAAGTAATCATTGGAAAATCTTTCAAATTTCCTGATTATGTGGATTCCAATTGAATGATTGCTAAACAACAGTAATCGTGACTGCACTTTTAGTTGAGATGCTGGTGAAAAAAATTCATATCACAGCAAAAAAAAAAAAAACCTCTGAAGCCATTTTCCTAGTTTTGTTACTGTGGCTATACGTTAAAAAAGCAAATATCAGCAAATGGTTTACATCTTGTCAGTATCTGACAACAAAACTCTAAATGGTTGGTAGACGAAGATATCAAGTATCCCACATCTGACTTTGAATGGAACACAAAATAAGAGCTAGAGCGTTGTAGGCATGCAAGCCGAGAGTTAGGTATCAAGTCGCTTGATATACGTTTTTTGTTATGGTAATATGTTCTCACCATCTGAGAGAATCACAAATAACACGCACAGTAGCATTCTTACCAAACACTTCTCTCAAATTATTCCTGAATTCTGATATTCAGTGGAGATCCTACAAAAAGCCTTTTATTTGCAGGGGCTTTTTGCATTTGGCATTTTAACAGCATTTTCTCTCAGGTTTTTGTTCTTCGCTGTGGAAGTATCGGAGACTAGTCATGAGAATTGAAGCCTTTGCAGCCTTCCAAAAAGCTTGGACTTTTTAGCCCTCCCTGTTTATTCTTTTCCCACTTATATTTTCCTGCATATGTGTGCGTGTTAAAGAACGAGAGTGTGATAAAGCGTGTACATGTATATTTCTGTCAGTTTGTGTCCTTGGGTTTTATGGGGCATTTGGATGCCATGATGAAAGCTATAGCCTTGGGAACAGACTGAGAGGTGTACAGTACAAACAGGGTAATGATGTCACGAGAACTGCTTTGAAACCCAACAGCCACGGGAAACAAAAGACTATTACACCCTCCTCTCTTCCTTTATCTACAGACTCATCCCTCCATCTCTTACCTCTTCTATCGCTCATCCCTTAATCCTTATTTTCTCTTTCAATCTTTCTTTCTCTGCAGAGAGGCTTGTGTCTGTAGTCATCATACGCAGGGCACAGCGGTTTTCCGAAGTGTCATAACACGTTAACAGTCCTGCCACTCAAGCTCCTCCTGCAGAGACCAAACGGAGACCAAGAGCTCTGGTTATATCTCTGCAACACAGGGACCTAATAGAAAACATATCCTCCTTTATACAGTCCTTCTCAATGGGTTTTGCTTCAGGAGCTCTAGCGACAAAATACAGTGGCAAAATGCTTTATACTACTATGAAACTAACTAGAAAATGTGTGAGCGTGAATGCTTTTTGGAGAATTGTGTGTGTTTGTTACTATTTTGTGGATCTGACTGCACTCACAGCTGTTTACCTGATTGGTGTTATGCGTTTGGCTTCTGTTTAATCACACCACTAAATCAGCAGAAGAGCAGAGGGATTTTTTTTAAGCCAGTCTGTGGATATTAAATAAATACATCACTCAAAAAAATGAAAATTCTGTTATGCCGTTTATGGTCATGTGTTCCAAAGCTACGTGATGTAATCCAAAACAGAACGTACAATCTTGTCATTTCCATTTATCAAAAAAGACTAAATATAAACGATAAAAACAGCTATATGAGGAACCGATGGAGTTGTATCTGTCTCATTTGTGCATGTTCGAACCAGGTTTGTCAGTAAGGTTTTGTTTTTAGAAAGAAATTTATAATTTTATGCAAATGCAAAATTGATCAGAAGTTGTAGTTAACATACTTGTAGTATTACATAATATTTCAGTTTCAAATATTTAGCTTTGCCATCAAAGGATTGAATACATTATAAAATACATTTAAATAGAAAACATTTACATTTTAATAATATTTCACAAAATTCTATTTTACTGAATTTTTTATGCTTGTTGATGAAAACATCTTACCCGTATAGTATGTATATGCATACCGCTTAATATTAATAAATAGATGTTTTTTTTAGTGAATCTTTATTATTATTGTTAGCATTATTTAGCCGACAGCCCATTCCCCATTCCCTTTATTATGGGGAAAAGCAACATTGACAAAACTACAGAAGAAGGCTGTGTTTCACAGAAGAAGGAAAATCATGAGGGTTTGAAATGATACGAGTTTGAGCAATTTAAGTTTGGGGTGAACTGTCCCTTTAAATTTGATCTTGTAATATGATACCTCACTCATCTCACACTAACATAGCTTGATATTCAAAGCAGTCACCAGAGTCTGCTTTTTAACAAACACAAAAAAAATGTTTACATTTTGCCCTTATTAATATGCTAGAGGTAGGCTATTTCAAGACACATCTGCCACCCTCCTGTTAAAAGAGCACCGAAACCTCACTCTATTGACTTGTCAGGTTATAAAAGTTAAACTGACCTGCACATCAACGCTAATGCTGAGAGACTCAAGAGATGGTGCGGTATTAGAAGAAAGACACAGAGAGATCAAGACTTGTCTCTGTCTCATCAGATTATTCACCTTTTGACCTGAGCATGCTAAGCTTCTGCTAACGCTAAATCCGCACAATTGGATTTGCATTGAGTGGATTGTGGTTTTGTATTGCTTTGTTTCTTTACCCATTTTGTTTTCTTGTTGTTGTTGTTTTTACTATTCCATTTTCATAATTGGTGTTTTAGTTTCCCTGAGAATTAGGAGATCAGCTGGTTATGCAATTTCACATTAATTCAGGCTAACACATGCTAGATGTTCCCCTGTGAGGGCGATGTTACAGTATTTGTCCACAATGATCTAAATGGAAAAATATATGAAGATGAGCACTGAGTAGATGATAGTTTGTTTCCTCATCTAAATATCATATAATGAATGGAGAGAACATGATATAGCTTATATTGTAAAAAGATCTATTAGTTATTAATACTTTGGGTTTCCCTTTAGCTTATTAATGAGGGTTTATATGTTAACATTTACTGACATATCACTTGAAACTATGATTGTTTTAAGTATTTCTAGAGTCCAATTGCAGGATATTTTTTATTTATTATATATTTTTAGTATATACTTAGCATAAAATAAATATATTTCAAATATATTTTAGTAGGCTGTATTTATTTTTCACTATAGGGATGCCATGATCTAAACTCAAAACCCTTATTTATTTATAATTAATAACATTGGAAATGTCAGCAATATATTGACCACTGAACTGGAAATCTGGTCACTTTTTTTCTTTTCTTATGCTTTATTCATAAGAAACGTATGATGGACCTTCCTTTGAACTATTTTCTAACCCTTTAATACCAGAAGTGAATTTTCCTTTGATTTTCTACATTCCTTTTTCATCTTGTTTAGGTCTTTATTGTGGTGCATTCCGATTGGCTGCTGAAAGGCTATGCCGTGCATTATGTTCATTAACGTTCATCTGAGGAAAACTGGGTTGTTTATAACAAACACTGCACTGTCACAGTGTGTTTTTCAAAATAATGTGGTGTTCGTGGTGTGAAATGTGTAGTCTGTATATGGTTTAGCATGCTGGATGCAGTGTTTAGCCTGTTGTGTATATTCTGTTGGGTGAAGTTTGTGTTGTGTCGGTCCCCTCGGCTGTATCTCTGCTTCACTAGTCAGTTTGATCCTGATGGTTTCCGTCAGCCCCATCAGCAGCCTGTTATTGCATTCTCAGCCAACTGTACATATCACCCACAAGACATTTCTAACACACATGCAGCCCGACACGCAAATAGAGATCTCTCACACACACACACACACACACACACACATCCAAAACTACCACAGAGTGTCCTCATTTATAATTCATAGTGGTCCGAATCAAAGCCATCTTTCCTTATTTTCCACACATGACTCCTGCTATTCACTCTTAACCCTGTTACTGAAATGGCAACTTGCTTTTTCACACCAAGAATCACTTTCTCACCAACTCCTCATGAGTTCACAAGAAATACACTCTCTGTTGGGTGAGGCGATTGGGGGAAAAGACTTGTTGCCATGGAGATGAGAAAAACGACCACGTTCAATTTCCCCCGTGAGATTATTTATAGTTGTCTTTATTGGGCTTTATTGAAAGGGGGAAAAAGATAGGGAGAGAAAATTGCTCACTGGTCGGAACAATATGTTATGGTACAAACGGATGGGAGGTCACAGGATTCGAAATGGAAGGGGCCTTTTATTTAGTCACAGCACCAATTAGCTGAGCAGCCCACTTTCTTGCTCTGGCTTAATGTGGTTTACACCTCCGCGCTTGGTTTTGTGCAGGCGGTTTTCAGGTTTGTTGGTGGTGTGTTTTGTATTAGGTTGTTTATTTCTGGTTAAGGATGGGAAAGGATTATGCTGTTGAGTTCAGCCTGGACTGTAACGTAATTATCTGTCATTTAGTGATGAATAAAATGATTTAGTTCAGTGGTTCACAAACATTTTAGTTCCACCATCATCTTTGATCTGATTAGAACGTCCAAATTTCATCAAGTCACCAGAATGTTAATAAATGTCTTTGAGCATAATTACTGTGAATAATTTGAGCATGATGCTTATCTATACACAATTTCATTATTAGATTAACCTCGATATTTATTATTTATTTTGTGATAGATAATATATAAATATGTTAATAGCAAATGTAAAAATCAGATATAACAGGAAAAAAGAGAAAGAAGTACATATTACATATTGATTACCAAATATTTGTAACATGGAAATATATATATATAAAAAAACTGATTTTCTGCTAAAGAAACATTTCTTATTGTCTTATTGTTATCAATGTTGAAAACATTTGTTATGTTTGATATTTTTTGTGGAAATCACAATACAATAACACATTTTTCTTAAATTAGCCTAATATAAAGCAAAAAAACAACATTTTTATATAGAATGATTTTTGTAAAATTTATTATAGAAATATTTTATTGCATTATATGTCTGTCACATCTGATCTATTAAAAAACAAATTACTGACCCCTTACTTACCCAGGCCATACAGCATGATTCAGGACGTTTGTGCTGTTTTCTGAGGTTCATTCATGCTATCAAGATTTTTACATCAACATTTTGTATTAGTAGTAATAGGCTATTTTCTGTCTGTTTTGACCCTCCTCATCAGAATGTTCCATTTGAATAGTTGTGGTGGATTGTAGACTCAGAAGTAAATGCCCACTGCCGTATGTTGTTTATGTTTGACATCCTATATCCTTCAGAGATGGAGACTGCTGTGTTTAAGGTTAAAAATGCATAAATATTCAACAATGTAATATCCAACAATGTAATAAAAGACAAAGCAATAGTCATCACATGATGAAAACGGTTACTCGCATTTGTGTGGTATGCCATCTGAAAATCCTCTGTTAAATTGTGCCTTGTTTGTAAACAAGTGTGGCAAAATTAAGTGAACGAATGACTTAGTTCTTCCTGATGTGGTCTGGCACTTTATTAATCAGTGAGTGGAGCTAAACAGGCAGTGATGAAGAAGCAGGCATTGATCTTCTGTGGTGGCTTTGTTAGCCACATTAATACGTTACAAAGCTCAAAGTCACAGCCCACAAAAGGGATTTATTCTATCTAATAGAGAAGGCTGATTCAGATCAGGCTAAAACGTCTAGTGAAAACACGACCCCAACATGTCTATGTCACAATGTGGAAATATTTGCATAAAGCAGCCCAATTGTGCATACAGAGAAAGAAGGCATGGTTTCAGTAATGCAGCAGTGTTGATGTAGTCTTAGCCTCAGACGACACATCCATTGAACGTCAGCAATGCATATGGTACGCAAAAGTAGAAACACTTCAGGAGTATCGAAGTGGTCATTGGATTGGTTGAATTATGAGCTGTATGTTTCTGTGCAAAAGCACTTTGTTTGGCCTTCTGAAAGTAGATGCAGTTAGTTATCATGGTTAAAATGATTTACAACAGAACAACACAACACAGATATTAAAATTTTTGCTACACATTTTATGGACTAGGTTTCGTAAACCTACAGTAGGAAGGCCGGATGTGCATAAAGTATGTATTTGCTATTGACTGCTTAAATGCAAAGTTTTATGCAGTATGGAGTGTGTTTTACATGGATATATGATTACAAACACACTCTTTTCTCTGTTTATAACTGGCGACGAGAAGTTAACAAACGAATAGGTTACTTCTGTAACCAGGTTTCCTGAGACACTTGACCGAGTACAGCTATGGGAAGCTGTATACAGCTATTTTTCCTCCTAACTGAAGCCTTTTTTAATCACGCAGTGAAAATAGCACGGCCATTGGTTAGTGCAGTGCTATCAGGATAAACCAATCGGTTGGCTGCCGGGCTTTTATTTCTATGGGGCAGTCCTGGCCCAGTGAAGAGTCAGCTAGTGAAATAGCTTCTACAACCCACTTAGAAAGCCTTTGCTTCGAGACCGGTAGCCCTTTAGCATGGACTCCAAAGCGGGTAAACAGCTGGTCAGCCCATCTAAAGGGGGCCGACCACTCAATGTAGGCTCTCAATGCCCTGACGAGGCAGAGGGGGTTAATGTCATGGCCCTTGTTAGGGGGTTGCACCGAAGGAGATACCACCTGCGCCCTGAAAGGCATGGTGAGCATCTTCGGTATATAACTGAGCCTTGGTTTTAGGATGACTTTTGAGTCATTGGGCTCGAATTCCAGGCAGGCGGGGCTCACAGACAGTGCTTGCAGGTTGCCTATTCACTTAACTGATGCCAGTGCCAGCAGCAGAACAGTCTTTAGCATCAGTGCTTTCACTGTAACCATTTGCAGAGGTTCAAAGGGCGCACCTCTGAGGGCTTCAAGCACAGTGGGCAGGTTCCACGTAGGAATGGTGCGAGGGCGAGTGGGCCTGAGCCGTCATGCTCCTCTTAGAAAACGGATAATAAGAATATCCTTGCCCACAGTCTGGCCTGCTATAAAGTTGTTGTGGTGGGCTGCTACGGTCACCACGTAAGCCTTAAGGGTGGATGGAGAGTGTTCCCTATCCAGTAGGTGTAGCAGAAAAGACAGTATCAAAGATACCTGACATGACGAGGGGACATGACTGACCAATTCACAGCATAACCGTGTCTAGTAGACGGGTCTCTAGCATGAGAGATGTGGGAGAAAGCATGTGAAACATGTAGGGCCCACAGACTGGGCTGTGGATGACAGATGGAGCCCTCGGGTATTTCACCAGGGAAGCTAGTGCTGTCTAAAGCGAAAGGATCCACTTCTGCTTTGCCGAACGTTTTACAGATTAACTGGGTAGTTCGAAGGTGAAGAGTCCATTCCTGTGGATGGACTGCTCCCCGTGACAGCATGTCCACGTCTTGGTTATCGAGTGCAGGTTGTGCTGGGCCCATCTGAGGAGGCAAGCAGACAATTTGAAAAGGCCGGCGAACCCACGTGCAGCGCACCCCACCCCTTCTTGGAGGCATCTGTCACAATCACTTTCCTTCTGCAAACTATCTGGAGGGGAACACCTCTCTGCAGCCACTGGGTACCTTTCCATAAGCGGAGAGCTGTAATGCAGGCTCCGTCTACTCTGAGCTGAACACGTCCGTGACGCTAAGCTCGCGGCGGCACCCATGGCTTGAAACATTCATCCAGACGTCTCCACGATGGCTCCTGTGGCAGAGTCCACCCAGTCCGTCCCAGGCTTGAGAAACGGAATCTGACAGAGCAGAGTGGGTGGGGTCACCTGAACTGACAGTGCGTCTGAGGCTGCAGAAGAAGAAGCTGGTCTTAATTCAGGAAGAGAACTGGTAAAACAGCTCTCCAGAGAGCAGCTTCTGTGTGGGTCTTGCAGAGGCAGGTAACACACTCCCTGTGGCTGTCCTCGATGTGCAGTATATACACGGCCCCGCCCACTCAGGCGAGCTTAAATAGTGATTAAATAGCGTCTATATTAATCAATATTCCCATAGCGTCTTAGCAGATGCAGTACGAGTGAAGTGAAGAGAGAGAGAAAGAAGGGGTGTACTGCAAATACAAGCATCATCACAGTGTCTGCCACGGCAGTATATTCTTTCTGTCCTTGACTCTTTTCAAGCTTGGACATTATAAATGAATGAATGATCCATTTATATAGCGCTTTATCATGTATGGCCATACACCCCAAACGCTTCACAATCATGTGAGGGAGGGGGGTCCTCTAGTGTGCAGGATCCACCTGGATGATGCGACGGCAGCCACAGGACAACGGCGCTCACCACACACCAGCTACAGGTGGAGAGGAGAGATACAGTCAATCAATGGATGGGGATTATTGGGAGGCCATGATAGACAAGGGCCAGGGGGAATTTGGCCAGGACACCAGGGTTATACCCCTACTCTTTAGGATGAGTGTCATCGGATTTTTAATGACCACAGAGAGTCAGGACCTCGGTTTATGGTCTCATCCGTAAGATGGTGCTCTTTTGACAGTATAGTGTAGTGTCCCTGTCACTATATCGGGGCATTGACCAGGCTCAGCTTAAATGTAGCTGAGAACAATTGATTTGTAGTGTTCAAGAATATTTCACTTGTATACTGTAAGTATTCAAAGGTTTTGTAAAATTAGCTTAACAAAGTGAGTTGAGGATAAAATATTTAATAAACCGTCAATAAATGCATAAGTGTTACTGTCCTAAATAGCTTGCTTTCATGTGTTTCTTGCAGGTTTAGCTGCTGTTGTTATTCTTTACTGCTTGTGTTTACCTTGAAGTCATTTAGCTGTGCTAAAATCTGACATAGTGATTACTGAGCACTTCTTAGTACACAACCAACCCTTCTCTCTGTCTTTGTCATTCTCGCTCTCTCTTTTTGTGCTTGTTTTCTTTGATCAAACAGATCTGCAGGAAGAAATTGTCCATAGACTGTGTGTCAGAGTGTGTGTAATCAAAGAGTGATGTGGTGCTGCTCTCATTAATGACAGACAGCGTAATTAGTTTGGCCCAGAGAGAGAAACTCTCGGCTGTTGTGTCATCTGTCAGCTCGATTTGACTGTGTTTCAAAGCACACTTCAATTGAAGAGAGAGAAAAAGGAAGATGAGATGGAAAAACAAAGGGTCAGCTAAAGAACCCAACTCAGCTAAAGTCATTTCAAGAAGGAAAGGTTTAACTAAAACAAAATGTTCTTGGTAGTTAGTAAGGTGTTTACTATGTCATTGCTTGGGTGGTTACTAGAGCATTGTTATCTTTCTGCGCCATGTGAAAATTATAACTCTAATAGGCTTAGAAAGGTAATATACCTCTTTTCTATAAACCACCTGATTTGAAAAATCATTTATGTCAAGAGTACCGCAGGGTGAGTACTTTAATACTTAATGTTTAAGTTTTTTTTTCTAACACTAAGTATGACTTCGCCTTAAAAACCACAAATCAGTTGGAGCATGGACAATGAATGCAATTAAAAGAGAGTGAAGAAGAATGTCTAGAAGACGAGGAAGTGAGTAAGAATTGTGATGCTCTAGTGAGAGTCAGGGTGCAGAAGAAAGTACAAGATGAGCATCTTTATTTATGGATTTCCACTCGGTCTAATTTAGAGCAAGTTCCTCTAGGACACATCTGAAAGGCTTCAGGGGGCAATGAATGGGCTCAGTCTTACAAAACAACTCATATATGAGCCATTATGTGGAGGTATCAAGCACACACACTGCACAGAAATGCAGTTTTTTGCTGAAAGCAATTAAAAAAAAGTTTGGCCTTTAATTAATAATTTGCATTTATTGTTACATTCAAATCTGGCCAATGAGTCAATGATTTGTTCTGTAACATGACTATTTTATACATTTCAGTCTGTTTTCTTAATAAAGCTTGCAAATGACCTGAAATATTTGATACTGATACTGTTTGATACTGTTGACCACTCGACTCTCCTGACACGTCTGGCACAAGAATTTGGCCTGCAAGGTCCTGTACTACAATGGTTTAGGTCATATTTAACAAATAGGACTTTCTCAGTAATGATTGGTGAT
>JAUMHI010000070.1:6497464-6513384 GCA_032359435.1 Enteromius unitaeniatus | reverse complement strand
TTTTTACTGATCACCAAGTACAAAGTTTTTAAGGAGGCGGCAATGGGCAGAAGCAACTCTTCCGGGAACATTAAAGACTTTGTGCTGCAAAAATTCCCAAATGGGAGCAGAGGGCTTTGGGTAGTTGATGTGAAACACATAAAAAAGTTTGAAACACAGATCCACTGCTTAAAGTAATGTCTCCTGTTCCGTCGCCTCCACGTTGAAAATGATAAAAACTTAAGAGGAGTGTTACTTGTCACCGAGCAGCAGGACATGTGGATTCTGGCTTGTCTCATCATTCACTGATGAGTACTGCACCATATTAGTGCCAACCTTAAAAGAAGAATAAATAAAGATCAGTTGACATGCAAAATTTAAATCTGTCTTAATTTAAAAAAAAATTTTTCTTCAAAATAACTTCTTGGAACGATCTGTTTCAGCATTGTGCAGCGGGGAATCAGAATAGCAATAACAATACAACTGGGACAGATGGGAAAACGCTTACAAAGGTGGTGAGACACACACACAATGATCAGCGGGGAATAGCTGGAGAACCACAGTATTTATACACGGGACTAACGAGACGGAAGGAGAACATATTGGTTACCAAGACAACACATGAGGTGGGTGGAGACAGAGTACACAGGTGACAGATCATGCATGGAATGGAAAAACACAGACACAGTACATAGGGGGCTGGAGTGCCATCCAATCTGGACTGGCACCTCCAGCTGATCATCACATAGCCCCCCCTCTAAGGTGCGGCTTTCAGACGCTCCAAACTTTGGAGCCGGCAGGACCAACCTCCGGAGTGGAGCAGACGGTGGAGAAGTCCATCTGGATCCACCATGTAGGGAGAGTGCTCTCCTTAGCTGACAGTTCAGTTCAGCTCGCGCTGAGTGATGGGAACAGTGCCTTCTGTGGGCGTCTCAGGAACCACCGGTGTGGTAGACAGCTCCTCTTGTTGTAGTTCGTAGCCTGGTAGAGTAGCCGGGCCGAACTGTTCACCACACAGCCCCTCTCGCTGTGTGATGTCAGGGCCCGTAGCTAGTGTTTCGGGGGTTGCTGGGCCGGGTGACAGCTCCTTGAGCTGTTGAACCTGAACCGACTGAGCTGAACACGAACCCTGATGCTGTGAAACAGGTTGTAAACCTCTTAATTGCGGGTCTTAAACCGCCAAGATGAGTTTACGTTCCCTTGGTAGATGAACCGGAACCAGCAGACCAGTGTGCAGTTTATTTCGTGACATATCGGGCACTCCACAAGCCAGTGTTGAAGCTCCAGCCGCCATTTTGTGCTGCTGCTCTTCTGTATCTGCCATTTTGGATCAGCACTCGCCGGTGAGCTGAGAAGCGGCATTCATCTTGCTGGCAGCATTGGGATGCTCGGGCAGAAATAGCTGCTGTTGCTTGCAAACTTCATTTACCCACTCGCCTACTGTCAGCGGCGACCCAAGAATGAGTAGGACAGCATCGATGAGCTCCCCAAGGTTTCACTCTGAATCCTCTCCCAGTTGTTTATCCACCTCGTCGAGCACTTCCGGGTCAAGCCCCATGTAAAAACAATGTTTGAGCTTGTCTTCTGTAGCGTGTGCGAGGTGACTTTACGAAATCAAGATTGCGCTGGCGAGATCGGCTGCCATCGCAACTGCTCCAACCCCTTTTTCTTCGTTTTTTAAGTTAGTTTTCAACATTTTAAAACCGGCAAAATAACCACCATTGAGTACATTGAATATGATAGAGACACTCTTGTTTCTATTGGTATACAACGTACTCACAATTCGACGTTTTCAACCCCGGATCCGAGCTGGCCGAGTGAGATCCTGAGGGAGAACAAAGGACACAACGCGACGCGAAGGGGCGGCTCCGTGGGAAACGAGCCGGCGTCAGGAACAGGCTGAGAACCCGTGCACACCGCACACCTCTGCCTAGCATCCGGCTCGCCAATGTCCAGTCAAACAAACTCGATGACCTCATGGCCAGGGCAAAGTTCCAGAGAGACATTCGGGACTGCAATCTTCTCTGCTTCACCGAGACATGGCTGAACCCAGCGGGTTCCGGACCACGCCATCCAACCGGCCGAGTTCTTCTCGGTTCACCGCATGGACAGGACACGGGACTCAGGGAAGTCAAGGGGAGGAGGCGTGTATTTAATGGTGAACAGCTTGTTCCTCTTACACGCTCCTGCACACCCAACCTGGAACTACTGTCCATCATGTGTCGTCCTTTTTATCTACCTCGGGTGTTTACATCGGTCATAGTCAGCGCCGTTTATATTGCACCACAAGCGGACATGGACACTGCCTTATGCGAGCTGCATGAGGCACTCACACAGCACCAAGCACTGGGACGCTGTGCTCATTGTGGCGGGGCACTTTAAGAGTGCCAACCTCAAACGCGCAGCACCAAACTTTTATCAGCATATCACCTGCCCCACCAGGGGCGATAGAACACTGGACCACTGCTACACTACAGTTAAGGACGCCTACAAGGCACAATCGCGTCCACCATTTGGGAAATCTGACCACGCGCCATTTTCCTCATGCCAAAATACAAACAAAGGCTAAAACGAGAAGTTCCGGTTCAGAGGGAGGTCACGCGCTGGACGGACCATTCGGTGGCTGTTAAAGGACGCACTTGATGACGCTGACTGGGACATGTTCCGGAACAGCATCCAATGACGTCAACGTGTTTACAGAAGCGGTTGTGGAATTCATTGGGAAATAGGGGACATGGACATGGATCCGTAGAAATACTTTCTATGCTCGCTTCGAGACTGCAGCCAAAGACGCTAACGATGCTAATGCTAGCGGCGCTAACGGCTACAGACAGGAAGACACTGCCAGCACCGGAAACATGTTCATCATCTATGACGTGAGGAGAGCCTTCAAGAGAGCGAACACCAGGAAAGCAGCAGGACCAGACAGCATCTCAGGTCGTATTCTCAGAGCCTGTAGTGAGTGATGAAGTGCTTTGAGCGGCATCATTTCTTCTCTACCAGACACACTCGATCCACTACAGTTTGCATACCGTTCAAACCGCTCTACAAATGATGCCATTTCTCATCTCCTCCACACATCACTCACTCACCTGGACAGTAGAGGGGGGAATTATGTTAAAATGCTCTTCATCGACTACAGCTCAGCATTTAACACCATAATTCCCTCCACAATCACCACCAAGCTGGAGCTCCTGGGTCTCAGCTCATCTCTGTGCCAGTGGATCTGTCATTTCCTAACTGGCAAACCACAGGCAGTAAAGATGAGAGGACACCTCTCAGCCTCACTCACTCTCAGCACTTGAGCCCCCCAGGGTTGTGTTCTGAGACCCCTGCTGTACTCTTTGTACACATATGACTCTGTGGCCACTACTAGCTCCACCACCATCATTAAGTTTGCGACACCGTTGTGGTGGGCCTGATCTCTGATAACAACGAGACGGCCTACCTGAAGGAAATTAAGAATCTGGAGAACTGGTGCCAGAGGAACATCCACACAGAGCTTCCTTGACCTGCACTCAATCTACAGCAGACGGTGCTGGACCAAGGCCAGGAAGATTGTGAAGGATCTCAGCCATCCCAACAATGGACTGTTCTCTCTGATGAGGAAAGAGATGAAGGCCAACACAGAGAGACTGAGGAGGAGCTTCTTCCTGCAGGCGATACGGTCTCTCAATCAGTACATCACACAGTACTGATCCATTTTGCACATCCACACACGTTTTTTTTGGGCACTGAGCTTTCACTTTCACTTCACACAATCTGTACTTCAATTTTCACTACTCATTTGCAGTTGGGAGAAGCCTACGCAGGGATAAAGGAGTGGAATTTACATAACATTTATCCCCACGATGCCTCCTAACCCACTTCACTATTATACTGCACTGCACAGCAAAGCACACGGGACACTTGCACTGATATACTTCTGGGTTTCTTGCTGTGTGTACATATACTACTTATATTTTGTATTTGTATAGTCTATCATATTCTATTCTACTTCTATTCTCTTTTTATTCTATTTTCTTTTTATTGCTAGTTTACTTTTTAAAATTATATTATTATATTTATCTACTGTACTTATTTTTATATTCAACTTTTATTTTGCTGTTTTACTTTTACTTAAATTGTTTTACTTAACTGTTTTCTTAATGTATCAATTTGTTGGGGCAGTCGTGCAATACATTTCACTTCATGTCGTACCGTGTATGTATTTGAACGTGACGAATACAATTTGAATTTATAAACATTCTGTTACAGATCAGGAGCGAGATAGTCGAATCCATTTGCAAAGTATTTATTAACGAGTTCACAGGACAGAGTCAACAGGCGATGGTCAGATACACAGCAAACAGAGCAATGCAGGACAGGCAGAATTGTAGTCAGGAGGCAGGCAGAAGTCGGCAGTGGGGAATCAGAATAACAATAACAATACAACTGGGACAGACGGGAAAACGCTTACAAAGTTGGTGAGACACACTCGCAATGATCAGCGGGGAATAGCTGGAGAACCGGAGTATTTAAACACGGGACTAACGAGACAGAGGGGAGGAGAACATATCAGTTGCCATGGGGACACATGAGGTGGCCGTTCTATTAAAACATATAAAGTTTCATTTTTAAATGCATTTAATGTTACTTTTCATAATAACTATAATGTTGTAAGAGTTATAAATATCAAAAAGTGATATTACTCACCTCATACTGACGCCAGCAGCAGCTTCTTCTGTTGCCTGACTGTCTTTCATGTGTCGACCGTTAAAATTTGAACCGTCGTCACGGGAACCAATTTAACCCAACGCAGGGTTATTACTAACAATAACCCAACGATTTTGAAAAAATAACCCAACCTTTTAGAAAATAACCCAACATAATGACCTAATATGTGTAACCCATCTATTGGGTTAAAAAAAATAACCCATCGTTTTTTACTGTGTAAAATTAGCAAAATTGTAACAGCTAGTTTTGTGCTGAGCGCACTTTAATTGTGCAGAAGTAACACACTACACAACAAAATTAAAAAAGCAAACATAAGCTCACAGCACAACAAAAATGCTCCCGACCACTAGGGGGCAGTTGGTCTGCAGAAAGGGCTACAAAAAAAGGACCCACAAAATGGACAATACATCAAGAACTGAAATAATGTCAGGGGGTTTTAATGTCAGCGTTAAAACTATCAAAGCAGCTACAGACTGCCCGTGAATACTCGTGACATGTGCACAATAGCCGTTACTGCAGACCAACTGCCCCTAGTGGTCGGGAGCATTTCCTTTTGTGTTGTGGCTTGATGTTGTTGTGTTGTGAGCTTATGTTTGCTTTTTAAATTGCACTGTGTTGTAAGTTTATGTTTGCATTTTTAATTTCATTCTGTTGTGAGCTTATGTTTGCTTTTTTTAAAATTGTGTTTTGTTGTGCACTGCTGCTGGGCCACCTTAGTAATGCTGAGGTACAACTTTATATTAAAGTTTATTTGATTATGTTGAAGTGGAACTATTCCACTAAACTTTAGGTACACTTTAAAGTGATAGTTATCCCAAAAAGGAAAATTCTTACATCCACCCACCCTCATGTCGTTTCAAACCTGGAATGACATGAGGGTGAGTAATTAAAGGCAGAATTGTCCTTTTTGGGTTAACTATTTAAATTTTACTTTAAATATCTCACATTTAAAGACTGATACAGAGATCATACAATCCTTATTAGGCAAAATATTAAGAAATGTTTGTTGTGCACAAACAAAATACTACAAATAAAGTTGAATTCTAATTGTATATCAGTAAGTCTTTAAAGATATATCAATAAATAATTTGAAGAATGCTAATTCTTACATACATAATAAATGTATTTTAAATAAATTATGGAATGTTGTTGTTTTTTTTACTAGGGGATGAAAGGCTTTTTTTCAATGCCAAGTACAAGGTACTAGGGAAGTGTAAGAGAGAAGAAGGGTAAGAGGAGAAGACGTTGCAGATAATGGAGTCAGGAGAGATAGAAGAACTAAATAAAAAGGAGAACTGCCAAAGTGCCCGTATCTGAGCCCCTATCTGCAGTAATGAGAGTCTGCCTGCTAATAGAGTTAGCTTGATGTAAGTACGCTGACTTGCTGTGAATAACTCCAGATGCCTTGCCAGTAATGCTAAGGTCACGGTCATCCTCATAGCAACCATAGTTTTCAAGCTGAGGTACTATGTTTCCGTTCTGCCTCTCTCTGTGCACTTTTTCCTCATTTCCATCCTCTTTAAAAAAAGAGTGTGGATTCTTTCCCCTGGTCAGAACAATATCTCTCTTTGTGCCCCTTTCTTTTCTGTTTTCGGTGACGGAGGATAGGTTGTTGGCTTCGCCCGCTGGTAGACCATGTGAAAAAGAGGGGAACTCGTGAAAGAATTGCTTTAGCATGCGATGCACATCACGGAGCGAGCCCGAAGCCGGGCTCACTAGTTCTCCTTCACTGACCACTAAAAATGGTGGAAGATTTGAAAAGAATCCGAGACGTGCCTGGATAATATGAAATGATTGTTATTCATCTCAGAGAGGTGAGAGGCTTTTGAGGTGAGGGTTTGAGAGGTGCACATTACGTGCGTCGTGCATGAATACTGCAAGTGGGTGTACAATGTTTTCAAGATCATTTTCAGGTAATGATCTTGGTTATGCAGAAGTCAATATTGCTTTTTGTGGTGGGAGCAGCAGGTGTTAGTGTGTGGGTACGGGTTGCATAAGGCCGTGCGCGTTATGCCAGGATGCGCTTTTAGCTTTTTAAGAAGTGCTGTATTATCTGATGTATCAAAGAGTTTTTATGTTATTGAGATAATGCGGGAAAGATTGAGATAGCTGTGTCATGTGTAGTTCAACAGGGAGGGGTTCTGGTTAATACATTACAATAAAGACACAGTAAGCAAATTAGTTAACAGCTAGTCATTTTTGATATTTTAAGACCTTGATCATGAGCACATAATTTATTCATGGACAGTTGCATGCATTACTCTTTGGTTTGGGATATAACTTCTTAAATATATCAGTGGTAAATATGTTTTAATTGGTTTATTAGATTTACATAGTATATGGAAATATTTTATACATATTTATAGGCATTTTAAATTTGACCTATACATATATAATGAAACATTTGAAAATATATACATTTTGTACACATTAATACATATATGCATATGAGGTTACATGTCTTTAGGGTTCCATTCATTACATTTTTTTACAACATTATTATTATTATTATTATTTTAGTTTTACATGTTTTCAGAAATTTGTTAATAAGTGTTTAAATAAAACAAATAGTATTAACAAGTTGTGACGTTTTGACTTAACTTAAACTATTTTACTTCAATTTTTAAGTTGGAAATTAAACATTCTTTAAGCATATGTTTTACAGTTTTTATGCTCTTCTAAACTAATTGGTTTAAGCTATTTGGTGAGTTAACAGCTGTTTCCAAAACATTTATTTATTCATTCCTTTATGTAGTTTTAGTAAATGCCTAGTTATCAAATATGACTGAAACAAAAATTAGAATACTTTTTTTTATTTAAAATTAATTAAAGCTGAAGTACAAAAATTTACTTTAAGTACTTATATCCAAAATTATTCATTTTCTGTGGGTACATAAATTATTTTTTTATTGATGATGAGCACACTTATGAAACTTGCAGAATGTAAGCATACAAATTAAATTTCTGTGTCAAAGAAATTTGGAATTTCTAACCGTTTATAAATTAATGTGCTAGTTAATGTGTGTTTGAATGATCATATGAATTTATACATCTTTTTTGTTATTGTTTTATTTCATTTACTGTCTCATTTATTCTCTATTATCTGTTTACACCATGCATGCTTTATTGCTTGTCCTCGTAATTACATCTTACAGGCAAATCAGGCGTTTAAGAGAAAGCTAACTTTCTCTCTCGCCCTCTGCAGGTTCCTCAGGATGAGTGGGGTGGCTTCTCATCTGTGGGTCAGGATGATGAGATCCCGTGCAGGAGGATGAGGAGCGGCAGCTACATCAAGGCAATGGCAGAGGAGGACAGTGGAGACTCAGACTGCAGCCCTAAACCCTCACCCAAAGTCCAGGCCCGGAGAGCCAGCTACCTGAAAGCCACTCAGCCCTCCCTCACCGAGATGACCACACTCAAGTGAGTCTGGAATCGTATTAAATTGTGCATTTTGTTGCCGTGAAAACACATGGGAAATTAAATACATGTGCTGCATGTGTATGTCTGGTGTGCAGGTGCATAGATCTGCCAGTTTCAATGAACCGTCATCATCTCTGGGGTCATTTTAAACATGGTATTTTACAGGCGTTTCACCCGCTCCATATCTCTAAGTGCTGTTGGGATGGGTCTCTGGAGAAAGTGTAGTCCTGTCCTTAAAGCCACCTCTGTTCACACATAAATGCATACACACTTACTCTGTGCAATTTCGTATAAAATCCCTTCATGTCCTGAGACTCTTACCACTACAGTGAAATCCTTTCACTCTCCCCTTTATTAAAAATTCAACAGAACAAAGTTATTTCAAAGGGAATTTTCCTGCGCCTTTTAAAGTTCCTTCCGAGTCCTTTCATTTTTCAGTTGCACACCGTTATATCATCTGAAAGTGGGTCTTTTTTAATGCGGGAACTGATTTTGGCTTCGGTATTTATGTTAAAACCTCACATGCATATTGCTATTATAGCCGTGTACACAGTGACAACATATCCTACTTAGAATATATACAGTGAAATGAGTCCCTTTTAGGATCCCACAGACTTATTCATGAGAGCAAACTGATTTGCATTATAAAGAGAATCAACAGACGCTTTTAGTTCTGTGTGTGTGAATGTGCACTTTTGTGTGTAAACTTTGACAAACAAAGCATTCGTATAATGTGGGCATCATTGCTGTGACAACAGCATATGCTCATCAGTGCAGTGTAAAAATTTAAGTGCGTTTTTTTTTTTTTTTAATAAATGAATCGTGACTGTAACGCTTTATTTTATGGTATGCTTTTGAGAATGCATATTCCTAGAATATTAGCCATGTATAATTTATAATAATTCCTTATTCTACATGACCTAATTCTACATCCATAATCCTACCCAATACCTAAACTTAAGAAATACCTTACTATCTATTAATAAACAGCTAATTAAGAATTTATTGAGGGAAAAGTCGTAGTTAAAAGTTAACAATTGTTGCCTATTCTAACGTGTTGCCATCATCACATCAAATTTTAAGGTCCAATTCTCACAGTAAACAAGCCATTAACTATAACTTCTGCCTCAATAAACTACTAATTTGCTGCTTATTAATAGTTAGTAAGGTAGTTTCTAAAGTGCCCTTATTATGGCATTGCCGATATGGCCTTTCATGCAGTATGTAATGTAGCTGTATATGAATGTAAACCATTTGCAAAGTTGTAAATCTGAAAGTGCACAATAAATAAAGTAATTGTCTCGCAAAATAAATAATCGACTCTATACAGCCTAAATGAATCGTTAGTAATTCGAATCCCACTTCTATGACAGGTACACGTCACGGTGTAACACATTTGCATGTGTTGTACATTGGCTGGCCACAAACAACTTGACCCCGCCCACAAACACATCATATTACTGGCAACTGCTGTACGCAGTAGACCAATCACAAATGACTGAACTATCTGACCAATCAGAGCAGAGTAGGCTCAAGGAAAGGAGCGGTTTAGAGAGACTAAATCTTAGAACTGCTTCGAACGATTTGTTTGAGACCTTCGTTCACCTTCAGAACACAAATTATTTAAAGGGCAATGCAATTAATGGCCTGCTTTGAAAAGAGCAGTTTTTGGAGGGTATTGTTTTGCACTACCATTGAGGAATTTTAACCAAAGTAAGTTATAAAATTCTATCAACTTGTGGAAAATGGGCATCCAATGATCCCTTTAAGTTTAGTTATTGGATAGGATTAGGGCTTTAGAATATGGTCACGCAGAATAAGTACTAATGCACAGCTAATAGGCCTGCTAATGCATTCAGAGGATGAAAATGGACAATAAAAAATGTCACAAAAGATTTCCACTTCAAATAAATGCTGTTTTTATTCATCAAAGGTTTGGGGAAAATGTATTATAGTTTCTACAAAAATAAAAAATTGAGCATCAAGTCAGCATACTAGAATACTTTTTGAAGGATCATGTGGCACACTGTATCCTGCAGAAATCAAAATTCATCTTCGCCATTCATGGAATAAATTTTGAATCATTATTTAAAAAAAAACAACAACAAACAAACAAACAGATTTTTTCTTTATTTTTGATTAAATAAAGGCAGCCTTGGTGAGCATTAGTGGCTTATTTAAAAACATTATTTATATATGTTGAATGCAATGCAAAATGAATGCATTTTGAACTCTTCAGATACTGGGAAAAACTGAGTAAGGGTCCCTTTAATGTTCTCTTTATCTTTTTCTGCTTGACAAGAAGTGCCGCAGCATTGAATATTTATAATCAGAGCATTGTGCCTTGAACGCAAATATGGACACACACATTCAAACATACACATACTCCTGTACACACATGTACATGAAACTGGGGTGATAAATAATGCATAATAAAAAAGGATGTTTCTAAACCTTTGAACCATAAACACACTTTCTTTTCAGAAACGCAGTAATACAGTAGACATACACACTCATGTGTGTTTAAACAACCACATGTATATAAGAGAGAAAAATATTGTGTTATATAATAAATATGCAATCCCCTGAGGCCTGTGCTCATTATAAACAGATATTTCCTTTATTTCTGCAAAACAGTTCCATAGATGTGAGTCATACAGTGTCTATTTTTTATGTGTAAGTTTTAGGTCAAAATCATCCCAAAAAACACATTATCAATATTCATTTACTTGATAAAATTATACAAAAATTACATATTAATTAATGATAATGTCATCCTTTAATAGGCCGATGCCATTATTTACATTATTTATGTACTGTACATTAAAATGAACTATAATGTTTTGTTTTAAAAAAATGTTACTAATGTAAATAACAGCATATAATCAGAATACATGAGCATCGTCCTATTTGTTTTCTGCAAGATCTAATTGTGTATGCTTGCTTTCTCATATACACTTCAGCAGACTTCAGCTATTTTGTTGTTCTTCTATCATTTGCTGCTTTAATTGATTTCATCCATTGTCATCTCTTCCTCTAAATCTATTTTCATACTTTTCCTGCGTTCTTCCTGCTTTGTTTCTTTTTTACTCCCTCTCTCTCTCTCTACATTCCTCACTCCAGTGAAGAATGACTAATGTGTGTTTTTCTTGCTGTAACTGCATACTATTTTAAGAGCCACATCAATAATTAAGATTGACTCGACCTGAAGGGATAGAATGTGTGTTTGTGTGCATTCATGTTTTAATGTGTTTCTGTTCTCATATTTCAAAGACCTGATTGTCCATCCACATGTAAACACAAACAGTCAAATCCTAGTACTAATTGTAAGTTGTTCATGTTTGTATTGGTGTCAGAAATATGAAGAATAGAGTAACTCACACACACACACAAACACACACATAACCAGGTTGAGCTGTTTTTAGGTCAACAGTAATGAGTACGAGATCTCTGTTGGAAGAAAACCACAGGAACATGATGAATGAGTGTGAGTTACAAGAGTAATCTCACCCCTCATTAAATAGTTGTACACCTGTTCTCGCTCTCTCTCTGTTTGCAGGATCAGTACGGATTCCCATTCCCCCAAGCTGCAGATCCGGAGTCACAGTTACCTGCGAGCGGTGAGTGAGGTTTCAATCAACCACAGTTTGGACAGTCTGGACCCGGCAGGTCTGCTGGCCTCACCCAAATTTCGCTCCCGAAATGAGAGTTACATGAGGGCCATGAGCACCATCAGCCAGGTTGGTCATCGCCCCCTTCGTTCTCTGGTGGAAATCGCCATTAAGTTACTGATCTTACACCCGTGATAAACAACAACTGGGCCTGGATCAGATTCTAAGGGTGATTTCCAACCAGAGCCTTCCTCAACGTCAGCCTTCAAGAAGGTTTGCAAAGGGGAGGAAAATATAAAAATGAAAAGATTTTTGAAAAGGATTTTTGCTCAATCCTATTAAACATCTCATGGAATCCTTCATCATCTCTTCATCCATGCATTATTCAGAATCATAATCTGCATACTATCACTATGGAATATGGGATCACAAATTGTATGTTATATGTTTAAGATGTCCTAGTTATTGTACTTTTTGCGGCACTCTGTGGACGCACCTGGAAAAAACAGCCTGATCTCATGGCAATTCATTCATATTTTATGAGGTGGCTAATTCATACGAATTCATACAATCTCACTAATACAAATTTATATGATCATGTAACAACTTTGGACGAGAATTTTGGATTGTGCAAAGACCTTAAAGGAATACTTAAAAAAAAAAAAAAAAAAGATAGGCTAATTTTTTAGTTACGTTTTACAGTTTTTGAATCAATTCAGCGGAATTCCGGGTCTGGCGATAGCACCCTTTAGCTGCAACTTAGCATAGATCATTGAATCTAATTAGACCAGTCTAGTAGGATCTCGCTCAAAATCTGCATATTTAAAACTTGACTCTTCTGTAGTTACATTGTGTACTAAAACAGACGGAAAATGAAAAGTTGGAATTTTCTAAGCCGATATGACTAGTAACTATATTCTCATTCCGGCGTAATAATCTTGGAACTTTGCCACCGTACCATGGGTGCAGCAGGCGCAAGGATTTTGCTCAGTGCCAGAAAATGCTGGGGACTATTTTAATGGTCCCAAAGTGCATGCTTCCCAACGTAGCATGTAGTAAAAGTATTCACAATGCAATTTCAGACATAGAAAGATATGCAGTGTTACGATGTGACATTTTGTCCCCAAACTGCTGACTTATACTGACTATATACTAGTAAAAGACTTTTCTGTCAGAATGGGCTGTAGTAGCTAACTGGATTTTGAATGTCAGTAAAGCCTTTTAAGCAATTTTAAGTAGCGCTCTTCCTTGTTAGCATGTGTAGCTAAGGGATTTCCAAGGTGAGTTTTCAGGATTAGTGTCTGTTACCATGGGGTTCTAAGGGGAGTTTTCAAGATTAGCTTCTGTAGCCCTGGGATAAGGTAACGGCCAGCTTTTACAACCAAGACAATTTTAAGCTGAGTGTTCAGAGCCTGACAGCTCACTCAGACAGACAGCAGCCCTAACCTTTTAAAGAGCTGCTTCCTGCCACCCGCGAAAAAAGACACTGCCCTCAGGCATGTGTGTGAATGTTTGTCTTTTCTGCTCCCTGAGGATATATCAATCATTTTAGTGACAAAAAGCTCAGTCTGCTCACCAAAAAAACATTATTTAGTGGTCCCTCATGTACAGCTCTGGAAAAAAATAAGAGATCACTGCAATGTACTCCTAAATCAGTATCTCTCTAAGTATGACAAGCTTTTCGTGCCAGTCTTTGTTAAATTTCTACACAAACATACTTCATTCTGTTTATTGAGGTACTTATTTGGTGAGCACCTGAATCCAATTGTATTTAATGGGGAAAGTATAAAAAGCACTGCTGTAATCAACACTATCCTCTTGCAGTGTGAACAGTTGGATGGTAAAAAATTCTAGAAGTCTTTCAAAAGTAATTAGAAATTTAAAAAGAAACACTAAACATGCTAGAAACAGTGAAAAGAAAGGTTTTAAATCAAGAAAAAAGGCCTCAATCCTAGCTTTACTGGCACAAGGATTCAGTGAGCGTCAAGTCGCTTCTATCCTTAATATTTCAAAGACGACAGTTCACAAAAAATGAAACAAACATGCATTGTTTTGTATTGGTGGTGTATTGGTGAGTTTTAGAAGCAAAAACCCCAAGAAACTGATTTTTCTGCAGTGGTCTCTTTTTTTTTTTTTTTTTTTTTCCCAGAGTGAATGTGTAGTGAATGTGTTGGCATGTGTTTACGTGTACATATGTGTTCTTTAGCCAGTCATGTTCTGTTTCTCCAATCACTATTAGTCCTCCACTCACAGAATTCTCCAAACGACCTGTTTCCACTTTCTTTCCAACCTTAAATTATGAGACCCCTTCTTCTCATACGTTTCTGTCTAAATCCAGTCACACTTCTGTATTATAGAATTAGCACTAGTGATGCAGCCACACCTGATATTGCTTTCGCTTGTACAGATTTCCTCCCCTCTGCACTCTTTTTTTTTTTCTGTTCTGTTCTGTTTTTTGTATTAGTGTGTTTAACCCCTATGATTGCAGCTTGGCTGTTATAGGGTTAAACTTAGCCTACATGACAAATGACAGCTCAGGATTCGCAATTTGCACATTTTCCCCTGACAATTGATCTTACGTCAATATTTAACCTATTACAATTCCAGCTGTGATGTGGACTCATTTAGGTATTTATTTGTGTCATGACATTTTAAGCTAAAACAATGTCATTAAGTTGATTACAATTAAATCTATGTTAAAGGAAAAGCATTTTTTTTTCTTAAACACACCAATACACTTGTATTGTTTTTTTATTCTTGTGATTTCCCTTTTTGCTTTTGTATTTTGTAAAACTTTTGTATGATGTTTAAAACATATTTATGAAAATAAAAGACATTTTCCAACACTAAAAAGGGGATATGGCAACAAAGCACCCTGGATTGTGAATGCATGTATCAGCTGTGTAGTATTTTATTTATTTTAATAATAATAATAATTATTATTATTATTATTATTAAAATTCTATATTATATTAACATAATTATATTAATACAGTTGCACATTATATATGTTTTATTATTTATTGATACATATTTTTTCATTATTGTCTAGGGTTAAAATTCACCTTCAAAATTCAATCCAGAATTATTCTTAACATGAAAAGTTAAAATGTGTTTTAAAAATCTTTAGTAAAGCAGCATTTAAGAAACTTCATATGATCTCACTAAATCTCACTAGACTTACAATGATTTAAAGTCATTTTAAACTGGTAAGCCTTGAGCTAACATCTTGAACCCTGCTCATTCAGTCAGGAATGTTTAAATGCTATGACAGAAAGGGTGAAGGGGTAACATGACAGCATGTGGTGACACGTTGTCTCCCCCTGCAGGTGAGCGAGGTGGAAGTAAACGGGCAGATCGAGGCTGTGTGCGAGAGTGTGTTCAGTGAGATGGAGTCAAAGGCCGTGGATGCTCTGGATCTGCCAGGGTCTGGATGCTTCCGTATGAGGAGCCACAGTTACGTGCGGGCCATTGAAAAGGGCTGCTCACAGGAAGAAGAAGAGGAGAGAGCGAAGCGTCAGGCCATCTCACCTCCTCGAACTACAACTACTGTTAGAACCATCCAGAGCAGTACAGGTACAAGAGGCTTAAAACCTGATAAAACAACTGCTATTACTGAAGTTTTAATACCAGGTTAGTGACATTAATACAAGGGTTAGTGCCATTTGTTTTTAAATACATACAATGTCTTAAATGCACTTTTTTTTATGAGAAACAAGTTTTCCATTTCTGTATTCAAATTGGTTTATTATTTTTTCTTAAGTATAAACTCAAAACTTCATTTTTTTTTTTTTTATACATTTTCCCGTCAGATATTAGGACACGTTTATACATAAACTAGCCAAATGTGTGTGCGTGTGTATATATATATATATATATATATATTACATGACTAAAAACAGTACATATGCAAAGTCTTTTTTCCTGTGGTTTTGATTAACTAAGATAATTAGGATGCACGCACACATCAGTTCAAGGTATTATTAAAATATATTAATAATTTTTGCTTTTTTACTCATAGTTTAGAAGCACCCTGGGTTCACAATCTTATGTGTGAAAAATAAAAAAAAAAGTATTTTAATAATGAAGGTTGCATATATATATATATATATACTGTGTGTATATATACAGTACAGGCCAAAAGTTTGGACACACCTTCTCATTCAATGTGTTTTCTTTATTTTCATGACCATT
>JAUMHI010000070.1:6476884-6492474 GCA_032359435.1 Enteromius unitaeniatus | reverse complement strand
ATCATTTATTTTTCAACAGGACAATGACCCCAAACACACCTCCAGGCTGTGTAAGGGCTATTTGACCAAGAAGGAGATTGATGGAGTGCTGTGGCAGATGACCTGGCCTCCACAGTCCCCGGACCTAAACCCAATCGAGATGGTTTGGGGTGAGCTGGACCGCAGAGTGAAGGCAAAGGGGCCAACAAGTGGTAACACCTCTGGGAACTCCTTCAAGACTGTTGGAAAACAGTTTCAAACGTTTCAAGTGAATACCTCTTATTTCACCTTTTTTGTTAAGTACATAACTCCACATGTGTTCATTCATAGTTTTGATGCCTTCAGTGAGAGTCAAATTTTAATGGCTTAATTAATTCCAGACATTCTTTATTAGCATAGATGGCTCCATAAAGAACCCTTGACATCCATGGAACCTTTCCATTTCACAAAATGTTTTTTTAGTGGAAAATTATTCATTAATTATGACTGAAAAGTTCATTGGGGAACCCAAAAAAGGCATTGCTGTGAAAACCCTTTTTGAAACATTTATTTATAATAGTGTATTGTTGAATCTTCCTACTTTTCCTCCCAACACTATTTTTGTCCTCTTTCCATCTTTCACTCTCTCTGTCACTTCCTCTGTATGAATAGAAAGAGCCAAGGTCTCTTCCCTCCTTCTCTCTTGTGCGGCATGTTGTTTAATTACAGCGATTAGAGAGTCTCATTCTTTCTCCTCGTCACACTGTCATCAGGGTCGTAGTCAGCTAATTAAAAACATTTACAGACAAGTGGGACGAAGAGAGGCTGGAGAGAAAGAACTGTTGAGACCAATTAGAATGACTGAGAGGAAACAGACAGGAACATAATAGATGGAGACGAGATTTTGGGATTTGGGGAATGACTTCTGCGTGACAAAAAAAACCATTATCAACTGTGTCCCGTGTGTGCTTTTTTGTGAACTGTTATTCACAAGCTTAAATCACTGATAAAGAAAAGTCAATCAGGATTAGACATCATTGCTTTTGCCGGCCATTATTCACTTAAATAAGATTGTTAATCAATTAAATAAAAACTTCTTATTTTCTAAGATAAAAATTTGTGATTAATTGTTTTTATTATTATTTTAATAGAAAGTTGAAAATAAGAGCGTTTATTTGAAATATTTTGGTAACAATCTGTCGGATCAATTTTGTCGGATATGTCTGACAAAATTGGGATCTTGCTTCGAGAGACAAATCCACTTCGAGTGTATTAAAACATGCCAATGAACACTGGCAGCTGATCACAGTGCGAGTATAAATAAGCAGCTGGTGCAGCGAATTTTCAGATTTTCGCTTCAGAGCTGAGTGTGCACAACGTTCAGCTCCCTCAACCAACTTTGAGGACTAGTTTCTCCTACTTTGGTGTGACTGCGTCGTCAGCGGTGGTCGTTCCGGTGTCGAGTGGGTTGCACTACCCCCAGACCCCCAGAGATGCCTGATTTGAGTCGCGCTTTCATTCCTGCAGCAAGGGTTGGAGCAAAGGCCGTCTCGTTATCGCTGCAAACCATGACCCCATAGAAAGGAGGTTGGTAAACATGACCTGATCATCAGGTTCCTCAGGCGGGCCAGAAGGTTGAATTCTCCTTGACCCCCAACTGTACCTGTAACTGTTGAGTTCCTCCTTCCCCTCGGCAACCGGATGTGACGGAGCATCATAAAGGGCTGAAGTCCATGTGGAGTACCTGAAAGGACTCCATGTGTGTATTACACGGTTAAGACCTAGAGCCCTTGTTCCCCCGCAGACCTTCTGCTACCTTAAGAGGGTTTGATCACCTGCAATTTTCCATATGCACTGAAATACTGTCCATATGAGTATACATTCTAAGACCTCCTACGGGAAGGCTGGACTTCTGTATGTCTCTATTCAATAAATTTTGTTTTGTTTCATATCCGACGTGACGTCTCCGTTCCCTTCTTCAGGGAATGAGGGTTACATATGTAACCAAGACTATGGACATATGTTCTTATTGGTTACTAAAAAGGGCTGTGTTCATATTTAAAGTACCAAAAGTTACTGTATTCTTGTTTTAGACAACAATGACTCAAAATGTATAGTATATTGCAGACATAGATGTGTCTGTAATTTGACTGAGCTGAATAATTGCTTAAAAGAGATGAATAATTGCCATCTCCATCTCAGTTGTTAAATCAGTTTTGTCCATTTTTTACACCTGTCTGACACCCATTTGACCATTACTGGTGGCAATATATGATGGGGTATTTAGCTTGTGTTAAGGAGGCCTGTTGTTGTGTGAGTTATGTAACAGGCATGGAGTGAAGCAATTAGATTGTGGAAAGATTTGATTGACTTAATCAGTTAAGCCAAACAAACTGTGTAGAAAAGCTTGGCAGTTAGATTTATTATGTGAGAGAAGTAAGATTTTCTTTCTGTAGAGTAAAATGTGGAGAGAGAATTAAAGAATTCATTCATTTTCAGTGAGAGTTTGTGATTTAAGGCAGAATGACACCATTGGTGACGAAACGTTAAGCAACGTCTATGCAAGATTTGGGTTTGATGCATTATGTAAATGAATCCTAGTGTGATGTGTTGAGTTTTGTGTGAGCGAGTCGTGTTCATGTGATCCACCTCATGATGTGGTTGCAGGAGTTGTACTGGATTTTCTGACAAGAAACAACAAGTACAGTAGCTTGCCAGCCTCCAGTGGTTAAATCAGTCAATAATGGCCTTCATGAGGAGTCACTGACAAAACCCATGACCTGAAGGCAAAATGAAAACAAACAACCAATTTGCTTTGTAAAGATGTACACTAAATGAAACACAAGCACACCTGATGTTTTTCCTCAGGCTTTATGACTGCACAAACCCACAACAAATACACGTTATTGATTTATTGTCACAGAAGAAATCGATCTATGGAGCTAAAAGCACAAAAAACAAACAATCAAAAACCTCCAGTCTTGGCTGAGAGCATACATTTCCAGGTTTAAACATGCTTTTATTGTCAATATGTGCATGTTATAGCTTGGTTAATTTCCCTTTGGTCACAAGGTTGTGTGGGAAGGGAAGTGTGTGTGGAAATAGTCACAAGTGTGATATTGCTTTTACTCATAAAAAAGTTCTGCAAACAAGAAGCTGATATTTAATAATGTACTTTTTTAATAGATATGGCCAGTTAGTTGAAAATATTCCATTTCATAGGTAAAACAAATCGCCTCTGGAGTGAAAAAACACTCAGATTCTCAGGTCTGGATCTACAGGCACTAAATGTTATGAATGAGGATGTGAAACGTGCGGGCTCAAATGCAAATTGTGTTTATTAATACTCAGGGTCAGGCAGACTAAGTCGAGCGTCAGCACACGGGATCAAAAAAAGCCCAGACAGAATAAACATAAACAAGCGAGGGTCAAATACCGGTAAACGGAGTCCATAGATTGAGGCGAAGGCGTAGATCAAAGGGAGGCAAGGGTCGGCAGCGATAAATCCAGAATGCAAGGCAGGAACACAAAGAACTAGGCTTGGTTTGACAGCATAACACTGAAACATGGAAGCTTAGAGACATTAGACATGAAACAATGATCCGTGCAGACAAACAAACACATCCGGGTTATATACACTGAAAACTAGGTCAGGAGGCGGCGATTTGCAATGAAGCTCCATGACAACAAACAAGCGGGGCGGAGACAGGAGTTTGTGGTAATGAGTCCATGACAACAAAACACAAAACACTGAGAGATTGCTGAGTGCTGGAGTGCCATCCTGTAGCCTTTGCTGGCACCTCCAGCTGACCATGACACTAAATCAATTCTGATATCAATATTAATAATGAAAATTAACTTTTGATGCATTTTTTTATATTAAGGATACATTTTGATGATCACAGTTGCTTTGTAAAAAAAATTATATTAAATTGAAGATAATAATGGTTATTAGAATTATTTTATTTCTATTATTTTTTTAACAAATATGACATTAGTTATTATTTTTAACAAAAAAAATCACATTCATTAATGCAGACTTTTGTTGTAAATAAATTATGTTTTCATATAATTACATTTTAAAATAATGTTGTTTCAATTAACTTTATTGTTATAATTATCAGTTTTGTAATTTTATATTAATTTATGCAAAGAAAAAAAAAATTAGGGAAAAAAAACTCGGAGACTCTGATTTAAAAAATAGCATTGAATACCATTTCCTACCCCACAAATGGTATAATTAAGATTGTTATAAGTATTATATATATATATATGGAAAAAATACTTGGACATATTCCTGGCTATATCGCTGAGTATGTGGAACAATGCAAACACAAAAAGTTTGGTAACACTTTCCAATAAAGTTCCATTTGTTATCTAATGCATTAATGATCAACAATGATATCTTTGTTAACGGTTGTTAATAAAAATACAACTATTCATTGGTAGTCCATGTTAGCTCAAGTCCAATAACTAACATTAATAGAGGCTGTTGTTCTGCATATCAGCACGTCTGGAAAGTGGCTCGGCCAGTCAGATTTGAGGATTAGAGCTATAACTGTTGTATAAAATCCAACAATGATCAGACAGAGTTTTACAGCTGTACCATATCCCAAGTTACACACACTCACAGATGCGCACAAATGTGTGTATCGCATTTGTCCTTTTAGCTGCTTTGATCTTAATGTCATTTCCACAGCATTAAAGGATTAGAACTTCCCGTCTGTCTGAGAATTTCTCTTTTTGTGTGCATTATCTGCTTTTCAGGTCCATCTCTCTCCTTCTCTGTCTGCTTCTTTCTCGAGGGTGATGGGATATAATGCTTTCATGCCTCTAGCTGACTAGAAAATCAGCACTAGTGAGTGCTCTGAGGTCCAGAGAGCTCATTAATCACTGACATAAACAGTGTCTCAGAGCTAAATGCTGTATTTATTTGAAGCGGGAGTATTGTGAGATATAATTTATTAATTTAAATAAAATAATTTCAGTTTTAAATAAAATATTGTATTGTATTGTTGTGTAAGATTTTGACTCTATTAAAGCATAAACTACAATAAAATGTTTGCAGATTTTTAAGAAACGTGCTAAGTTAACACTTGTTTAACTGAAAAACAATTTATCTTTCTGTGTTTGTCCCGCCCACTGCTGTTTTATCCAATTATATTTCAGCGCACCGGGTTGCCAATTGGCGGAAAAATACAGCGTATTTCATTTCGTTCATCGTCTTTTAGATTCGTTTCTGTTTGTGTCGTCAATCTGGCACCCTGCGTGTACGTCCAGTCTGAGGAGGAGGGGCCGGGTGAAAAAATAGAAACCTCTCAAATATTTAGAATTTGCACTGCAGTACCTAGTTCAACCACTAGGTGTCAACTCTACATACAGCACCTTTTTTAAATGTAATAAAATAGGCCTTTATGCAATCAGCAATCATTGCTCCAGTCGTCATCGATCATTTAGATTATCGTACCACTTTAATATGCTGATTTGTTGCTTAAGAAACATTTTATTTATTTATTTGTATTATACTTTTATTTTTTGTTCAAAACAGTTGTATTGCATATTATTTTGTCGAAACTGATGTATACATTTTTTCCCTGAAGAAAAAAAACATTTGAAGTTGACTTCACTGCTGCAAATCCTAAAATCTAACAAATAATTTTTCTCTTTAAATTAATGATATTCATATTTATATCAGATATTGTAACCATTATGTTGAAAATTGTTGTGTCTGTTAGCAATCATCTAGCTTTAATTAATATGTAATAAGGCTTTGTCTTCTCAAGGTGCATGGAATTAATATGGAAGAAATTTTCTAAAGGATTACAGAGAGAGAGGCTCAGTTCTTGAAGTAATAGTTGTTGTGTTACTGTTGTTTTTTCACCACACGAGGGCGGGCTTGAGCACATACGCTGTTTAATGTTTAATGCTCCAGAAAAAAAATAATGTTTTTATGTTTCTAAAGGCATCACTGAAGGGCATGCTTATAATCTGTTTTAGAGCAGAAACTCTGTGATATAAAACTAAAGTTGTGTGTTTCTACAGAAACGTATGTCCGTCAAGTTTTTTTGGCCTAATAAAGTTTTAAATAAAATGATACTTAATAACATATTAATTATGTAGCCTATAATTTTATTTAAACCTTTAATAGGACACTAGAGTCACGTAACTGCATCTAAAACCAATTTTTTTATGATGTACACGTAGAAGAGTTTACATGTCCTGTAGACTGAAATGAGTTTAAACAACATTTTATTAATTCCTTTAATTATTATGCACTTTAATGGCTTCATCGTAAATACTTAAGAAGTGATTTAAAAACATCTTAGTCTTAGGACCTAAAATACATACTTTTTTGTAGGCTATTTATAGGCAGCTATTTAAAATTGGCTTGAACATATATAGAACATTGGTCATTTTGCATTGGCTTTTTGGCTATAGGTTATTATAATTATTCTTTCTCCTTTTAATTATTGTGATATTTAACGAATATCTTATTATTATGGCGATTAATGCAGGGTTAGTCGGTTCAGTGGGGTGGGAAGTCCCGCGTGCTCATGTTTAGCCGGTACGGGAATCGGTGTGTTTAACGGATGTGACGGTGTGGGCCGGTCCCGTTACCGCCCGTGACTGAACTATAGCAGCTCGAGCGTTAACTGAGTGCAGTATCATTAGCTCCCATTCAGAGCCAAGCTGGAGTTTATCACCAGATCCCGCCGATTCATTCAGTCGCTTTTGTCTCTCGTCCTCTCTCCGCTTACCGCTTACCGAAAATTACAGGGTATGTGCGATTGCTGGATCCGCCGCCTCTGTGAGTATACACGCGCCCCTCTCTCTCTCTCTCTCTCTCTCTCTCTCTCTCTCTCTCTCTCTCTCTCTCGTATCAATTGTTTGTTTGTGTTTGATAGTATTAACGGAGGAGATGGAGGAGACCGTCATGGCTTATTTTGCTTACTCATAGCTTACTGCAATGGTCTGATGCAAGACACATCCATGCAGTTTATAAGTTGATTGAGTCTACGGGACTTTTACTTCAAAATGAAACATTAATAGACTTAATGAAAATATTCGAAGTTCAAATTAATTTATAATACAAATAATCTAATATTAATAATATACAACTATAATAGTGTCATAAAAATGTAATTGTAATTAAATTAATAATATAATAAAATATTAGAAATGGGCTGCGTGAGCCTAAAAAATTTGCTTTTGCTTTTTTTGTGACAAAAAAAATTGTTGGCTTTGTGTATGTTTGAGAGAGGAAGCAGTGGAGGGAGAGATTCAGTACTCTGTCCAGCATCAGTCTATTTTGGTATGTCATATTTGATAGTAGGGACCAGGTGTCAGCAGAGCTTTGAGTACAGTTTTCAACATTGCCTAGCCCTAGTGCTTCTGTAGTAGAACAATTCAAATGTTTAACAGTGTTGTTGATATTAAGGGTCAAGATGTCAGTGTAATAGAAAAAAAATGAGCAAAACATTAGTTTAGCTCTATATCCCAGGAAGAGGATGCTGCTGTTACCACGGCAACTAATTCATTTAAACTGTTAACCTGGGGAACAGAGGATATATCTGATGATGATGTCATTGATAGGCTAATGTTAATGTCTAATGTTTACTCTTAATAAATAAATATATATATATGCGCTTTTCTTCTTGATTTCTCTCATGTTTTGTTTAATTAATTGATATAGAGGTTGTTTTGAATTGTTTTGAAGTAGTCTTATACCAGAATAGAAGTGAGCTCATGTGGATGTCATCCTGTCTAAAGCGGGAGATGTGTAAAGAAACTGAATGAGCTGACTCAGAATAACAAAGATGGCAGCGGTGATATCATAAACGAGCCTCCTGTTCGGTCGATCGATGCAGACACTCACTTAGATATGATCTCAATACTATCGATCACACTCTCATTACACTCCAAATCAGGTGACTATAAAATTGATTTAAAAAAAAAAAAGAAGTCCTTTGCAGTAACAGAAAAAAAATCAATATTTTTGAGCTCCTTGAATTTTTACCACAGATTGTCATCATCATACATTTAAAGCGATTTGTGTTAATGATAATCAACACATTTGTGTCGTTCATGAAAACTGCGGAGAGTGTACACTAGAGGGCGGCGTAGCACAAAGAGAGAGGGAAGAAAGCACGTGCTTTAAATAACACGCTGCCTACGTGAGAGACGCGGGAGTCAAGTCAGACCACGATGATCTGTAATCGCCTATTTTTATTTCATTTGTAGTAAAAGCTGAAAAGTAGGCGTGCAGTTCAGTTACTTTCCAAGACACGATCAACATTCAAATAGTTTTTTGAATATTTCAAATTTAAATGATTGTAATAGAATTGTATCTATTTGCGTTTAATATCATTTCAACTTTATTTAATAAAATCTTATTTTAATAGGACGTCCTTATTTATTGTTAAAAGTTGTAAAAGTGTTATGGAAATAGTCCAATTTTTGAAGTGCCTTATAAATAGTGCTAGTTTTGCTTTGAGAAAATGAGTTTATGTGCGTGTGGCTAAAGGACAGCCCATCTCTCCAGACTTCACAAATCACTCAGTGAGACATTTCAGTTAAACAGTCTTGCTACTTTTCTTCCTCTCTCTCTCCCTCCCTTCCTCAGTCACCATCTCTCTCTCTCAGCCGCACAGATAATCATTTCCTTTCAGGCACTCCCCTCGCTCACCATGAAAGGTGCTGTGCTGATTTATACTTAAACATCGTGTCTCAAAGCTCTAAGATTTATATGATTTCCTCTTCCTCCCCGTAGTTAATCAGCCTGTGTAAGTATATATGTGTATGTGAGAGAAAGAGACATGAAAGAGGGTGTCAGTTAGAGAGCGACAGAATGAACACGCTGTCTGAAATGTTCTGCTAGTGTGGGCATGCAGAAAAACACACAAACACACTTAATCTCCAAGCTTTCATGTGAATCCCTCCTTTAAAACTATGACCTGAAGCTTACCTTTTAATAGACATTACAGAGGAGGTGATCTAATGCATTTCTGATTCAGGTTTACTCACACATTACATGTAAAAATTAAACTGCTTTCAAAAATACTGCCATGAATAGATTTCATTTATCAATTAACGTCTATTAACTAAATCAAATAAATATTTGGTGTTACAGCATTTGGTAAAAAAGCTTCTGTTCCGAGGTACACTTGCTTATAGTTTTTCAGGTAGCTTTCCAGGGAGGGTTTTTTTTAAGAAACTTGGAGACGTTGCCACAGTTCTTCTGGATTTAATCTGTCTCAGTTTGTTCTGTTACTTCATGTGATTTGAGGCAGACTGGATGATGATCAGATCAGATCTCTGTGTGGAGCACTGGCTGATGTCAGACTCCTCGTGCAGATGATCTCACTGCATTATTACAATTGATGACAAAAATCATGTTTGGAAATGTAAACTGATATTTCTAACTGATACGCTACTACAAAAGATAGAAATAACTTACTTAAAGCCATTTTTTGTTGGTGAAAATACTATTGGCCTAAGATATATATATATATATATATATATATATATATTAGTAGTCAACCTTTGAAGTGGATCAAAAAAGTTCATCAAAACTGTGCCAACACATTTTGGAAATAAGACTTAAATTAATATATTAATTAATATATTAATATTAAGACTTTAATTAAAGTAATGAAGTATATTATAATACACTACAAATTAAAAATGTCATCAGCAATTTTTAAATTAACGTTTTATTCCGCAAGCATGCATTTAGTTGATCAAAAGACAATAAATGCATTTACAATGATGTTAAAATGCTGTTCTTTTTATGTTTATCATAAATCCTGGAACAAATTATCACTGTTTCCACAAAACTTTAAAGCAACACTTTTGTTTTACTTTAGCAAATAAACTTCATCATATTATAACATATAACACATCAGACTGCAATAATGGATGGTGATAATTAAACTTTGCAGGAATAAATTAAAATGTTAAAATATAAAAAGTTACTGTGTGTGTGTGTGTATATATTTATACATACACACACATTATTAAATATTTTTTATCAAAACATGCAACCTGTGGTTTGAGCAGACTTAATTAAAACAAATCATTTTTGTATGTACATATTTTTTTGTGCTTTGTTTATATATATATATATATATATATATATATATATATATATAAATGTGGTATCAGCTATTGTTGTCTGGTGTGTATTCCAATGTTGAGAAGAAGCGCTTTAATTTCTTCCTGTAGGTGGCGAACTATTCACAATGAAACATTCTGACGCTTGCTGGATGTTAAAATCTGTTCCCTTACAAAATCTAGTGGAATGTGGTCTGTCAGTGTAGATTGTAACATCTAACATTGCTTGTTACATTGTCAATTAAATGTCCATTAACCAATTTAAGATTTAAGAAAACACTTTTTTTTTTCAGAAGCTGGTAGTAGAGTCTGTTTTTAGAGAGTGATTCTGAGTTCTCTTGACTGTTTGATGATCGTGCACTTTACGTAATTACAACTTAACAGCCTCTCTTTGAGAATCACTATGCTTTGATTCAGGCCACACAGAAAGGAAGTGCGGTCGTTGACATGATCCTGTCACACTGCCTGCTACAGGAAACTCTTTTCTACTCCTCTCCTGTGTATGTCGGTGTGTGTGTGTGTGTGTGTGTGTGTGTGAGAGAGTACGTTGGATGGTTCAGGTTTTCACTGCGAGGGTGGGGCAAACCTTAATTACAGACCATCTCTTCTCTTCCAGAAAGGGTCCTCTGTGTCTGTGCGTGTGTGTTTTTTGCCCCTAAATGTTTTGGGAGGGTCCTTTAATGGCATATATCACTTCGGCACTGAAGTCTCAAAACATGCATTTATAAAAAGCCAAAAATTACAACATGCCACTTAGATTGACTCTATATGAGTTTATGGGAAGAGGTGTGTGTATGAGAGAGAGAGAGATGGAGAGAGAGAGGTTCTACTTAGTTTAGTAGTTTAGGAAGTCTTTGTAACACAATGCATTGCATTCCTGCACTCCTGCCGGGCTCCTCGTTTGTTCCTTTCATTCTTGCCCACTCACCCCCAACCCCCTGTGTGTGTGCGTGTCAGAGTGTCGGGGGTCTCTTAAGTCTCCTAAAGACCACTTCACTCATGGAATAACCCAAAACCTCCACCAACACACACTTCACAAAAGCTACACACACATTTCTCTGCCACACAACCGGGGTTTTCCCCAACCCCCTCTCACAGGATACCAGGGGTCAGAGGTCAAACCTGGAGACACGAAGCATAAAGAGAACAAACCGCGGAGGGAGAGATGGGGAGAGGGGAGAAAAGGAGAGAGAGAGATAGGTGAGTTACGGGTAATTATTAGGGTGGTTAGTCAGCTAGAAAGTTGGTTAGATTCAAATCATCCTGGGGCTCAGATGACAGTACATTTATTTAGATTTTTTCTTGGCTCGTCCCCTGAGTTGTGTGTTGGGTGTGCTGCATATATAAGTCGGGGTGTGAACTTTTGACCACATTCCTTTGTATTTAGATGTAAATGCATGAATGGCAGGCCTCTGACCTTTTGAGATGTACAAGATCTCGACCCTAAAGACCTTCAAATAAACACAAACACACTAGGCTCATACTATTCATACCTACACATGAATTGAACTTTATATATATATATATATATATATATATATATATGTGTGTGTGTGTGTATGTATATATATTGTCAATTCAACAATGTATATTTTAATAAAATTATGGTTGACAGCACATATATATATACATTAGTGCTCTCAAATTATTAATTGAAATTAATCACATTCAAAATAAAACTTTTTTTTACATAATATATGTGTGTGTACTATGTATATTTAATATTATTAAACTATATTATTACTATGTGTGTATATATATATATATATATATATATATATATTTATATAATACATATGAATATTAATATATACATGTAATGCATATACATTTATATTACATTTATATATACATTTATTCTGCATGACAATATTTTAGATCCCTTGATCGAGTTCTATGCCTAAACTTAAAACTACCTAACGATTAAAAGCAAATTGAGAGTTCAATGAGGCAAACATCAAAGTTAATAGTTGAGTTAATATCAGTGAGAATTAAGCTAATTAAAATGAGAAACAATATGTTCTCATTTAGATAAGTAATTATGGATGTGCGTGTCTGTCAGTTGCGTTTAATTCCTGGAAGAGAGCAATGCAGGATGCATCTATCCTTATACAAATACACAAACACTCAGACTCAGTGACCCGTCACAGGCAGATGTGTAATCAGACAGGTATGTAGACGTTGCTTTCAGACACAGGGAGTGTGAGGGCAGAACTGAGCTCTGCAGGGAGATCATTTGTGAGTCAGCACTGTGCGTGTGTATAAAATTATAATTTTAGACTTCTTTCAAGTTGATTGTGTCTTACGGTTTTATTATGTCTTTCTGTATCCTAGTTCAGGATGGTTTTGTTTTGGTGTTTGTGTGTGTGTGTGTGTGTGTGTGTGTGTGTGTTCCCACTTTGACTGGTGTCAGGAATTCTCTGACAGGAACAACAGCAAATGGGCCACTAAAACTAATCTCATCCTCTTTTACTGCCTGTCTCTTTCTCTCTCTCTCTCTCTCCCTTCATTCATCCCTGCCTCTCTTGTCCTCCTCCAGGGCATGTCTGTCTTTACAGACTATAGAAAAAGATATTCATCACCTTAGTTAAGACCCTGCACCCCTGCAGATAGGTACTCCCACTACTTTGAAAATAAAGTTATAGTTTCAAGGCTCATTACCTTTGCATTTGGAAAACTGTTTTTATTTAAAAAAAATAATAATAAAAATGTGTGTGTGTGTATATATATAATTTATTTTGTTTTCTAAGCAAAATTTAAAAATAATTTTAAATGATTTTTAAAAGTTTTTCTTGACATTCAATTAGACTTTTTAATAATAATGTTATCAATAATTTGTTGATTAATTATTAAATTGGATTTTTAATCAACCAATTTCTGTTCTTTTCTCATTTTTAACTTTATTTATTTATTTATTTTTTAACATTCATTACATTCATAATAATATGAATAATCCCAATTAGTTAGTTTTCTTGTTTCTTTTTGAATTTTCTTTGAATTTCTGTTTCTTCTAAAACAAATTCATAAAAATCTCACACTTATCTTAATGAACTGTCATAACCTGTCTGGCCTGTCTGGATTTATTCCTACTTTGAACTGTGATTATGACACTTAATTTGTAACCTGCTGGCCGAGCATTGGCGCATGCGCGTGTGTGTGTTTCTAAGCGTGCATGGGTGTGTTTGTCACTGATTGACAGCGAGGAAACTGGCCATGTGTATGAACTTAGAACAAGCGAAAGTAGGTCACGCACATTGTTAGTAAACACATACACTCACACAGTTTACATTTAGCTGTCAGAACCGTAACAATCTGCATTTAAAAAAAAACAGAAAAGAGTTGGTTCAACAGTGATTGGCCTGGTGGTCTATTTTTATTTCCTTCTTTTTTTTTTGTCACACACACACACACTGTTTCATAGAAAGGCCACAGATTTCATGTTCCTCCCTGTTTCCACAGCTACACTATCACAAAGGACTCCAGCTGTCTGTGGAAAGAGAGCAAGGGATGGAGAGAAAGACGAACAGTGACCAGCCCCTTTCTAAACACACGGCAGCTGGGCTGAACTGTCATTCTGCACCCTGGCCTGCTTACACACACACACACAAAAAACACTCTTCAGCCCCTCCTCTGGCTTTAAAGCGTATTGTGTTTTGTGCTTTTTTCTCGATAATTCCCTTGGCATCGACTAGAGGGAGCCCAACTAACCTGTTTGAATGAGTTTTATCGTTTTTGTCACTTCTAACACACAAGCCCATTGGTTTCCTCCGCGTCAATATGCCCAGAGGTGAGTTCAATCTCCCCTCCTAATGAAGCATGAGGCCGAAAGGGGAGTTTCTCCAAGCAGGGGCCGAAAAGAAGGGATGAATGGGTGATGGAGGGGGGGCAGCGAAGGAGTGGAGAGAAGGGGGTTGAGCAGGGGCCGTCTTTGATACAGCACTGGCCTGGGCGGGGGGTAGTGTGTTTTTTAGCCAGGAGATTCACCATTCACACTCCTCTGTCGGTCGCTCGTTTGAAGCGCCTTCACAAAGAGGAGTTTGTGGGCCGGGGGCCAAAAGGGGTTTTGTCATTCACAGAGTCCCTCTCCTCCTCCTCTTTAACCTCTTGTTCATTCTTTGGCTCTTTTGAAATGAGAAATGCTTTATCGGCCAAGAACGCAGCCAATTAATGTTCAACCAACAGGCCGAATGGCTACAAAACTAAACTTAAAAAAAAAAACGATCTTGTGAAAAGATAATTGGAGTTCATTTTATAAAGAATTTTTTAGAAACTATTTATTTTTTTAGAAACTATTTTAGACTTTATTCATCAAATGTGTGTGCTTGCCATTTGTTTGCTAAAATTTACCTCAGATTCAACCTAAAGGTCCTCCGAATTAGTTGGTTTGCAGTAGCGTTCGGATTGTGTTCGAGGAGCGGCAGATGTTAAGACCGTTTTGTTGAGAGAAAGTTGGACGAAAACATTTCAGGGAGTTTTTCTTTCTCCGTTCCTGCCTGCTGGAGTTCAGGAATTCTGTATCACACTCCACTTCCCAACTGTTGGATAAACACGATGGCCTTGAGAGCGTGTGTGTGCGGTTTTGGAGGCGTGACGCTTCCATGATCCAAACATCAAAGTGTATCCGTGGAAACTGTGAGGTAGTCCGTAATGCCGCTAACATGGCATGACTTGTTTTTATTCCATGCCTTTTGTGTGTGTGTGTGTGCTTGCGTGTAGGTGAAAATAAAGTCATTTGGGATGCGTTCTACACATCTGGTCTCAGAGAATATATGATACTGCGGTGGCCCATGTTGTAAAAACACTATTTTTGAGACGTTTCAGCCTCTAAAAAGACTTGACAGCTCTCTGGCAACTGACTTCCTCTTCACTTTGTGGAGTCCAGACAACCCATTGACCTCACTGGCATGCCTTTGTGTGGATGGGGCATATGTGTTGCTGTTAGCTGATGTTTTTTATTAGAAGCTCAAATAAATATGTCTACCGTATGAGCTAAAATGCACTTTTTTTCTTGCGTTGTTTTGTATTATTTGGAAAGATACATTAAATTTGTCACTGATTTAAAAGTGAAGATACTATATTTATTTTTATATATATATATATATGTGTGTGTGTGTGTATATGTATATGTGTATATATATATATATATATGAATTTTTTTTCTTTTTTCATATATAAATACTGTTCAGTAAATATGCATTTACATTCTATAAATGCTAAATAAATCTTTACATTTATTTAAAAAAAATATATAATTTTGCATAAATGTATTAGGCAGGGCAACTGTTATAAACCGCTATAATTATAAATGTTCCTTGAGCACCAAATCAGCATATTAGAATTCTTTCTGAAAAGATAATGTGACACTATAGTGTGACTCTATCACAAAAATATATCACATCTTTATAATATATTTAAATATTACTACTATTAGAATTTGAAACGACTTAATTCTGTGTAATTTAAAAGTAGACAGGATGGAAATTAACATTTGACCGTGAGAATCTCAGTGTGTGAATAGA
>JAUMHI010000070.1:6460349-6476784 GCA_032359435.1 Enteromius unitaeniatus | reverse complement strand
ACTTAATTCTGTGTAATTTAAAAGTAGACAGGATGGAAATTAACATTTGACCGTGAGAATCTCAGTGTGTGAATAGATTATAAATTCTAGATTGTTCCAGCTTGGAAAATCACATCTGACTGTAGTTTAAAGGGTTCCAGGTGGGTGGATGTTTTGGGCTGTTTGACCCATGGTTTGCCATTTGTCACAGAAAGAGAGAGCGAGAGAAAGAGGAAAGGCTTTAGAAATAAACCGCAGGACTGGGTGGGTCAGAGAACACACACATACACGCTTGACACATGACACAGGCTCACACACACAGGTGAGAACAAGCACACACAGTGCCTGGCTCCAGTGCTGTAATAGTTTAAAGAGAAAGCCTGGCCTACTTTCTCCATGCGGCGTGACCCAGTTTACATCGATTCAGACGCACAGAGTGGAGTCACAAACCTGTTCCACATCCCTTCTGTGTGTGAGAGAGCTGTTAAAAGACAGCGCATGATCTTCTTACAGTTCTGTAATCTAAAACAGATGCGCTTTGGCACACACACTCTCGTACGCTCAGATGTCATAAAGCAAAAGAGAGATCTTCCGATCTAATCCATTCCCTTCATGTGTTCAGGAGTAATGTGTGTGTGTGTGTGTGTGTGTGTGAGCGTGTGTCTGGGCTTGCACTAACCTGCTCCTGCCAAAAGCAGGAAATGAGGGAGCTGTAAGAAAATGGACTGCCACTGTTTAGTCTCTGAACATGCACACACACACATACACACAGTGTTTAGTCTTCTCCAGCAGCTGTGCTATTCTAAGCAACACAGGCAGGAAGAACAGAGAGAGCAGAAATAGATGGATGATATTGGGACAGTAATGACAAACTCCTGTTGTAGTTTTGCTCTGCAGTACTTCTACTCTAAACATGCTCTACTATACTTTGACATCACTACTTATTTCCATTCTACTCTATTCTAATTCGTAGTATTGTCTTTTATTTGTTTCTGTGCTAAACTACTATACTCAACTGTATTACATTCTAGTTTTCCTTATTCTATTCTATTCTTTTCTGTTCTGTTCTGCTTTATTCAAAAGCAGAATAGAGTTCTCTTCCGATAGTTTTATTCCACTCTAATCAAATGTATTCTTTTCCCGTCTACTGTACACACATTTTACTTTTCTTCTATCCTTTTCTATTCCAAACTATTATGTTTACTATAGTCAAGTCTTTTTTTAGCTCTGTTCTGTAGTATTCTAATTATTCAGCACTACTCAAATCTTTTTTATTATTCTATAACTTTATGCTATTGTACCAGCCTACACAACTGAAATGTATATTATCATTCATACACTGTTTTCTCCATTTTCTATTCTACTTAATTCAATTTTAGTTTAATTTATCTACTCTTCATTCTACTTTTTTATACGGTTCTACTCTACTCTAGTTGTATTTTATTATTACCTTTTATTATATCCACTCTACTTCACTTTTCTGATCCGTTATATTATATAATCTAGTACTTTCATTTGTGATTATTCAACTGTATTCTTACTTTATTGAATTGTTCTAACTCTATAGTATTGTATGCCAATTTTAAATTATTCTACTCTATTTATGCCATTTTCTATTCAGCTCAACTCCATACTAAATTTTATTTCACTTTATTCCACTCTTCTTATTCTATTCTGCTGTGCTCAACTGTACTTGATTCTTTTTTATTCAACTTTGTTTTACATTTTTCTGCTCTACGTATTCTACTGTACTCAACTCTGTCCTAACCTTTTCTTATATATTGTATTTCTGCTTTGTTGTTCTCTATATGGTACTATACATAGATATTCCAGTTTTACTTTCACTTCTTACTTTTATCGCTTTTCACATTCTACACCTACAGTTATTATCTTGATATATATTTTGACTGTTAAATTAATTTTGCCACTAATTGGTCAGCTGATGAATGTGCTACTTAATTGTGTAACCTTTCACTTCTTTCTACTCCACAGTATCATCATGTATAACCACCTACAAGAAAACCCCACCCCCAGTCCCACCCAGGTCAACACCCACCAGACCATACATCTCTATAACAGCCCAGAGCAGCACAGAATCTGCACAAGATGCCTACAATGAGCTCACCGGTGCTGGCCCTGCTAACCGGGCCTTAGCAGCTGTCCAATCAGGCCTCAGCAACTCCACAGAGAGCATCGATAGCATGAAGGCCCTGACAGCAGCCATCGAGGCAGCGAATGCTCAAGTCCACGGCCCAGCCAGCCAGCATGTTACCAACAGCACCATCACCATCACCACAGCCTCCGCCACCACTAGCGTAACACACATCTCACAGGAAGCTAAGAGAGATGCCCTCAGGAAGTGCCTGTCCATAGGGATACAGGTTGGCCACACACTAACACACACATATAAATTTGTGTTGCCTAAAGGGTTACAGATTGTATAAGCAATATCAAACGTACAAAGAAACAAAAAGCAGAGATCTTTACTAAATTGAAATTTACAAAAAAAATATGTAAACAACAGACATTCATCTACTCATCGTATGTGGAAAAATAGAAAGTCTCAGAACCTTCAGAACAGCATACTAGTATTCAGTAGTCAACATTTGAAGTGGATCAAAAACATTCATCAAAGTTGTCCTAAAACATAAAACCAAAATGTGCTCTGGTTTTTGGGCACCTTTGATACATTTTCTTTGATCCACTTCAAATGCTGACTACTGCAGACTCTTATTATTTCTGCAATATAAAGATATTGCAAAAACATCTGGGCATTTTTTAATAGAATATAAGCAATCTGTGATTTTTAAGTATGCTCTAAGTGTACACTATGCCAAAAAATGATGTTTTGAGACACAGCCATTATTAATGGTATGTTCTCTGATTATTAAGTAGGCATTCATATAGTATGCACTATGATGCCTAAATATGCTATCACATAGGTAGACAGCATAGGTAACACACTGTGATGCCGTCTATGTAGTGTACACTGTGATTATTAAGTATGCATCAATGTAGTGTACAATTTTAAATCTAAATCATTTGATACTCAAATATTTACTGGCAAATTAGATGACGTTTGCAGCAGCAAATCTGACAAGAATAATTCAAAATGTAATTCTGACACCCAGACTCCATATTGAATATGTGTGGGTGTGTCTCTGTGTTTAGGTGGATGGTCCTGAAGAAACTGACCAACCAGAAGTGCACTGCAAGTTTCAATCGGTCGGCATTCAAGTAGAGGAGGAGAGATGGTAAGTTAATCTACACCTACTCACTCTCTCTCACACACAGCATATTCTATTACATCTCTATCCTTTAACTACCAACGTGTGCTCATTCATACAAGATAAAGTCACTTAAAAACAATACAGATGTGAGGATGGTGACTATAAAAGTTGAAGAATGGACGGTGTAATAGGAGAGAGAAAAGAAAGTGAAAGAGAGAGTTGTCATTTCAAGCACATGCTCCTGTGACAAAGACCTTCCCATTCTCTGTCTCTATTTCACACACACAGCTGTCCCTATCATGGTGGTTTGGACATTGGGGCCTCCTGAAAGGGTAAAGGAGTGGGAGGCAGAGAGACAGCTGCTCTGTGTGTGTATGCGGGTGTGTCTGTGTGTGCGTGCACGGCCATCTGTTGCTGTGCCCATTATGAAGCAGGCAGGCTGCTGGGTCACAGACATGGTCAAGTATCGACCCCTTGTCTCACTTCTCTCTCTCTCTCTCTTGCTTTCTTTTGCTTTCTCTGACTCGCAAAATCCTCAGGTTTCACTGTTTTAGCACCCTGTGAGAGGGAGGGACATAACGACTAAAGGAGGTAGAGGCCGCTAGATGTTCTCTCTCTGTGTGTTCTGCTATAGGTCCAGCCGAAGCATCGTAAAATCACCGTCTTGCAGCCAAAGTGATGCTCAAAGTACAGATCAAATGCCAGAGCAAATATGTTACACTCACACCCACATACTGTGCATAAACAGTTGTTTTAGAGATGGTTGGATATGTTTAGAGTCAGTTGTCCTGTTCCAAAACCAATTGGACCGTCTATGGAGTATTTTTAAGACATACTTTCAACATTGACAGATACCTCATTTTCATAACCTTCATAACCAACAGAATCCATAAATAATGCATGATTTATTGAAAAACAGATCAAATTGGTATTGTTTAATACAATTTTTATTATGCATATTGCCCATTCAAAATATACTTGGGTTATGTGTATGTAGTTATATTAGCAACATGCTAACATTACACGTAAATAAACATGTTTTTTATTCAAAATGTATTCAGTTTATTTTTAAATGTATATAAAAACATTAAAATAGACTATACCCAATATTTACGTGTTGGTTGTTTACGTGTAGCTAACATCAGTCTCCGCTTATTGTAACAGATTGTGTTTAAGATGCTTATATAGGAGCTTACTAGGTTTTGGAATTGAACCGATATGTGTAGGTGAACTCATGTATATGAAGTTTGGGCTGCTAGCTGGCAGCATTGAGGAGTTGAGGGCAGCAGATTCCTAGACGGTGAGAGAGAGAGTCACACATAACACACACCCGCACAGGTCGCCGGTATTTGGACTTTGCTGAAGCATGCCTTTGTAACTGAGAGGGAATACAGCTGTAAAACATTGGCACACACACAGCTCTCCTAGTCTGCTCTTGTTTCCTGCTGAAGTCAGAGCCTTTGAACTGTACGCAGAGACTGCTTTAGAACGTCATACACTTTTTTCCTCCTCCTTAGTGCGTAAAGAACGAAGGAAATGAAGGAAAGAGCTCCCAACCAATCACATCTGGCTTATTTTGCTCTGGGGAGGTGCGCTACAGCGGGTACAAATTGGATAGATAGATGTGTGTTTTGATATGTAAGATAAACAACATAATAAAGGTAAATATGTCATTGAAAGTAATTCTTGTCTGGTAATAAAAAAAAGTGAACTTCTGACACTGGAAGCCCTTCTTAGTGGCTTTAGCATGTGGTCCTTCCTTGCTAGGAGAAGCATCTTGAAAAAATGAAAGCGTGTGGGTGTTCTTGTGTCTATTTATAGCTTTCGGGTAATATGTAAAGCTCAGAGTCCACCATAGGTTAGTTTCAGCCTCAAACAGACCATACATTAATAGAAAATCTATATTCAACCTGATTGGCTGACTATGACACATTTTCCAGTCATGGTACTATGGTAAGCTGATATCAGTGTGATTTTGAGTAGCTGTATGAAGGTTTGATCATCTTCATGGACATTTATTGTTTTGTCATATATATTTATTTGCCATTTCCATTTGGTTTTATATTTTATCTTCTGTTACAATGAAATGTATTTTGTTTTTATTTGTGGCTTAAATGTGCAGATGTTTTTGGGACAACTTTATGCATTTTAGGTTCAAATGTAAAAAGAATCTGTTGTAAAACAGTCTGACATAGTTACATTTAACTACACACACACAAACGCTTTGTGATATGATTTACAGGAGGCAATGATTACTACCATGTGAGCGGAACAAGAAATGAATACTTTCTCTCTCTCTTTCTCTTGTGCCCTTTATTTGTCTCTCTTCCTCTCTACAGGAAGTAGTTAACTGATATGAAACAGGCCTCTCAGACACACACACACACCAACAATCTAAAATGGTCTTTAATAGAAAACAAATGGTTAAAAAAGATATCAGAGCTCAGTATGCTGTGAAGGAGAATGGATACAGAACAGATTTTTGGAAGGATGGGTGAAAATAAGGATTGTTCAAGAAAGAAATCCTCCCAATTTATGGCCTGTATGTGCTATCATTCTGTGTGTTGTGCCTTCTAATAAGCCAAAATCCAAATGCTTAGATGCACAGACACACACAGCCAACACACATTCAGGGTATGGTGAGAGATGTCAGTGTGCTTCAGTGCACCTGAATAGAGCAGGTGTCCTACATCTCCAACACACACACACACACACACACCAGGCAAACACAGAGTAGCTGATCTAAGCCAGATCGCTTTGATATGTTATCCCTGTTATCCCTCTCTATTCCTACAGGTGTATGCGTGTGTGTGTTTGTTACACTTGTATTTGATATCATGGTCTACAGTTACTTAGCAGAAAGTTTTAACTGTTAACTTTAACTATAATGGGGCATTGGTAACATTTAATCAGCATTTTTAACCATCATAGGCATGTTTATACTTTATTTAATATACTTTTTGGTGACAGTATGTTTTATTTTTGTATTTTATTTATTGGCAGCGGCTATTTAAACTAGATGCCACAAATGCTGTTTACACTAAGTGGAAATAGCAATGGGTTCTATTTACACAAAGTAAAAATAGTTAAAAGTACTTGGACATTCAATTAATTTGATAATTTTTGAAAATAGAACACACTGTCGTTCAGGTCAACAGTTTGAACACAAACAATCCAAAATTGTTTCATCTTTTTTCTTTCCAGCTACCGCCGAGTTACGCGCTCCAACAGCGTCACCACTGCCGTTCAAGCTGATCTTGATCTTCTGGAGGGTCTTGGTGATGACCAGTTCTCACAGACCCACCAGGGGCCCATTGTCCGCCAGCCGTCCCGAGATGCAGCCACTTCTACTGTCAGCATCCAGGGCTCTGGGAACCACTACCATGCCTGTGTCCAAGATGAGTACACCGATGTGGACTTTGACCCCTCCATTCTGCCTCCTCCAGACCCCTGGATGGATGGAGCCATGGAGGAGGAATATGCGAGTGGGGTGTCAGGGTCCGTGTGTCCGCAGGACGGACGCTGGTTTCTGAAACTGCTGCAAGCAGAGGTGGAGAGGATGGAGGGGTGGTGCAAACAGATGGAGCAGGATGAGAGAGAGAATAAGCTTCCAGAAGACAGTGAGTAACTCACTTTGCAGATAATATAGAGTATAGGCTGCCTATCTAGACAGTATAATTAGGCATTTAATATAAATGTTGTGGAATTGTTGATGGGTCACTGTAAACTATACACTCATTTAGATGATTTGATTTAACAACATTTATTACATTAATTTAACAACTCATTTATAATATTTAATTTAACTGCATTTTTGGTGATTGGAATTTGCAATTCAACTGCATTTTGGATCACAGTAAAATCATTTTAAATGTTAGGTTAAACAGGGTCGTTAAAGAAATGGGTCACCCAAAAATTTAAATCTGTCATCATTTAGTTCCAAATCTGTATGTATTTCTTTGTTCTGCATAACACAAAGAAAGATATTTAGAAAAAGGTTTGTTAACCAGGTGACCGGTGACCCAATTTTTGGGTCACCGTTGACTTCCATAGTAGGACAAAAAAAACTATGGAAGTCAATGGTGACTACAGATTTGCAACTACTTGAGAGTTAGTAAATGATGACACAATTTTTATTTTTAGGTAAACGATTCCTTTAAAGAATCAGTTATATTTTGGGCATTACAGTATAATTTAAATTGTTTGATTTAGGCTAATAGGCTAATTTCAACAGCGTTACATTTCTGGAATTTTCAATTCAATATCACTTTTTTGTTGGATTTATATGTTTGGTTTTAACATTCTAAATGCGTCTTTGGTATATTCTTTCTAGGTAGAGAACTCACAAGTTATTCCACGCTACACAGGAAGTTAATAGCAAAAGGGCTTTTGTACCTAAAACATGAATTTTCCAATTCCACCATGTTATTTTAAAGCCATGTAGTCAGTTCACTGCAAAACTGGAGTGACATTTGTACAGACTGTGTCCAAGCCATTTAGAGAATAATCAGCTACTTTAACAAATCTACCAGTGCACAAGGTCATTTCACAGTCTGGTTACCTCCGGCCGGACTCGTTCTTTTTATCCCACTTCCCGCCTTTTCCCTGCTCAAGCACACCCGCCCACACACACGGTGCAGTGACCATCTTCGTGTCTGTCACAAAGCCTGCTTGTTCATCTATCTCCTGTCTGTCTCCCTCTCACATACCAGACATTTCTACCAGCAGGGAGCCACCCGTCTCTCTCGTTTCTTTCGCTCCCTCTTTCTCTGTATATTTTCTTTTTCCTCTCACTGTTTCTATATCTGTCTCCTTCCACTCTCTCTCTTTTCTAACCCTTCCCTCCCTGAATACATAAAATATGCTAATCGGTTCAATGACAGCACATTGTTTGCCATATGGTCTCTTGCTGCTGCATATGTTAAACAGAGCGAGTTCATTTCATCGGATCTCTGTTTAAAAACTGCCTCATGGCTCCAATCCATGCTGCAGTCCCTCCTCAGGCCACAGCAAAAGCCTTTATATGACCCCCTTCATGGCAAACATTAGCTTCCTTTAAGAGAATTCACCCCTGTTTGGTAATTTGATATTCTATTTACTCTTTTTCATTCTTAATCTTTCTTTTTGCATCACATTCTTGATCTGTATGTGTGTGTGTGTGTATGTGTGAGTGTCTTGGCTCGTTGGCTTTGGCGGGTGTTTGTTTGGTGTGCATGGTAAACACTCCCCCTGCTCCTCTGGTTCCTGCATTTGGGTTCCCAAGCCTTAGATATTTATGACCCTTTCTCACTTGAAAGAGACGGCATTTAAACATTAACCAAGTGTCTAAGCCTTTGAGACACACACACACACACACATTCACTAATGTGTAACTGCATACATGCTATTCCATGCTATATCCATGCTATAATCCAGTTTTTTGTTTTTTTTACCAAACTTGTTTTCCACAGCTGATTCTCTATTCTTTTTGTCTGTGTTTAGTTCTTGGCAAGATTCGTAGCGCGGTGGGTAGCGCTCAGTTGCTGATGTCGCAGAAATTTCAGCAGTTCCGGGAACTCTGTGAAGAAAACCTGGTACGTATGGAGCACACATCCATCAGCCAATCAGAGCAGAGCTTCACTTTGGTAGCTCCGCCCCGAATAGCCTGCGCAGTATTAAATCAGTAATACCCAATTAGATATTATGTCTTTTCTTTTTTCAAATTAACAGATGTTTTGTGTATAATTTGTTCTCTGGCTGTCAGAATCCCAATGCCCACCCACGGCCCGTGTCTCAAGATCTGGCAGGATTCTGGGACATGCTGCAGCTGTCCATTGAGAACATCAGCCTGAAGTTTGATGAGCTACACCAGCTGAAAGCTAACAACTGGAAAGCACTGGAGCCTCCTGAGAGAAAGGTACAGAATTATATCACAAATCCAAGTGCATTACACACTCCAAAAATGGCTAAGAATACCACAGTTGACACATATTAATTTGCGATGCTGTGTAAATGCAGTGTGGTGACATTTTGTTGGCATGCTTAAGATAAATGATTTGTGTATTGTAGCTGTTCAATAGATGTAGATGCTGTGTTATTTAATGCAAACAAAAAGAAGACTGTGAGGGGTGGAAGAGTATTCTATTCAATATGCCTTTCTGTATTATACAGTTCCCCAAATTATTATTATTAATTATAATTAAATTCATTATTTACGTACAGATTTTTTTTGTACAGTTTGCTCTTTCTTCGCATATGAGTGAAGCCTGAGGCCTTCTAGCTTACATAAGGACACAAACATAGCATGTATTATTAATGTAGTCCATATAACTTGTGCATTATATTCCTGGTCTTCTAAAGTCATACGATGAATAGGAATAGATTCATATATAATAGATTCAATAGATAGATTTTGTGTCCTTTTTGAAGCTCCTATTTATATATCATTGTATCCTACATATATATATATATATATATATATTTATACTTATATATCAAACAGACAATTTTCTTTATTTGCATTTGGTTATAAATGGCATACACAATGGCACACAATGTCTAATGTTTTATTTGACTATTTATCTTATTTTATGAATAAATGTTGCATGTGTTATGCTTTGTGCTGGTTTATTTTGCTCATTTTCTTATTATTTTATGTGTTCTGTGTTTGACAGTGATCTGGTTTTGAGGCGATGCTCCCAAATTGCACGCTGCATGTGGTTTGCGTCCAGTGGTCCTGTTCATCTCATGCCAAAAGGGTTGAACTCTTAGCTGGCAAAAATGGCTGAGATCTCACTTAATGTATTTGGCTGCTGCCTGGCACTCAAAAGCAACTAAATATTGCCGATGACCCATGCATTAGCAGTGTTGTGTTTCGTCGAGGAGTGGCAATTAACCAGTTTGTCGTTGCTGTCCAGGAGAGGCGCGTGCCCCCTCCGGTACCCAGGAAGCCAGGAAAAGGTCCTGTGCTGCTAGTGAGAGACCGGTCCTTGGAGGGCTCCCAGCGGCTGGAGGCCCGTAAGCGGCTGTTAGCGGCTAAACGCGCTGCTGCCTCTCAGCGCCAAAGCTCTGCAACAGAATGCGCCGACAGCATCGAAATATACATCCCAGAGGCCCAAACACGATTATAGACACTGAAATCCGGGTGCTCAGAAGCCTAAATAGACACACACATCTTCAATAACACAATAGCGCTGAATGACAAAGGCAGGGTAGCTGTAACATAATCACTCTTCTTTTCTTGTGTAAAAGAGAGTTTCTTCACTGTGGGCTTCTACTGTATGTATTTACGACTTAATTTTACTCTCTTCCTCCGTCCTGTCATTTGCGATGTAGCTCCCTTGTTAAACTCCCAAAGACTTTTAATATTTCTATTAGACATTCTTAATTTAATTGCTAAAATAACCAATAATATATATATATTTATGCCTAAAATACAACATATTATTATGTCTGTTGATATTACTACCCAAATAATACTACACTACTGAATTTTATGATTTTGTTTGTAATTTTTTGCAGTTACCGTGTAAGAGCCATATGTTTTGTGTTCTCAGAGAGGACATAACTTCTAAAAGGGCAACATACCGATCACTTCTGAAGATTTTAATGCCAATGTAGCCGCAAATTCAGTGTATGTATGTACATGTGTGTGTCAGGCGTTTAGTACATGCATTAAACTCTCTCACGTGTCACCCTGCACCTCTGAGACAGGGCGAGGTTGTTCTGTTTTCAGTATCAGGGGATAGAATGGAAAAACCACCTCTTCTCCTCTTTCTTCTCATTTTTTTCAACCTCCCACTCAGTCATCCTCTCCTGTCCTATCTCCTTTCCAGTCTGCTCACTATCATCTCCCCTGTGTCACTCACCCTTTTGACTGACATAGATGTCCATCGTATCTATCACATGTGACACGTTTCTCTGTCACCGCTCAACGTGTTCACGTCATTGACAGAAGCGCTGTCAGAACACGCCGCCGATTCAGTAGCCATTCATAAATTAGCAATGTGTCACGTTATTATGAAAAAAAGCTATAAAGCCACATTTGTGAGTTATTATTTCATAACTGTGATTGTTGTGACTTAGCATAACTATCTTTTTATGCTAATTGCGACTCTATATCGTAATTATAACCATTTCTCACAATTGCGTTTAAGGATCTAACAGTATATCACACCGTATAGATTTTATTTCTTATAATTATGATTTTATGTAATGTAATTGTGGTTTTGAGGTTAATGTAATAACATAATCATGACTGTTTCTTGCAGTTGTGTTTTAATGTGTCATAGTCACACAATATATTACAATTGTGACCAAATATCACAGGATATTTTAAATCTCTTAATTGAGACTTTACTTCATATAACTGGTGATAATATATTGATTTATATTGTAATTGTGACTTTAAATTAAATTTTTTTTATATTTTATATAAGTCGGATTTTTAGTATAAATCAGTTGTGATTCTTTTCTCAGAATTGTGACTTTACTAAATGTTTTTCCAATTTGACGTGATAATTTTGAGATTATATTAGTGCTTTCAAATAATTAATCGTGATTAATCGCATCCAACATAAGAGTTTTTGTTTACATTATATGTGTGTGTTTGTGTGTTGTGTATATTTATTATTCATATATAAATACACATACATGCATGCATATATTTAAGAAAAATGTTTATATATTAAACATTTACATAACATTATATAAATATAGATGTGTGTGTGTGTGTGTATATATATATATATATATGTTAATATTTTCAAAATATTACAATATAATATATATTGTGTGTGTATTGGTATATACATAATAAATATGCACAGTAAACACACATACTTTATGTGATTATAAACATTTATTTTGAATGTGATTAATCCCTATTAATTGTTTGACAGCACTACTTTAAATTGTAATTGGAAATTTATTATACTTTTACTCTAATAATAAATATATCACAGTTGTGTATTATTTCTTTTAACTGTGGCTGAACGTGATTGTTAACTTAAATCATAAGTTTATTTCACAATTGCGGCACAATATTTTAACTTTGTCTTATTTAACTAAACAGCGACTCCTCCAGCAATAAATCATTGTCAGTGTGAACGGCCCCGACAAGACAGGACATTTTCTAATTCAATGGCATTAAATAGCTCCGCCCACTGTGAAGTCTCATTGGTTTATTCTGCTCTTCATAACTAAACATAAATCATCTGATTGGCTGTGATCACGTTGTCACTCATTTTCTCGTTCTGTATGGGCAAATTATCACATCGTGCCCTGTTAGGACATCTGGTTGAACTTGGCATATGATTCTTCTTCTTCTTCAAAAAAGCAAATTATTTAGCATATTTTGTAAATATATAAATGATGAATTATGAAACACCTTCCTGACTGCTTACTAATATAGCTCCTCACTATATTTGTCTAAATGTTTGTTTAAATGAATATAAAGTAAAATATTGGTATTTTATAATGGAGTTGTAGAGATATTTAAGACTCGAATAAACACTTGCAGACCATAATTTCCCTTTTTACCATTACTTTAGCTTTCAATAATGCTTAAAGTATCATTTTTAATAATACAACTGCAACATCACAGCTCGATAAATGTAATGCATACATGTTTTAGTTAAAATCGTAAGTTTTGATGAGTAATTTATTCATTATATTTATAATCACTAGTTAGCATGATAGTCTTTATCCTTGGCCAAGTCAGTCGTGTGTGTGTGTGTGTGTGTTTTCCACATCAAGTGCATGTACCCAAGTGCTTCCTAATTTACCTGAAGGCATCTTTTTTTTTTTTTTCAACCGATATGTAGCACAGTTGATACTTTGTAATATACATCAGCTAATTTCTTTCGTTTTAATTTATACAAAGATGTATATACTTTCAGCAACCCTGCGGAGACAGTGCAAGTAAACACATGTATCAATGCAGAGCACATAACATCAGTTTATTATTTTTCTATTTAAGGAAACGTACTTTAACTATTGAATCACACTCCTGTGCTGCTCGTGTAATTGATTTGTAAACAGCGCTGCGTCATAGTTGCACTGACAGGTTACTCAATACTAGTCAAAACCTTACTGCACTGTCTCATATTTTTCAATAACTGATAATACTAATTTGCACTTGTTAAATATGTTAAATAAATAGAGCTTTTTCTTTCTCAGAATATTTCACTGTGGATAGACACATCACTATAAATATATATATAAATATATATATTGATATTAATTTCCCAGCAGCCAATGTGTGCCATTCTCTATTTTCATAGACAGTTCAGTTGCATTGGCTTTAATTTGATCCTGTAGGTGTTTGTTTATGTTATTAACTAAACTCTTAGTTCCAGTTATTATGCACTAGAGCCCTCCTACTGTGGTTAATGTTTGTTTGAAATATTATTGATGTTTAAACGCTCGGCCTTAATTTATGAATATATGATAGTCATGCACAACGTAGCCTCAGGGGAGACTATATAGCCTGTGTATGAATGTGCGCGTGTGTGTTTGTATATGTGTATATCATGAAGAGGTCTTATTATGAAGATGTTACAGTACCAATTAAAGCATTCAATATTGATGACAAAATACCCATTCATATTGATATTTTCTGTATCAATGTGTCCAGTAGTATTTCATGGCATTTACAGTCCAAATGTACGCCAAAATTAGGAATAATTTAGTTTTTTTTGGACAATCAGTGATTGACATAAAGGATCTCCATGTCATTTTATTTGTAAACACAAAACACAAAAGATCAGTAAAAGGATACTGAAATGTTTATTGAAATATTAATTGATTACGTCATTTTTAGTATTTAAAGAGATATTTATGAGACATAAAGAGATATTTTGTGAGACTATATAGCACTTAAGTTTTTGCTGAAAGTGATCACAATGTAATTTTCTGAACCGTTGTCATTCACTGATGTGAAAATATCAGTTTATATATATATATATGGCAACATGATAAGTCCTGACTTTTTAGGGTTTTATCTCCCAAAATATAAGATTAGACTGTGTATTGTTGCCAAAATGTGGATTGTGCACCCACCACAATGTTTTGGGAAATGAAGACAGGATGTTATGTATTTACTGTTCTCGTAAAAGCATAAACTTTATCAAAATGACTGTGTGTAAATACATGAATGTTCTTCATTGTAAATGTAACCTACATCTAAGGATATCTTACTACTTACATTTTGTATTTATTGTAACAACACTGTTGATGTTATGGCACGTGTATGGAATTATGATCATTAAAACATTACAGTTGCTCACAGCCATGGAGTGATTAATGTTTGTTCTATCCTGTATGAATGAATGAATGTTGTACATGGAAGCCCTTTTATACATTTCCAACTTTTTTTTCTTACAGTTTCTGAACTTTGTATTGTACAACTCTGATTATATCTGTATGAATTCTCTTTTTTTCAGAATTATTAATTTATTGTTGTGTGATCTCGCGATTATGAATTTCCCACAATTGCAGTTTAATTGATCATAAATTGGACATTTACCAGAGAGTTGTAACATTTTCATAATTGTCTGTTTCTCATAACTGCAACATCTTAAAATGATTACTTATTGTGTCTCAATTATGACTTTTATGTAATTTTTTGACATCTCACAAGTACATTTTGTATGACAGCTGCGGTATTATTTTCATACTAGAGCGTATACATTGTGACTGCCATAATTTTCCTTATTTGAAGTAATTGCAACTTTATTTTACACACTTGCAACTATTTCTCAAAGTTTACTCTATATCTCACAAGTTGGCTCACAGTTGCAACAATTTATCATAACTACTTCTCTTTTTCTCTCTTTTTTTAAAAGCACCTTCTCAAAATTCTAAATTATCACAGTTGTGATTTTATTTTTCGTAATAGATACAAAGCTCACAATTCTTAAAGTGATATGTCTTAATTTCTTGTAATTGCAACAAGTTGCCTCAAAATGTAAAAATGTTTTCATCTTATTGTGCTGCGTAATGCTGACTTGCATATCTTTACTTCACAGTTTTGACTTTATATCTCACAATCTTGCGAATCTTAAACTTCCTATTACCTTTTACATACTTTCCTACCATTAACTAGGCTTCATAGTTTTAAATCACTGCCTGAGGCCTGAGTAGTAGAACAGATCTCCTTTTGACTCTTATTTGAAGACACCTTCAGGCATCTCCCACAGATGAACACAGACATCTAATGTGTGAGAGACGTCCGTTCCATCCAAAAGTATTATAGAATTAACGTCTTTTTAAATATATGTGTTCGGTTAATTAAGCACTTTGAGCTGCTAATCACTTTGATCACTAGTTGCAAGCTAAACCAATGACCCTTTGAGTTGTTTGTTTGGATCTGGGCCCAGTGAGAAGTCTAAAGAACAGCTGTCTAACCGAGTGTGATTGAATATCCAGGACAGACGTGTCCCTGCTAATCCGCCTTTATTGTCTGTGCTCAGATACACAGACATGCACACTCTCACAGACGCCATTGGCAAGCCATCGTTGACGTCTGGTTTTAGCTACCACTAATTAAATGCAGGATTATGCTAATTGGCGTTCTTGTGAAGCTTACACACAGAAGAATGTCAGTATGATTTAGCAATAGCCTGTAGGAACATGCCTTTAATATGTGTGAGATGTCAAGGCAGGGCAGCAGTGAATCTGTATAAATCACCTCATTTGGATGTACCTGCTCATGCTGCCTCCCGTTTTATAAAAGCAATCCCCCTTTCCTGTCAGGCCTTACATTGGATTTCAGTTTTCAAACACTACTGGAAAGAACTGTCATCTTAAGGCTTAGCTTTCCCATGCTCCTCTTTGTTAAAGAGGTAAAAACGGCCTTGAACGTAAGAACCTTACTACGAACACACTTATCGAACAATGCATTTAAAAATAAACTCAAGAAAGGAGATGAACGCCCATTTTGTAGAAAACAAAACTTTATTTAAACACCGTGTGACCCCTATTTGCCACATACATTGCACAGTAAGGAGGAGAAGTCACATCATTGGGCATCATGTCACATTGGCTACTGTAAATGCACTGGTCTAAGGTCCCAAAACCTTGAAATCAACATATTTGGTGACATAAAACCATTCTTTCCTCTTATCCTCTGAAAGTGGTTTTAACTTGATAAACCAAAAACAAAAAAAGAAACTTAATACAATTCATGTAGTGTTCATTCTTCCAGCTCATTTGTCCAAGGTGTGTGTGTGTGTGTGTGTATGTTT